>JABSTR010001108.1:382500-713045 GCA_013339765.2 Haemaphysalis longicornis
GGGGGAGGATGGACGAAGAAGAAAAGGTTACATTCAGAATAAAAGGCGCTTGCGTCTCGGCTGGTGGCGCTCAAATTGGCCCCAATTTCTGGCGTTTCTCGACGCCGTGTCGTGCAGCGCCGATGTAGGGGGTCTTCTTATCCGCCGGCGGTGGCGTTGTCTGTAAACGGACGTCGGGGGCTGCTGTAGCTGGCGTCCCGGAGCCCCGACAAGTAGGCCTCAGAAAGGGAGGCCGCCGTCGCGAAGAAAAAGGACCCGACGACGTTTAAAGGCAAGCGCCGACTAGCTGGGTGCAACGGCGGCGCTTCGCTGCTGCCGTCTGTCCGCTTGAAAGGAGGCAAAGATGGGAGCGCACGGTGTCGCCTTTATGTCGAACCCTCGAACATTGCGCATGCACGAAGCGTTAAAGCGGCCAACAAAACAAAAGACAACATTATTAGATTTGAAACAATTAGCATTGGGTACCCCCTAAGCGTCATTCTAGCCACCAAAGGGGTTTTTTAACGAGAAAAAAAAACGCCAAATATTGAAACACTAAAAATTTCGCCCTACGGTGAGGCATTACGCGCAGGAGTGACGTAATACGGGATAGTTATCAATGTGTTAGCGTAACATGCAGCTAGCACGCTGTAGTATTTCCGGCCATAAATACATTTAAGAAATAAATTTATGGCCATGAAGGCTAGAAGCGAGTTGGGGTTATTAAAAAGGCTGCTTTGTTCCAATAACAATAACACCAATTTTATCGCGAACTCTTAAAAATAATCTAAAAATGCTAGAGTAAACAGATGAAGCAGTGTCGACCCACGAGCCATTATAAGGGGGGGTCTTTACGACACCCCAGGAGATCGAGACAGATATATGCCATAGGTGCTACAGGCCTGCCTTTCTTCATGTAGACGAGTCTCCACAGCTCTCTGCGGTGTTGGTTCCTCGGTGATGATATCTGCCTCCAGAAAACGGAAAGTTTTCTTTCCAGGACAAGCTCGCAATTTGAAATGCTGTCTCTTTCGGGGAGACAGAAGTCGGCGCCTATTATAGTATCCCAGTTAGCACCCTCTCAACGATTATGAGTGCGCAAAATAGAATCAAATTCGCGAAAGGGCGCTCTTTCAGCATAACTTCGGTCCTTAAACTGGGTTAAGGCACCAAAAATGCCAAAAAGACAAAAGTGAGCACTTAAGTTACGTTTGTGAATACGCGAGTTAGTGAGCTTGCTTCTTTGGAGTGCCGTGTATAGTGAATCGTGGGAAAGCAGTAGGCGCAAATCACACAGCTTTACACTATGAAATAAATCCGTTAGGGGTGAGTTCACAATCACTCATGTCTGGCATTTTGGTTCCGTTTCTGCGTCAGTTACTCTAGCGTTAAATCAAAACCTGCATTTAACGAAAAATTTCGAATTTTTGTCAACTTCGTCATATCCAGGTTTAACTGTGTATATATATTGCCGCGAACCATACATTGGGTTTGTTTATTTGTGTTTTGCTTTTACCGCCCGGCTGCGCCGGTCTGTGTTATCTCTGCGCCAAGGGAAGCGCGTGTTCCATTCTTTCTTTCTGTGCCGCATGTGTTATCTGTTGTGATAGGGAGAGCATCCGATCTAACGTGAACAGCCCAGAATAATCTTCTTGGATCTACTATGTTCTGGATGCGAATCGACGTTTCGAGAACCACGCGCGCCAAAAGATAAAAAGCCTGCAGTGCGGACGCCGGGGCATTCGATTCGACGACACTCGCCTGTGCAAGTCACTTTGTTGACCGCTGCTTCGCCGCCTCTGTATTCTTTTGAGTTGTTAGGGGAGCACAAGTTCGCTCCAATAAACGTGTTTCTCATTCAAGACAACTGCATCGTCCTTGTCTTCGTGACATCTGGTGGAGGTGCTGGGTACGCACCCTTCATGCCCACTACAACCTCGGGAAGCCGCCAAGCCAGTCCAACAAGAGCCAGCCCCCGCCTGCAAGATTTACCACCCGAGTTCGGTTTGATGCCAGAAGGGCCCAAGAAAAGGAACGCTGCAACCAACACCATGGTGCAAGAAACAACGTCGCCAATCGTCCTGCAGCAGCCCCGGGAACCGCCATCGTTCCGGGGAGCCCCCGCTGAAGACCCCGAAGAATGGTTGGAGAAGCTGGAGCGCGTCCGCATCTTCAACAGGTGGGACGACGAAGAAACTTTCCGGCATGTCTTCTTTTACTTAGAAGATGCTGCTCGAACTTGGTTCGAGAACCATGAGAGTTCTTTGACCGACTGGACTCACTTCAAAAGGGAGTTCCTGAAGACATTCACTACCGTTGTGAGAAAAGAGCGAGCTGCGCTTTTGCTTGAAACTCGGACACAACACCCCAACGAAGGGGTCGTGATCTTCGTTGAGGAGATGAAGCAATTATTTCGCCGCGCGGACCCCGAAATGACGGAAGAAAAGAAGTTACGCTTCTTGATGCGCGGTGTGAAGGAGGAGCTGTTTGCTGGACTTGTCCGCAACCCGCCCAAAACCATCGCTGAATTCGTGACCGAAGCCAGCACGATTGAGAAGGCTCTCGAAATGCGTGCTAAGCAGTATGACCGGAACTTTGTTGGCGCGGCCAGTGCGAACTACATCGACAACATGCGGATTCCGGCTGATAGCCTACGCGAGACCATCCGCGCAGTAGTGAGAGAGGAGCTGCGGAAACTTTTCCCGACGACGCCGCAACCCCAAGTCGCTTGCCTAACTGACGTGATCCGGGAAGAAGTTCAAAACGCTTTGGGAACTTCTGTGGCATCCGAAGTACACTGCGAGCCTCAAGCTATGACGTACTCCGCGGCTGTTCACCGACCCCGCCCTGCTCCAACACGTCGTCAAGAGGCACGTCGTCAAGAGGCCCCGCCCTACCGCCGCCCACTGTCGCCCGCCCGACCCCCGGTAGCACAAACCCAGACGCCGAGGAAGACTGACGTATGGCGAACACCGGATAATCGTCCTCTGTGCTACCACTGCGGAGAGGCCGACCACATCTACCGTCGCTGCCCATACAAGAGACTCGGACTACGTGGTTTCTCCGTCGACGCACCACGCCCCCGACCCGGCCAGCACCCATCTGAGATTGAAGAATACCTGTCGAACACCAGCCGTGGACCAGCCCGTTTCAACCGTTCGCCGTCGCCCTACCCGTACAAGTCGCCGGACCGCCGTAGCAGTGCTGACTTCGCACGTGGAAGGTCTCCCAGCCCACGCGGGGGAAACTAAAGGCGGCAACTTCTGGAGGTGAAGTTGCTCTACGGCGAAAAACTGGAAACCCTCCAACGACGCAAGGACGCGCTGAAGACAGTGATTCACGACATGCCCTCATCCCGACGACCCGACCTAACCCTGACGAGACTCCCGAACACGACGACAGCTACACGGCGCGACGCGTACCCGACCTGACCGAGACGTCCGTTGAGAAGACGACGACAACGACGATGCACAGTGCCCGACCATCAACACGTACAAGCAGAGATACGACGCCCCGACGAACCGGAACTCGAGGAAGACTGCATCTGACGTCAAGGTGTCCATCGACGGCTTTGACGTAGTCGCCCTCGTAGACACGGGAGCTGACTATTCGGTAATGAGCGGACCATTTGCGTCTAAACTGAAGAAAGTTATGACCAGATGGGACGGTCCGCACATACGCACAGCAGGAGGCCACCTCGTGACGCCAAGTGGAACGTGCACATCGCGCGTCACCATAGACGGCACAACGTACCCTGCGGCGTTCGTCGTTCTGCCTAACTGCTCCCGCGACGTGATTCTCGGAATGGACTTTTTGACGGACAACGGCGCAATAATTGATCTGCAGACCAAGTCGATAACATTTTCCTCCGATCACTCCACGACGCCGCAGCCGAACCCCGATCACCGTGCTGCTGTCAGGATCGCCGACGATCACATCACCCTGCCACCCCGCGCAAGCTTGATGATCGCCGTCTACTGTGAGGATGCTGCTTCTGACATCGACGCTATCGTAGAGAGTGATCGAAGGTTGCTTCTCGACCGCGGTGTCTCCGTCGCAAGAGGCATTGCGCACTTTAAGCAACGCCAATCTCACGTTTTGGTCACTAATTTCACCGAAGAGTACCAGCATTTAAACAAGGGAGCTGCAATTGCGTTCCTCGAAGAAACGCAAGAAGCAAGTGATGTGATCGCAGTCGCCGACTTTGAACGCACACCCGTAGAAACCTTCAAGCTCCCGCAGCCATTCGACGTGAATCCGGCGCTACCGCAAGAACAACGGAAAAAATTATTGGCTTTGCTGCGTCGCTATAGCGAATGTTTTTCGTCGAGCGCAAAACTACGTCAGACCCCTCTAGCGAAGCACCGAATAATAACCGAAGATGGAGCCCGACCTACCCGACAGTCACCGTACCGCGTCTCTTCACACGAACGGGAAGCCATCCGGACTCAAGTCGACGACATGCTGAGCGATGACATTATACAGCCATCGAAAAGCCCCTGGGCTGCGCCCGTCGTACTCGTAAAGAAAAAAGACGGCACATTAAGGTTTTGCGTTGACTACCGGCGACTGAACAAAATCACGAAAAAGGACGTGTACCCCCTCCCCCGAATCGACGACGCCCTCGACCACCTCTGCCACGCGAAGTACTTCTCATCGATGGACCTGAAGACCGGCTACTGGCAAATTGAAGTGGACGAGAGAGACCGAGAGAAGACTGCATTTATAACCCCAGACGGCCTATACGAGTTCAAGGTGATGCCGTTTGGCTGTGCACAGCACCAGCGACGTTTCAAAGAGTCATGGACACTGTGCTAGCTGGCCTTAAGTGGCACACCTGCCTCGTATACCTCGACGACGTAGTGGTATTCGCCCGGACTTTCGACGAACACCTTGCAAGGTTGGAGTCTGTACTCGAGGCCATTCGTACGTCGGGGTTGACGCTGAAGCCTGAAAAGTGCCGTTTCGCATACGGGGAACTCAAGTTCTTGGGCCACGTCGTCAACGCCGCGGGAGTCCTACCTGACCCGGCAAAAACTTCAGCCATTGCGAACTTCCCAAGGCCGAAAGACAAGAAGGGCGTGCGAAGATTTCTCGGGCTGTGCGCATACTACCGGCGCTTCGTCGCAAACTTCGCACGCATTGCAGAGCCACTCACGCGCTTGACGAAAGATAGCACCCCTTTCAGCTGGGAAAACGACCAAGAAAAAGCATTCGGCGAGCTGCAAAAACGCCTGCAAAGCCCGCCCGTGCTCGCTCATTTCGACGAAAATGCCGAAACGGAAATGCACACGGACGCCAGTGATATAGGCTTGGGTGCCGTCCTTGTCCAAAAGCAAAGCGGCTGCGAAAGGGTAATCGCCTATGCCAGCCGTGGTCTGTCGAAGGAGGAGAAAAACTATTCTGCCTCTGAGAAAGAGTGCCTGGCTATTATATGGGCGATTTCAAAATTTCGCCCATACGTGTATGGAAGGCCATTCAAGGTTGTAACAGACCACCATGCGCTGTGTTGGCTCGCCAATTTGAAGGACCCCTCTGGCCGTCTTGGGCGGTGGAGCTTGCGCCTGCAGGAGTTCGACGTTACAGTCGTTTATAAATCCGGCAGGAAACACTCCGACGCCGACTGCCTGTCCCGCGCCCCCGTCGACCCACCACCACAAGACTCTGATGAAGACAGCGCGTTCTTCGGGATCGTGACGGAGAGCGACCTAGCCGCCCAGCAGCGTGCCGACCCCGACTTACGCGTCATAATCGAGTACCTCGAGGGATGCAACGTTGCCGTTCCTAGGACCTTCAAACGCAGCTTACCAGCATTCAGCCTGAGAAACTCCGTCCTTGTGAAGAAGAATTTCAGCCCCGGAACAAGAGCGAATTACCTTCTCGTCATCCCCGCGGACCTTCGTGACGAAATTTTGGAAGCGTGCCACGACGACCCGTCTTCCGGACATCTGGGCACAGCCCGCACTATTGGAAAAATCAAGGCGAGGTACTACTGGCCCGGCCTTACCTCTGACGTCACCCACTACGTCCGGAGCTGCCGTGACTGCCAGCGACGAAAAACGCCGCCGACAAGACCCGCCGGACTTCTGCAACCGATCGCCGTCCCATCGAGACCATTTCAACAGATTGGAATGGACCTTTTAGGCCCGTTCCCTACGTCACGATCACAGAACAAGTGGATTGTCGTAGCGACAGACTACATGACGCGCTACGCAGAGACCGCCGCTCTTCCGAGGGGGACTGCACAAGAAGTGGCGAAGTTCTTTATAAGCCAAGTTGTGCTGCGACATGGAGCCCCGGAAGTCCTAATCACAGACCGCGGAACGGCATTTACTGCGGAGCTGATGCAAGGAGTATTACGCTACAGCAACACGGATCACCGAAGAACGACGGCGTACCACCCCCAAACGAACGGACTAACAGAACGTCTGAACAAGACAATCGCAGATATGCTGTCAATGTACGTTGACGTTGAACATAAGACTTGGGACGAAGTGCTCCCGTATGTCACGTTTGCGTACAACACGGCTATCCAGGAGACGACACAGCTGACGCCGTTCGAGCTTGTCTACGGTAGAAGGCCGACTACGATGCTCGACGCCATGCTTCCGCACGTAGAAGACGACGACCTCAACGCCGACGTCCACGGATATCTTCAACGTGCGGAGGAGGCCCGCCAGCTCGCTCGAGTTCGTATAACGGACCAGCAGCTGGTGGATGCGGGCCGCTACAACCTCCGACGCCGAGACGCCGAGTACCAACCAGGGGATCGTGTGTGGGTTTGGACTCCCATCCGACGACGCGGACTCAGTGAGAAGCTCCTGCGACGGTATTTCGGACCCTACCAGATTCTACGACGTGTTGGCCAACTTACCTACGAAGTGATCCCGATGGTGACTCCGGCACATCACGACGACGCACGCGGCCTGAAGTCGTCCACGTGGTTCGCTTAAAACCTTTCTACGGACGATGACGAACTTTTATTTTCATTTGTTCGGACTGTCGCTTATGTTAGCATCGGGTCGATGCACTCTTAGAGGGGGGGGTAATGCCGCGAACCATACATTGGGTTTGTTTATTTGTGTTTTGCTTTTACCGCCCGGCTGCGCCGGTCTGTGTTATCTCTGCGCCAAGGGAAGCGCGTGTTCCATTCTTTCTTTCTGTGCCGCATGTGTTATCTGTTGTGATAGGGAGAGCATTCCGATCTAACGTGAACAGCCCAGAATAATCTTCTTGGATCTACTATGTTCTGGATGCGAATCGACGTTTCGAGAACCACGCGCGCCAAAAGATAAAAAGCCTGCAGTGCGGACGCCGGGGCATTCGATTCGACGACACTCGCCTGTGCAAGTCACTTTGTTGACCGCTGCTTCGCCGCCTCTGTATTCTTTTGAGTTGTTAGGGGAGCACAAGTTCGCTCCAATAAACGTGTTTCTCATTCAAGACAACTGCATCGTCCTTGTCTTCGTGACAATATATATATATATATATATATATATAATATATTATATATATATATTAAATTATTAAATAGCACACGCTGGCACTAGCAATTATTGTCCGCTCTCCTTCGATCGATGCGTCTTGGCGAAGACGACGCGCAGATGTTTTAATTAATTTCTTTCTTGCTTTTATGCGCGACGCCACTTAGCCCTGTATTCATCAGAGATCAGAGTGGAGAGAGAGAGAGAGAGAGAGAGAGAGAGAGAGAGAGACTTTTTCGGCAGGCAGCTAAGCGCAGAAACTCCTACAGCCCGCACCTTAACAGTTGCGAACGGCAACAAACAAATCACATGTGTGTTACGGGGCGCAGACAAGAGAGTTGAAGGTCCAACGCAACCAACATAACGCATAACGCACAGTTGACAGTGCAACATCGCAAAGATTGAAACAAGCTGTAAGCTGTGTACTAAACTGCTCCGAAATCCGAAATAAGGACGTGCGCTTTAGCCTCCACTGCAGCAGCTATGGGATGGCTTTTTTGTTTCTCGTTCTCTCGACGCGCACGTTTTCACCGACACGAATAGCAGATACGATCATACGACTGTCCGGCCAAGCTTCGGCCAGACACACCTCTACTGCGTGTTGAAGTTCTCCGTACAAGTGTTTCTTACTGCTGTCGCACACTCTAGCGCATCACCCCCTTCTTTTTTTTTAAAAGTTTTTGTTGTCGTTGCTGTTGTTCATGTTTTTGTTGCTGCTTTTGTTGTTGTTGATGATGGTGATGTCATCGTCGTAGTTGTTGATGTTGTTGACGACGATGACGATGTTGTCATCGGCGTCATCGTTATTGTTGTTGTTGCTGATGTTGATGTTGTTAATGATGAGGTGACGACGTTGTTGTTTTCATCATCGTCGTTGTTGATAATGATGTTGCCGACGACGACGATGATGACGTTGTCATCTTAGTCGTTGTAATTGATGTTGTTGTTAATGATGATGTTGTTACTGATTATGATGATGTCGTCGTTGTTGATGTTGACGAAGACGACGATGATGGCGTTGTCATTGTCGTCGCTGTTATTGTTGTTGTTGCTATGATGTTGTTGTTGTTTTGCTGTGTTCTTGCTGGTTACCTTTGGAGACACCTCGTCCGGGCAAATCTCTCGGAAGGTGCACCCTTCTACATTTACACTTTTCATTAAGTACAGAAACAGGTGCTGTTACCCGACCACTGTTATCTAATCACAAGAAGCTACGGCTGTATTTCCGGAGCAGACGAGGCGAGAAAAATATTATCCCTCCGTATCACTCTCCACCACCACATAGTTACCCATAGCCGGGCTAAGCGTACGAATAAGGCGTTAGGCACACAAAAACCGAGATTCAAATTTCATTGTCGGGGAAGCAATTTCCGAGCTTCGCTTCACTGCGCATTAATTCCTGGAGAGAACACTTTCTCGTCATCTCCTACAGCGGCCGCTGCTATTACGGGCGCAAAACAAAGAAACGAAACAACACCATGATCAACATAAGAGTAAGAGGGTGGCCAGGACGTTATGTATGTATATTATATTACTCAATGAACCGCTCGTTTCTCGCGTGGCAATCTAGGGTGTGTATCCGTGCAGCGTGCTTTCTAGGCTATCAGGCTATCGCTCACAGCTTTGTTTGGCAGTTGCGATTAATGGAGGCAAGTGAGCGGCTAATAAGGCGCCTTCGTTGGAAAAGCGATGCTTCTTTTTCTTTAAACTATACCAGCCGTATAAAATTCGCCGTTCGTTCGCATAAAAACCTCAGCTATACAGGTACAGTCAAAGAAGGTAAAGACGGAGAGCGCGGATAAGAAAGTTTGATTGATGACCCCGACTTGATTAGACGCAAAGACGATTTCCTCCTCTCCATAAATAGAGAACACCCATATAAAATTAAGAATGAAGCTGCTTGTTAACGTTGCCAAACTTCTAGCTACACGGTCGCGTAACAAGAGACCCTTTTTTTTATCTCCTGTTGATTCTCGATGGTACAGGTGATCTTAATGCCCCCTGCGAGAGTCGTATCCTTAGCAGCGTGGATGCGATTTTTTTCATCGCTAGAGAAAAGAATAAAACTTAAAAAAGCCGGAAATAAATTCGCTCGCACGATTCTCTTTCCCGGGCCCCTGTACGCCCAACATTCACGCTCTCGGACTCGGTCGCTCGCACGTCCTCACTCACTCACTCCTCACTCGCTCACTCACTCACTCACTCACTCACTCATGAAACGTATAGAAGGCCAGGAATGTAATAAACATCATAATGCAAAACAATTGGAGGGTGGTTCCAAAAAGCCAACCCGTAATTTGCGGGTGCGTACTTTATGCCATTTCTGCCGCCATCTTTTATCGCATTGTTTTCTTATTTTATGTAACTGTTTACCTTATAGTTTGTCTAATTACTTCCCGCTCCAAATAAAGAGTAAGCAGGGTGGGTGAGAAGACAGCGTTGTAGAATGGCAAGCCACTGTCACGCTTCAGGAAGGCATCTCTCTCCAAACGGGGTTCAATGAATGCCATTTCATAAGCATCTCACTGACGTGAGCAGTAGACCGAAGAGAGAGAGTGTGTGTGTGTGTGACACTGTGATTTTGAGTGTAAATGAGTGTGCTTGCGCGTTTATGACCCATCTGCCATCCTCACATTGTGTGCTTCCCTTTCTTCGAAGAATAAATGAATTCTAGCTTTCTAAAAAGATAAAGAAACTGTCAATAACAGCAGCTGCTGTAGCTGTTTAATATAAATAAATAAAATGAAATAAAGCGTATGCACCACGGTCAAAAACCCGATTTTACAGAATTGCGGGATTACTGACGTAGTCTTGTTTTAGTAGCAGTGAATCCGTGAACGCTGGCGCTTCTGGGTCTAGCCACATTGTTTGCAGGAACGCAAGTGAAAGCCCAGTATGCAAGCGTTCAGCGGATCCACACGCTATTTCAAATACGAAATTCCGCGAAAAACCGCTGGCACCCCTTGCGGTGAGCCTTGTTTTTCAGGAAATAAAAATATTGTCGTTAAATCGAACTTCAACTGTAGATACTTCGTCAGGCTGTACAGGTTTCCTCGGAAGCCCGCATACTGGCGCCGCGATCACACATCCACGATCGCGCTGGTCGGCACGCCGTGTGGACAACCGACGCACGTACTCCCATTCATCTTCCGCCCCAAAGCAAAGTACAGCTGAGGATAGCACCAACCCGTACCAATGACACGCGATGCGTGATCGAATGCGTATACGCCGAGCTCAGGGAAGAAGACGCCGGCGAGTCGAGAGTGCCTAGCGAGCGAGATTCGATCCGGGCAACCAACCGACGGACCAGCCGAAGACCCAAACTCGGTATATGCAAAATAAGGGGAGGGGGGAGCGATACTCGCGCGGCCGGGTTTACGCGATCCCCCCTCCCTCCCCGTCCCGAGCCTTCCGGGAAAGAGAGCTGCCCCGTCCATCTTGGCCGATTGCGCGCGGGCTCGAGATCGAGCTGATATATGGGCGCCCCCCAAGGACGCCTCCTGTGCCCATGCCTGTGCCCCAGTGTAGTACGCGAGCCCGATCGACCAAACGCCACTCTCCTCCGATCGCGACCAGCCGGTGCAGGCGAAAGCAGGCGGCGTTCCCGTTTGGAAAGCCGAATGCTCCGCGCAACTGCCACGCGCGGCGTCGATACAGAGAAACAACCTTTGCTTTCCTCGAAAACCCCGAGGGAGCGATATATATACACCTGAGCCGCCGGTGGCGCTTTTTGCTCGTGTGCGCTAGGATACAGAACAAATCAAGCACTCTCCCGGGCGCTGCGAGCTTCGTTCGACGGTGCACTTTTTTTCGAACTGGCAACTGGGGCTTTTATTTATTTCGCATCTGCCTCCTCCTTTTCTTTGCGAAGAGAAAGGGTGCAGAGTGTATTACTTGCACCGAATGTCAATAGGAATCATTCCATTTTTTCTATCTCGGTTTGAGTGACTCTAAAGACTGCAGCTAGCCACGAGACGTGGGCGAGTCAATTGTCAATTGCGCATGACTGGCTTGTAAGCTGTGCGATAAGACGCCTTACGTCAAGCACATTGTACGCATCGTCGTTAACGCCAAATAAAGTACGAGTGCATGAGCCAGAATTTGCTACTAGCTAAACTTTCCAAGTTTCCTTGGGAGGAAGACGATCTGGACAATGCACTTCAAAAGAACGGGTGAAGAAGCCGGCGTCGTTGCTGACCGTGCACAGCGGATGATATAAAAAAAAATTGTGACCCGCAAAGAATAAGAACACTTCAAAGAAGATCTTATTGTCATCAAGTTCCTCAGGGGGTTCCTGCAAACAACGTGAACTGGTGGCGTTAAAAAAAAATGCTACATTGCTGTCTGGGTGGCAAAGGAACCTGGGCTTCCGGGATGAGGACGAACACGCTACCCCAACGCCATGGCGCGCCACGGCTCCGGCTCAAGCGGGGGACACATGTGCGGAGAGCGACGCGCTCCCGCGCTATATACACTGGCCGAGGTTGAGCAGTTTCGCGTAGCCCCTGGAGAGCCGTGCCGGGCATGCGCGAGGAGCAGTGACGTCTCACGGCGCACAGCTGGAGCCCCGAGCCGCCGCCGCCGCCACGGTTCGATTGGATTGGATTGGATCGGATTAAATTGTTTAAATTGTATTGTATTGTATTGGGTTAAATTGAATTGTATTGTATTGGATTAAAAATCGTTTTAGCAGCAGTAAGCATGACAGTCAGCTAACCCTAGACAACCAGGAAACCTAATAATAACCAGCTGAACCTTAGCTCACGCTACGTATATCCTGGCATAGCCGAGCCACTGTTGATTTTTCGCCTCTCCCAAGCTGGTACTGTAGCCTTTATGCGTGCTCCTGGCCGCCTCCGGACCGGTTTCCAGAGTGCGAATACGCGTGCGGATACGCGTCCCCCTCCGCTCATGTGTCCCCCGCTTCACTAATGGCGTGTCCAGAGCGTGCGTCTTTGGGCACGTGACGGCACGTGAGGAGAACGGGTACACCGGAGCTACCGGGAATGTTGATTGACTTGAAAGTAATTGATTCATTGTAGGGGTTAACGCGCCGACGCAACGCAGGCGATGAGGAGCGCCGTAGTGGAGGGCTCCGGATTACTTTTGACCACCAGGGGATCTTTAACGTGCGCCGAAATCTCGTACATACGGGTGTTTTTGATTTTTGCCTCCACCTGAAAAGCGGCCGCCACGACCGGGGATCGAACCCGCGACCTCATGCTCAGCAGCGCAACGTGATTGTTGGCAAGTAGCGGACAAGTGTCCACTACAAGTGTCTAGCATAAGTAGCTGACGCTTACCTCCTGGATAAGCGTAGTTGAGTATTCCGATCCTCGCAGTACTGCAATTTTATTCCCTACAGTTGTTCAGCTATATGATATATTATGCTAAAATTTTGAGCTGCCTTTTTTTTTTAAACTTTAAGGAGTACACAGTGGTGTGCTCCGTCCTACGCTCACCCGGAGCACAACCATTCATAATAAGTTTCGCTTCTCTTATACTAACAGTATATTGTAATGATTCCAACATTGTTTTCTAGCCGTTTCGTTCACAAAGGCATACGATGCTTACCCATCTTTCTTTTGTTTATTGTTTATTATTTCTTCACTGCTGCCTGAGGGACGTAGATTACCCGTTTTATATCGAACTCGGATATTTCGAATTGTTGCTCATGACGAACAGTGCGAACATTTCCCACACACACAAAAAATCTCTTACTAAGCTGCGCATATCGTTTCATTTCTATATTTATTTCCAGAATAACCGCTGTACGGGCTCTCGGGCTAAAAGCTGTGAACACCAGCCTGACTAGGCCAAGACGTCATTGTACATGACAGCAAACGTTACACAGACATCTTACATAGCACACGTAACATGTACTATGTTACGTCGGTTTCTTATTATAACAATATATCGGTATATTTCTCAATATCAATATTTAAAAAATCCACGCATCTCCACGAAGGGAATCATGACGAGTGGGCGAAGCACTGGGGATCGTTCTTAGCGTAAATCACCCGTGGCATTGCCCACTCGCGCATGTAAATGAGTGACAACGCGTGTGTACAGTATATACAATTCCAATGCAATCCAATACAATCCAAATCCAATCCAATTCATTTCAATCCAATCCAATCCAATCCAATCCCATTCAATGCTCCTCGCGCATGCGCAACCCTGTTTACACGGAGGCCAAGCCCCGGACAGAGCGAGGTCCTAAGGTGCTTCTCCCCTTAATAACAAAATATTTCTCAATCTCCTCCGAGT
Organism: Haemaphysalis longicornis; assembly: GCA_013339765.2. NCBI lineage: Eukaryota > Metazoa > Arthropoda > Arachnida > Ixodida > Ixodidae > Haemaphysalis > Haemaphysalis longicornis. The sequence continues at coordinate 396,234 of JABSTR010001108.1, forward strand.
TCGATATGCTCACGTCCGACATTGGTAGTAAGTAATTATTCGGTGAACATGAATGAAGGACTCCCTTACACGCCATCGACTGATCGCACCTGCGTCATCGAACCGAAACATAAGATGGTCTTCATCCACGCGTACGCAGTACCGCTCAAAAGTAAACGGTGCATTACATAAGTGGCAGATTTTCCTCGCGCCTGTAGTAGTACAATTTATAACAGCGCCGTCGGCGGAGAGGAGAGCGAGATGATCGTTTAGCGCGCTGCCGCGCTATCATCGTTCGCGCTCAGCCGCGCGTGCAGTGCTTCCGTCCTCGCATTTCCACCAGCGTCTCGCCTAAGCTGTACTACGCCCGCGCTGGCCGCAGCGGCGGCGGTGGTTTTGACAGCCCCAGCTCCGCGGCGGCACACCATCGCGAATGTTCGGGTAAGCCGGCCGAGCGTGCGGCGAGCGGGGAACCACGAAAGCGGAAGCGGGCTGGGCCTCTCGCGTGGTCGCGGGCGACGGCGAACGTGACAGGCTCGACGCGCTGGCATTTCTCGGTTTTCTTTTTAGAGAGCGGTGACGCTATTTGCGGGGCGCTCGAGTAAACGGACTGCCATTTTTTTGGCCTGCAGTTACCGAGATAGCGAGTGGTAGACGGAAAATGAAAAGGCAGCTTGAAGAAAACGTTGAAATATTAGTGATCGGCCTCAAACCGATCAAACAAGAGAGTGTCACTTCTCTGCTTTGCCTGTTGATGGCGCCAAGCTGGCCGCTGCTTACGCGCGAAGGAGCGGCTGACGCACTCGAGACAGCTGCGGCATTGTGGAAAATCGGGGCATTCTTTCCGCATGCACACTTAGCTGCAAAGAATAAAAACTTTTTAATTATTTTTCAGTAATCTCTTTTTATTTTTATTTTTAGCCTTTTATTTTGTTTTTGAGAGGATGTTCAAATCTTCAACACGTTTGTAACGTGTTGAAGATTTAAGAGTGGTCACGTTTTTGCTGGTGGGCGAATTAATGAGAAAACGCAGACCGCATATGAAAAGGACTGCTTTTGCAAACAAAACGCTTGCGGAAGTTCAGTTTACAGCGAGGGCCATTTAACCGCCTCCGTGGGGAACTTGACAACTTAGGCAGCTGGCCAGTGGCTCAATGATTGTTTGTCCCGCCACGATTTCTCGAGTGCCGTTTGCGGCTTCGGTGAGATTCATTTACAGCAACAGCTGAATGGAGGAGGCTATCATGGTTTCACGACATCTCCTGTAGGGTCCAAACGCTTCCTGTAAGGAAGACTTCATTGCAAACAAGTTCACTATGAGAGCTGTCCAATCGAGCATGTCATGTATACCTGAATATAAAGCGAAAAAAATTCACGCATCTCGACAAAGTGAATCATGACGAGTGGGCGAAGCACTGGAGATCGTTCTTAGCGTAAATCCCCCATGGCATTGCCCACTTGCGCATGTAAATGAGTGTCAACGCGTGTGTACAGTCCCACCCAATCCAATCCGAAACAATTCAATTTAATCCAATACAATCTAATCCAATCCGTTTCAATCCAATCTAATCTAATCCAATCCAATGCTCCTCGCGCATGCGCAACATTGTGTACACGGACGCCAAGCCCCGGAAAAAGCGAGGTCCTAAGGTGCTTCGCCCCTGACAGCGAGTCCTATAGCGGTATTCCGTCGTTAGTAAACACTCTGACGTCCCGCATTCTTAGAGTAACTTGGCCGAGTAGCTGGGTGCGAACAAGCGACTTCTGTCAGAGAGTTTGGACTCGTCTAGCGTCTCAGCGCGAAAAACGAATTACACCAAGACGTGATGTTTCGTGTCTCGGCGCATCATGATGTCGCACATGTAAAAACTCAGCTTTCGCTGGAGTTCACATATCGCTTTCAGCGGTTGCTTAGCGTTCGTTTATAGCGGAGTACCATTTGGGTACATCACGCACTTCGCGGTATCAGGCTGGACGTGAGGCTATCTCACCTCTTACGCCGATCCCACACGAACCCGCCTTGTAAAGGGGGCACCCCAGCATGGCGGTGAAGCAAACGTCAGTACTATGATAAGCACACTCCTCTACTGGCACTGCAGACTTACCTCCTGCAAAGATCCAGAGATTGTGGATGCCTGCGAGTTAATAGCCCGTAATGTTTGCGAACAAAAACAACACTTCGTATTTAAATTAAGTAATCGGAGATAGATTTTGCCTGTAAAATTTTTAAGTACGGAGCCTTTGTCGTCGTAGCACGTCCGGGGTCACGGTATTTAGCCGACGGTACGGAGGCCCCGAAAAGATCACCGCTTCCCCTGGTCGGGGTTCAGCTGGGTCCCTTGCGCTACGAAGGCGATGTCAGTCTCATTGCCCTACCGAGGCACACGTTACACATATGCAAAATGTGAGGGGTGATCTGTGCGCTGCGCCGTTGCCATGGAGGCTACCGCTGCTAGGCCGCAAATAAGTGCAAAATAGCATGGAAGAAGGGAAAAGAGTCATGAATAAACGCATTATATAATTACCTCAAATTAATGAAATCTCAATCCAGCGTCTGTTTATATGCTTTTTTAGGGGGTTGTGGCGCCCTCTCGTAACCACTTGAGGTATCAGAGCCAGGCTCGTACTAAAACTAGCCAAGAGAGGGCGCCACAGCCCCCCTAGCGAATAAGTGCTCCGCACTTGAGAGCTTTGGCGTTGAGTGAAACTGTTTTAATTTTTGTGGTAGAGGCAAAACAAAACAACAACCAAGGACGTCTTCGTGAGGAACATGAAATTGAGTGAAGATGTTGGGTCACGTTTGTAGTTAAAGGAGCTCTATCGAAGGCAGTTGTTTACCTAAGTCCATTCGTTGTCCTGATGGCGCTACCGTCTCTGATAAAACGTGTACGGACGCCTGGTGCAATTTTTTTTCTCCTAACTTCCCCAGCTCCTGCCGCAGGAGCGATAAGCGTGCTGACGGTAGCAATAAATATTCAATGTACCCGATAAAAATCAAGCACTTTATCTTCTAGAGGGACCCCCTTGGACCAGCTATCCGGATGGAGGTATACTCGCTCAAGACTGCGTTATAATAGGTATTCTGCGCGTGCGTAATCCAACACTATGTCACCTTCACATTTCCTCTCTGCCACCTTCCCTGTTCGCTTGCAGCAACGTTCCCTTTCTTTTGCTATTGCGTGCAGTTTTTCTTCACAACATAACATCAAGATTTAACCTTTCCGCTTCTACCACCTCTTTGGCCCCTCATTTTTATGTTTCAAAGCAGCAATGGGAGCAGCCACGTTGAGTCTGCAGCGGCAACACCATCTTTCTATTTTCATTTTCTCGGATTTCCGCCGAATCGGTAGCGGTACTAGGGCGCCAAGAGGTAATATCTCCGCGGGGAGCCATAACTAAAAGTAATTCCACTTATCGCCTCTGTTCGAATAGGCTGATACCCAGCTGCCGTTTGTGCGGAAGCGATGGCATACTTCAACATTTGTGCCTCTTTCAGAGCACATTCCTTCCCCTCTGGCGTAGCACGCCACCGTAAATGCAAAGCCCGGTGGTCCAATGAAGCCCCCCCCCCCCTTCCCTCTCCCCGCCTTCCACTCTGCGTGAGCACACAGGGCTCGAAGCAGGAAATTCGATTCCAGCACGCCGCCGGTCAACAGCAATCTGCGGCACTTGAGGCCGTCGTGACGAGGATTTAGGCTTGATGGCGGTGCCGTTGAGCGCGGTGGGTTTCAAGCAGGACGTTTCTTTGCGTTCATTTTTTTTTTTCGAAGGCAGTCGCACAAGGCCAGAAAAGATATATCGGCCTGTTTAGGTAACGAACAGACAAACGCTCACTACGTCAGTATTGCAAGGGTAACATGATGCCACTTGGGGACAAAAGCGATTTGACGACACAAAACACCGCTGAATTGTTATTTCGAGAAGCGCAACACATAGACACTAGCACGGCCACTGCAATCAAGGAATAGTTTCGCAGTTCTGAATAACCTAAAAAAAAGGCGTCGTACGAATCACCAAACTATACACTTCTGGTATCATCCACAAGAAGATAGATAACTTAGTTATTTCGACAAACGGGGATATCAAGGAACACTGATGCTGTGACCTCTGAATCTTGCTATCTTAAAGGATTCAATAATCTCTCTGGTAAGTTGATATCTGTGCCGGCCCATCACAGCGTACTGCAAGCAAAGGGCACATAACCGCACCGCTGACACTGGATGCCCAAATGGCCACTTGAATCGTACGAAACGTCGAGGCAATTTGTCATTTAGAAACAAGCCAGCCTCTCCAACATCCTCACAGATTGCCGCAAATCCGGCCGATGAATCCGTCCGTCCGTACGAGCGCAGATTCGACAACTCACGCGCGCATGCACCGAGCGATGGTTCAGCTATTCTTTTCATATAAGCGTTTCACGGAGGCCAAGGACGGCCTCTGTCAGGCTGTAGTGGTCCCTGCACGCCCAGACATCAGACTGGCACTGCAGCTTTCCCGCGACAACAAAGCGAGGGCCCATGGACGAAAAATATAGCAGTGGCTCAGCTCGGCTGTGCCAGGATATACGTAGCGTGAGCTAAGGTTCAGCTGGTTATTCTTAGGTTTCCTGGTTGTCCATGATTAGCTGATTATCATGCTTACTGCTACTAAAACGATTTACAATCCAATCCAATCCAATCGCGGCGGCAGCGGCTCTGGCGCGCCAGCTGTGCGCCTTGAGACGTCACTGCTCCTCGGGCATGCGCAGCACGGCTCTCCAGGAGCCACGCGAAACTGCTCAACCTCGGCCAGTGTAGCTCACGCTGCAAAACGAGCGAGTTTGCGTTCCCTAGAGTTGCAGAGTCGCAGTTCGCCTAGCTACGCGGAAAGGAAAAGAAACGAAGTCGACGAGGACAACGCGATATGCCTGGGAGAGAGGAAGGTAATAAGAGAGGTGGCGGGCACCCCGTCGACGAAGCCTGCAGAGTGCCATGGTTGACGCTTGGGCCTTGGGCACAACACGTTCGAATGACAAGTCCGCCGACGCGGCGGCGGCGGTGGCCGCTGGGAACGGTGCGAACATGAGTGGGAACACGCCGCCACCGCCGCGACGTGTCCCGTATTGCGCGTTGGACCACACCGCGCCCAACGAGTGCAACGGATGCCTGGCGCGGCGGGGTTCCCATGTTCCCGCCGCCCCGCTGTGTCAGCCGCGTCCGAAGCTACACAGCCAAGGAGTGCCGTGCGCGCGACATTCTATTCCCAAGTCAGTGCAGGTCTGCCACTTTCGCTGAGATGCAGAACTTTACTTAGACATAGTTACAGGCTCCTCTCCGTATCTACCCAGTCTAAAACCACAACAAGAATACCGCAAAAACCTAACAGGAATTCCTGTCGTACGACAAAAAGCTGTTGTGACAACAGGAGTCCGGTTGTTACGACAAAGCCATCTGTTGTCACGACACACATTTCTGGCGTAACAACGAAGTTCACTTTCTCAACGACAAACATTCCTTCAGTCACAACAGGACTGCCATTGCGTTACTCTTCACAAGGGGTAATAATATTCGAACCATGTGTAACTACTGATGGAATGTCAGGATCATGACAAGACAGGAATTCGGCACGACGAAACATCAAAATCGGGACAGGAATACGACACACGACAGAACATCAGAATCACGACATGACAAAAATACGACAAGACGACAGTAGCACACGCGAAAATACGGCAAACTACAGAAATTTTTCTTGTCGTCTTTTCGGCTGGGTAAACCAGAACAGCTCGGGACAGTGCGCTAAGAGTGGTTGGTCTTCGGTGGGATAAACCAGGGGACTTCAACTGGTGGGTGCACGAAGACCGCTACTGCTGGTCGCTGCTGAACTTTTTACACGAGACCGGACTCCATGCCTACCTTTAGACTTGTACAGGGCCATCAATTTCCTGACTACCTGTGCTTTTGTACCCGGTATTTTTATTCTACCAAATGTCTTATCTTTTCTTTATATGCCGCATGGCAAAAATGCGAATAAAAAAAACGATATAAAAGGTACTAAACCACCCTTATTCATGGAAAGCATGGGTACAATTGATCTAAGGGATCATTATTCCAACATAACATATTCTGGAAATAAATTTCAAGAAAAGTAGAGCTGCTGAGGATCGAAACCAGTATTTCAGAGTTCAAAACCACGACTCTGCCAGCTAGGCCACGGAAGCCGAACAGCTGGGTTGTTTTAGCCCTTGAGAACATTGCGGTAGCGTTCAAGGATAACCAGTGAACGGCGCCAGGTGTAACAGGAAGTGCCCGGCCTGTGCTGACTTAAAAACGTAATGTCGCGTCGTGCGCCAGTGTTCAGCTGCCGGCATTTCTTATACGACGTCGAGTATATGATTTGAATAAAAAATTTGGCATCATTCAAAGAATTGGTATCATGCAATGCAAGCATGACGTTCTGCATTGCGTAGTGCAATCCCATTTTTAAATCGAATCGTATGCTCCATATCGGCGTTCGCCGAGGTTTCAATGTTGGATGCACGTATTGAAGAATCGAGAACGTTGTGACAGAGCATGGACCACTGGACTGCCTTAGAGTGGTCTGTCTCTTAATAAGAGGGGCGGAGTATTGTCCCAATCGCCGCTCACCAAAGAGCGAACGTCACCCGGTAGACGAGGAGTGGGTGATCATAATAGTGACGGTGAGGACGTGGCTGTGGATGCGGTAACGTATGAACGTGGGTACGGACGGACAACTTTCCCTGGTCGTAGCCGGGCATGCATCGTATGTCGCACGATGAGAACAGCTCCGCAGATTCCCGTCACTATACATGAGGCTTTTCTGAAGTCTGTGTACTTTACAACCCGATCTAAGGCAGAAAACTTGACTGCGATGCTGCATATGCCGAATGAATAAAACTCGGATGTGAGGCGTCAGTGGAAGGCCTCTTACTCCCGTTCATTAAAACGTCGAAGGAACGCACACTTAGAGCGGGCCCACAGAACAGCTCCCTCGTATTTTCCGCCCTCCGCTGCTTTGTAAAGTTGCGCTGCCAACTTCCTCAACAAGTAACAAACCAACTAGGCCAACTTACTCTTCGGAAACTTTTAATTCCTGTTGTGTCTGCGCGCGGTTTCCGCAGAAACCGCCGCTCATTCTCGGGTGCCGCGTGTAGTCGCTTCACGGTCGGGTGACCGACAACACGACAGCCACAAAAGAGGATGAGGACACGCCGGGGAAACAACGCTGGCAGCGGCCACCGGCGCGACAAAACGTGTCCTCTCCTCTGCTCGCCCTCTTGATTGCGTCTCCCCCAAAATAGACAACTCCCCCACGCGTCTCAGGCCACGGCGAGACGCTTGGAAACGGAGACGAGACGGCGAGCGACCTCGACATGAGCCCCCGGGTGTCGTACGCACGCGTCGCTTGAACCGGCCGCTTGAAAGCTGCCGGGCCAACCTCTTTCACGAATGCGCCGATTGCTCTCAGATTAATTAAAACTGGGGCCCCGGCCAAAGTTGTATTGCTAGAGGGTTTTATCTGCAGATGCTTGGAAATTAAAGTGTCGCTCCAGGATCCCCAAGGCATTACCAGTCAAGATATCTACATCGACCTCGTCGTCGTCGTCACCACCGTCGACATAAAGATCGTCATCCCCACAACAGCGTTATCAACAATTCAAACCACCCGCCGCGGTGGCTTAGTGGCTAAGGCGTTGCGCTGCTATGCACGAGGACGCGTGTTCGATCCCCGGCCGCGGCGGCCGCTTTTCTGGTGTAGGCGAAAAGCAAAAACGCCAGTGTGAACGAGATTTTGGCGCACGTTAAAGATCCACAGGTGATCAAAATTAATCCGGAGCCCTCCGCTACGGCGCGCTTCGGCGCCTGCATTGCGTCGGCGCGTTAAAGGGACCCTGCAACACTTTCTGCAACTTTTTTTTTTATTTTAAATGCTTGCAGAACGTAGTCACATAACACACCCAGTACTTAGATGAGGGGGTCGCAAAGTACCTCAGCCAAGAATTACTGCTCTATGTCCATCAGATAACTTGTAAACTCGCTCAAAAGATTTTTCTTTCTTTCCCTGCCTTCACGTTCTTTGACGGCTCGAATTATGTCACTAAGGCCATGTAGCGGCTGCTGGCCGGCTTTCCTTCAGTTGCAGCAATGAACGCTTTTCGATAGCAACTTAAAAGAAAAAAAGCCACAAAAGCAAAGCAGAGATGAAAGGCGTATCTGGTGCGACGAGCAAATCACGCAGTGCCGCTCCGTGCTGGCGATAACTATAGCTTTTGCATTGGTTCCAGACGCGAAGGAAAGAGTGAGAGCGCTTATCGAAAGCGTTGCAGGGTCCCTTTAAACCCTACCATAAATCAATCAATCAACAATTCAAATCATATAAAACCTAAATACCTTGCGAATTCATGCTTTTTTTTTGTGCAATGTCCATCGAGTTTAAGACCGGGCTCTTATCCAATCGCATAAGTCGCCATGGGTGAATGTCAGAGCGTTTAGTGCAGACATTTGGTTTTCAAGCAACCGGACAAGTCCCCGCTTCTAATTGTGTTGGAGAGAAAGGAAATACGTATCGGCAACTATATACCCCCATGCTGGGTCATTAGTGTTCTGATTAAGCGCTTCCATCCAGTGGTCCATAACATAAGGCAACAACGCGAAATGACCCTTTGGCGCCGGAAGTCGGAGCTCCTCCCGTCGGAGTTGGTATACGACCACAGGAAATTACGGCACTTTTTCCGCCACTCTCTTCAGCCCATCGTTCCCACGACGCCGTAAAATATGCAAATGGACCTAATGCGCGGTCTCCGTCATATCCGGCGTGCCCTGGCCGGGGTATACGGCCAAATTGATGCCAGCGGCATCGCATGAATAAATCCGGACGACCACATGCGGTGAGTTCCTCAGCGCCGGCAATTACGGAGGCCCACCACCACGGCATGCCCTTAGGACCATAAACAATGGTCGCCAGCTATATGGGCCGTTGCCGGACGGTGCTGCTTCGGAGGAGGAGGAAAAGGGGAGGATGACACCAGTCGATTCCGGTCTGGGCGGAAGTAAATGACTCCCTCCGCACGCACAAGCACGTCCACGCAGGACGCCCACTCTCACGAATCGTCCCCGAACGGCCACCTTGAACGCACGCTGCGGTGTGGGCAGCATTAATTTCCCGTCTCGGTGGGACGACTGTCTGTCTATACGACGCTGCGAACGGCCGTACGGTTCTTAGCAAACGTACGCATGTACACCCAGAAGCACCTGGAGTTAGCGAAGCGGGACACTGGGCACGTGCTTTGAGCGTTTCCGCCGATGAATCTGACATCATTAGCCGCGAAAACATGCTCCGTCTTGCAGAGTTCCGCGTGTTTTAACCAGACGTGTCCCAGCAATGTCAAATTGCTTTTACAGCCACGTGTTAAGGGGAGCTTCTGCTGTCAGAAGGCCGTTTCTTTGAAGCTATGTATACAGTTGGTAAGACCGCAGCAGTAGTAGTTGTCAATGGTTGGTTGCGCCAACACAAAAGTGTAGGCGGTTGCGACGCACCGCCAGCATTTTCGCCGACCAGCGGTAATGTGCTAATGCGCCATGCGTCGGCCGCGGCGCTTGTGAGGAAAAGAGAGACCGTGCCATCAATCCCGGGCGAAGCCACTAAGTGAGTTCTGTGCAGGAGCTCAGGAACGCGGCCCCGCCCATACACGCACTCCGTGCTACAAAGACCTTGGATAGCTTACCGGCGACGATCAGCACCTCTGTTCAGCTGACTAATTGCTCTTCGCTTAGGAAGGTTGTCTGCGCTGCCGACCAAAGTCGCCACTAATGACGATGTGTTGCGAGACCAGGAAATCCCAATGGTTGCTGCTGCCGCGTCTCGAGTTCTTGAGCGGCCAGGTGCAAGCTACTTAAAAGCTTGCGGCAGTTGATGCGCAAGCAGGTCCGGTGTGTGGGTGCAAAGTCCGGGGACTGATCGAAATTATTGTTGATTATTATAATAAGGAAGAGTAGATTTAACACTCGCTGAACTTCGTTATACTCATGATAAATAAACGTTGAGCCAATCAACCAAGTTAAAAAAAAATGTTCAGGAATTTGAGAATTGTCAACTGATGCGCAAGCGTTGCCATGCCGTTTCACTTTACTGCATAGCTTTTTTTTTGTGCAAATAGCTTGCGCTTACGCTAATACAACGAATAAATGTGTCAGGTTCGCCAATTATGCGTTTTTGTTCAGATGCAGGAAGTTACATGGTTGGAGTTTTCTCACTATTTGTTTTCTTGGTTCGCGTTTTTTTTTTCCTGATTATTTTTCATTTTGCTTTCCTTCGCGTCAGGGCAGTGTATAGGATGAACAGTTTGGATTTCGTTTCTTCAAATTCCCTTCGACCAATTATTTCAATTTACACAGCGTTAACTTCGTCAGTTACGCATCTTTGCGCTGACGCAGGGCGTTGCACTCTTGGTACTGCGGGGTATTCGGCAAGGATTGCTCACGCATTAAAAGTTGTCCGTACTATGGCATAATCACACTACACCTAAATTACAGGCACTCATGGGCGAGGCGGTATTCCCGCACTCGGAGAGGAGAAAGGCAGGGCTGCATACCAACCGCTACAAGCTCAGTTTACCTACGAATTTCACGGATCCACATTTCATCGACATCCCATCCACTTTCCTCCACGTGTCGTTTAGAAGACGCGGGTGCCAGGGCGCATTCAGTACAGTAGAGACGCCCTTGGTCTCGTCGAACAGTAGAGACGCCCTTGGTCGCTTAGAACAGTATAGACGCCCTCCAAACATGCCTACATCTGTTTCAAGGTTACATCAAGCCGGAGAAACCCAGACCGAGGAACGAGCCAAGTAAAAATGGTGGCGGCACCACCTGCCGACGCCACCTGTCGACGGGTAGGGTGGTATACATCACCTAGCTCCAAGACCTCATTATTATGCGTACGTCCGCAAACCGCCCACGTGCCATCCTCGCCCGAACTTTGAATTAGAAAAAAAAAAAAACTATGAAGATTGAAATTGTTCACGGATATATCAAGCCGAAGAGCTATCAATACGCTGCTTGTTCGCTGCTACGGTATATCGATTACCAAAACGTACGTTTATACCGTCGCCATGAATTTCAATATCATTGCCATTTGTACTTTTGTCACCCCCCCTTTTCTTTAGGAATTCGGGGTGCTTTTAAGGGTAAATAAATAAATAAATAAATAAATAAATAAATATAAATAAATAAAAGTAAAGAAAGAAAGAAAGAAAGAAAGAAAGAAAGAAATGACGCTGACAACGACGATGACGACCACGACGACGACGACGACAAGAAGAAGAAGAAGAAGAAGAAGAAGAAGAAGATGATGAAGATGATGATGATGATGCACCGAGTCGCGTTTCGTTCTTAAATGTATATAGGCGGCCGTTAGGCTGTTGCGAGCCGAAAGTACAGCAACATAAGGATTACTTGTAGCAAGACTGTGGGAACTATACCATCGATCCTCAGTCCTTCGCTGCCCACCCCTCAAGCTGCTTCGGATTCCCAGTGCTTCGCTTATTCTTTTTGTCAGCTCCGCCTTTTTTTTTTCTTCTGCTCTGCCCCGCGGCCATCAACGGCGGTCGAACTCTAATCGAGTAACTTGTAACGAATGACCAGATGCGGCCAGCGCCGTTTCTCCGGCGCCCGAACTGCTGGCAACGGGCCCGAGGATCTATCCCGGCCGTGGTTTATGTTTTCGCGCGAAGTGGCTTGTTTTGTTTTGTTTTGTTTTGTTTTCATCCGATAACGAGTTCCTGCCACCAGAACAAAAGGACACAAATGTACAAACGGGTAATTTATGGTAAAGCGCGCACATAGGGCAGTAAGATGAAGCAGCCATTGTCTCAGCGCTTTCTGGCACTCAAGTCACGACTTCTTTAAGGGGTAATTTCGAAAGAGACAGTCGCGTTTCGAAAGGAATCGTCGGGGATATGAATTCTCGTTTGTATCTGTGTCTTTGTTTTGTAATTGTTGTTGCCTAGTGAGCAACAAGCACCTGTGTCGCGTGGTTGAAAAATTATGCGCAGCGGCTCCGAGAAGTTACTTGTCTAGTTCCCAGATCGTTTTTCTTTCCAGTAGAGGTACACGCGAACTGTCGTAAATTCCCTCCTATCCTTCACGCCCTCTTCAGGATTTTCTGGGGATGAAAATGCCGTACGTGTAGTTTGACTGCTTGTTTTCTTTTTCCCCAAAACGCATCGCTAAGTTGAATGCTCTAAACGAAGCAGGCAGGAGTTGCAGAATATAAAAGCCACAGCCACTCAACCAGCCACAAACGAAGCGCGTTTGCGAGTGGCACCAGGTGATTGGAGTAGTATACGACAGGCGTTAACTACTCCCGCCCTCTCTCTGGTCCGCGGGGTTTCCAGTGGACACAAGCAGGCTGATGATTGCTCTTCGTGCTATTAATATTATTATTATTATTATTATTATTCTTTTTGTGTAACTGTTGACGCAGAGTGTTTCAGGCGCCTGTGCGACCCGTCTATGTGGCCAAAGGGCTGCCTCTTCAAGCCGTTCCAAGGCAAGCTCCACCCTGGCATGGTGCACATCTGTGAAACTTCTGAGAATGACCAGTAAGAATGACACTCTCGACATCTATTATCAAAATGCTCGGGGTCTACGTACTAAGTCCTCCGAATTTCTTAGAAATGTTGTGTGCTCCAAATTTTCTACTATTGTTATTACTGAAACTTGGCTTTGCGATGATATCTCATCTTCCGACTATTTTCCTCCGACCTATGAAATTTTTAGAAGTGACAGAAAGTTAACTGGGCCCAAGCAAAAGGGAGGCGGTGTTCTCATTGCCATCGATCGCTCAGTGCAATGCGTGCGGCGTGCAGACCTCGAGACTGAGGAATCGGTCTGGCTTGAGGTAGGCCTCAAGAGGGGCGAGAAGCTGCTCATCGGTGCATTCTATATAACCCCGGATATTTTACCTGCTGAATATAATCTAAAGCTCACATCTATTGAAAATGTTTCCAATTCACACTCCAACCATAAGCTAATTATACTTGGGGACTTCAACACCCCAGGTATTCACTGGAACAGTCTTTCATTTCAGCATAAAAACCATTATGCAGCGCAGAAATGCACCATGTTATTAGATTTTCAATCATTCACCTCCTTGCAGCAGTTCTGCCACATAGAAAACTTCTGTGGTAATGTCCTAGATGTGTGCTTCTCGAACTTGAAAAACGTAGAAGTGTGTGCCTCCGAAATATCTCTTGTACACCCCGACAAGTTTCACCCCCCTCTTATTGTCTCTGTCTCTGTCGCTGCCCAGCATTGCTATGGTGGTGTTGACGATTGTGCAGTCCCGCGATATGCTTTCAAGCGTGGAGATTATGTTGGGCTCTATCACTTTTATTCATCTGCTGAATGGTCTAGTGTTTTTGATGTCAATGATGTTGACGAACAGGTTCGACGTTTTACCGAAATTGTCAGGAGTGGCATGGAAAAGTACATCCCTTGTTATATGCCGGTTCATTCCAAATTTCCCCAATGGTTATCTAAAGAACTTCGAAGTTCGCTTAATCTTAAGGACAGCGCCCACAAAAAGGCCAAGCGTTCTGGGCTCGACAAGTGGAAAGCGGAGTTTAGTCGGTATCGCTCACTTTGTAAAAGCCTCTACCGGCGTGACCACCAGCTCTATATAGAGTCGTTAGAGGCTTCTGCGTCTCAGAAACCGGCTGACTTCTGGAGGTATGTACGCGGCCGTTCTAAGGAGTCTAAAGAACACATTAGCCTGCTTAATTCCAATGGGGAACAGGTTGAGGATGTCGCCACTAGCTTTGCTCAGTACTTTCATTCTGTCTTTCAACTGCCAGATGGTCATGACGAACGCCTATCGTTTAATAATATGTCTAATTTTAGTACACTTATGTTCGATGAAAAACTTGTCAATGATAGCCTTAAACGGATGAAACCGTCATTTTCCTGTGGTGCAGACGGAATTCCAGCAGCCCTCATGAAGGTTTACGGCAACATTTTTGTGCCTGTCTTAACTTCCATTTATAATAACTGTTTACTTTTCGGCAAATTTCCTCGTGCATGGAAGATTGCTCGAATTTTTCCAATATTTAAGTCTGGTGATAAGTCAGCCGTTACCAACTATCGCCCAATCTCACTCCTTTGTGTCGCCTCAAAACTCTTTGAGTCAGCTCTGCACAACGTTCTTGCTGCCTGCGTCAAGAACGTTCTGATACCAAATCAGCACGGCTTTTTCTCGGGTCGATCGACGGTTACAAATCTTGCAAGCTTCATGACTCAGGCTTCGGCTGCAGTTTGTGAAAACGGCCAGTTGGATGTTATCTATTTTGACCTCAGTAAGGCGTTTGATGTAGTGAACCATAAATTATTAATTAACAAGCTTACTATGTCCGGTGTTGATGCAAGCCTTGTTGCCTTGTTGTCCAACTATCTCCTTGACCGGTCCTTTTATGTAGATGTTAACTACAAAAAGTCTAGTGTTTACCCTGCAACAAGTGGTGTACCCCAGGGTTCCGTGCTGGGTCCATTATTGTTTTCTGTCTTTATCAATGATGTTTCAACAGTGTTAACAAACTCTTCTTTTCTTCTCTATGCTGATGATGTCAAACTATTTAGGCACATTAGCGGTGTTCAGGACAGCTGTGCCTTGCAGAGGGATGTGTCGGAATTATCGGTCTGGTGCAGGAAAAACTGCCTAATTTTAAACCCCACTAAAACAAAGGTTGTCACCTACAGCCGGAAAACCCACCGTCTGCTGTTTTCCTACAGTATTGAGGGAGCTCCTCTGCAAAGGGTCGATGAGATTAGGGACCTAGGGGTGCTTTTCGACAGTACCCTCTCTTTTTCTTCTCATATTAGGCTCATCACCCGGCGAGCGCTCCGAAGTCTTGGAAATGTGTGTCGGATTACAAAGGAATTCTCTTCTCCAGATCCATTTCTAATGCTATACAATGCAATATGTATCCCCCAGTTAGAATATGCTTCTGTTGCCTGGAACGGCATCTCCAAATCTAGTAGTGAATTAATAGAACGTGTGCAGAAGAAGTTTTTATCCATATTTAAGCACCGTCATCACAATCGCAGTCCGGGTCCTGATTCTGACTCACCCATAGTTCCTTCCATTCCTTCGTTGACCTGCAGACGTATGCGTGCAGACCTTACATTTCTTCACAAAGTTGTTCATGGTGACCTTTCTTGCGCGGACCTGCTTAGCTGTTTAGAGTTTAGTGTTCCACAGAGGCCCACCAGGTCGCATCGCCCTTTCTTGACCGCTGCGCGCAACTCCAATCATTCTCCAGTGCGCAGAATACAGAATTGCTACAACCGCTTCTCTGAACGCCTTGACATCTTTCAAAGCTCCTTTACAATTTACCGTACTGCGCTGCGGAACACAGTATGTTAAACATCTATGATATCTCTGTCGTTCGTTTTTCTTTTTTTTTTATTGCTGAAGTTTGGTTTCTCTGCGGTTCTGTTTAACCAATATAGTTGCCTGTTTTTGAAACTGTTTACTTATCATGCCTGTCTTATCATTTGTTTCTATACTCTTGTCATTGTTTTTGTCGTCTTACTGTCAAACTTTGTTCTCTGCTTGTTGTGTATTCATTACAATAAGCTGAGCCACAGAGGCATCTTATTTTTTCTTTTTTACCTGTACTCAGGCTCCGCCTGTGCTTATTTTTGTAATTTTCGCTACTTCAATATGTGTGTGTCTTGTCGCTTGTTTGTTTCTTGCAATATGTTTCTTGTATTTTGTTTTCATATAACTATCCGTGCGCCAGCACTCAGGCCTCTGGCTGTTCCTGGGCACGTAAATAAACATGATTGATTGATTGATTGATTGATTATTATAGGCAACATAGGCATCTTCTTTTTTATTTTTTACCTGTACCCAGGCTCCGCCTGTGCTTTATTTCTGTCATTTTCACTATTTCAATTTGTGTGTGTCTTGTCGCTTGTTTGTTTCTTGCTATATGTTTCTTGTATTTTGTTTTCATGTAACTACCCGTGCACCAGCACTCAGGCCTCTGGCTGTTCCTGGGCACGTAAATAAACATGATTGATTGATTGATTGATTGATTGATTGATTGTTATTATTATTATTATTATTATTACGACAGGCAGAGCAACATAGCCATCTTCTTTTTTTATTTTTTACCTGTACCTAGGCTCCGCCTGTGCTTTATTTGTCATTTTCACTACTTCAATTTGTGTGTCTTGTCGCTTGTTTGTTTCTTGCTATATGTTTCTTGTATTTTCTTTTCATGTAACTACCCGTGCGCCAGCACTCAAGCCTCTGGCTGTTCCTGGGCACGTAAATAAACATGATTGATTGATTGATTGATTATTGTTATTATTATTATTATTATTATTATTATTATTATTATTATTATTATTATTATTATTATTTTATTATTATTATTATTATTATTATTTTATTGTGTGATGATGGCGATGATGTGTGGGGATGATGACGCCTTTCTCAAGGGCTCCCCAACTGATTTAACGTCGAAGAGCAGCAGACCGGGTCATGACGTGGTTACGCCTTACGAACAGTGAGAGCCATCTTGCTCCATTTGAAAAGAAAGGGACACACGTCAAGCCCTAAGGGAATACCATAAAGAGCTAAGCTAATCGTCGCGTATTGAATAGAGCCAGGTTGCACCTTGAACGAATGCTGCGTAATTTAGTGCCACACTGTGGCGCACCTAAATGCCGCAAACATGCGTTGTAAAGAAGTGTTCGGGACGAGAAACTGAATTCGTTATCTTCGCTAAAAGGGGAGATTGTTTGCTATCATTGTAGGTATAGGGGTATCATGACACACTTCGACTGTCACTATGGCGTTACAAGGAGGGTTTTCTAAACATTTTTTTTTTTACTGTTGCGTCAATTCCGTACTTAAAGGGACACTGAAGTGATTTGTAAACATTGTGGGATTACTAGCGCAAATTGTAGTTCGGAGTCCGTAGGCATTGTTTCGACCACTCTGGCCGCGTTTACGCGAATTTATTTAGTAGAAAAATCAATTCGAAAATGCTGTCCTCCTCTCTTTACGCTCGCCCATTTTCTGTGGCGTTTTCAGTGTGACGTCAGCAGGAGATGAGCTGGAAAATGGCTGCGCTACTGCACGGTTCGCCGACCAGCCGACCTACCGATCGAGTCAGTCGGCCCAGCGTTTCGTCCGCCGGCCGCCGACGGGTCGTCGCCATTCGCTCGCTCAATTGAAACTAGGCCACAACACCTTTGTGAATGAAAGAATGTGCCTTTCCTTACTTTGTTAGTTTGTACACTGTGTCAAACTCAGAGTCCGGGTCGCTCCACACAAGCGCTGCACAAGTGCACATGCGACGCTTCACTGACTTTACGCTAGTAGGAAAATCCTAAGGCCAATTGAAGGCGGGAGAGAGGAAGAGTCAGCGAAGTCAATATAGGTACTAAAGAAAATAAAATCACCTGAAACTTTTACCGTACAGCGCAAAACTAGGGAGCAGGAAGCACTTTTTTGCGCTGGGTAAACAAGCACAGCGGGTCAGCAGCACGACCGCACATCTGCGAACGCTTTTCCGTCAAAGAAATGCAATTGCTAGACGTGAGATATTGTGGAAGTTTGGGGGACACTTACTGCAGGAGTGATATACAACAAATAGTCACATAAAGTACTTAAAATGCTTAAAATAAATAAAAGTGTAAACTGGTCATACATTATAAACCTTATATATCCAAACCGACCATCGCCGGCTCGTGGCCTAGCGGTCTGAGGCGCTGGTATTTGTTTTGAAAGTCGCAAGTTCAAATCCTCGGGGGTACATGTATTTTTTTTTGTAAGTTGATTTTTTCGTATGCGCCCGATGTTTTCTGAACTGAGTTCACCATTTTTGGGCCGTAACGTTCACTGCTCCACGAGCGAGATCGCAGAACGCGCGCGTACTGACAATGACGCGCTAGCGAGTTCTCATTGGCGTGCTGTTGCCACAAGCACCGACTGCTTGCGGGCAGTGGGCCCAGGCCTGAATCAGCGCACCGTTGGCCTGGTGCGAACTAGCTTTTTACGAACAGACATGAGTGAGGCAAGCTCCGAATATGCGGGAAAAGCGCATGGCATTTGAGAGTCTGCGGTGACGCGGAGGGCGTTCATCCACTGCGTAGGCCTCGTCTAGTGATTTTCTACGATCCAATCCGCCCTGGGAGGTTTATCTTAGACATTTGACAGCCGACAACATGGCAGAAGCGCGGTACGGCGATAATTGAGAAATCGAGAATGCCCATCCAACAACGCCATCAGATGTCAAGCATGTTGTTTTACAGAACCGAAACCGAAACTTTTGATTGCTAACCTTGGGCATCGTCCAATCACGGTGCCCTCCCCTCCTGACGTCACAGCCTTTAGTTGGTGCGGCCGCCGCAAACCGCGCATAGTAGTTTTTCTTCTTTCGCGCTTTGTAAAATAATTACCGATTTGTCAACCGGATAAACGATGAATAGTGTGTTAATTTGAGCCAGTCTACACAGTGCAAGCAAAAACGGGAGCTTGACAAATTCACTTCAGTGTCCCTTTAAGGGTCAAAGTGGAGTAAAGTGTTTCGCTCACTGAGCCAGGCATGCTTCTGAAGGGCTACAGCACGAAGAAACCATTTCCTAATTTGTTATCGTGTAGCGGAGACGAAGGAAGGCATAAACGTTTATAAACTATAGTCTAAAGATACATACATGTATGGGCGAACGGAAGTCTTTAAGTATAAAAGACGGAGCAAAAAGACGGTGGCTCCCCCAGGCGTTGCGTACAGTATGCGGTGTAGGCAATGAGCAGCTGACTAGAGCCTTAATTAACATAGAATACCGTAAAAAGCCACGAACGAAGCTCGTGGCCATTATTATTACGAATTATTATTAACTAAGCGTATTATTACCGATACATTTCCCCTCCGTCACATGTACACACGTCGCAAATCTTCGAAAACATTGACACGAATGCTGCAATAACGATTCACAATGCAACTGCATACAATTAAAGAGTTCCGCTTTGCCGGCAGCTGTAAAGTTCTTGCAATGAGAAAACAGGGGAAAGATTTCCATCCTCGATATGGATTCACGCGACGGAAATTCGTATGCGCTTCCAGCCGATCACCGTCAATCTTCACTCTTGTACGGATGTTACGCAGAACTGCTCTCTGAACTTGATCGGCTCTGCAAAGGAGCAGTATTTTGTGCCAGCCATCATTTGGGAACCTTCCCATAAGGTGCCTAACGCGTAAGGTGCTCGTTTTCAAACCGCCCCCACAGCGTTACCAGACTTCGTCGCACTTCGTGGCGACGAACGGCCGCGGAAACGTTTGATCACCATCGTTATAATGGTCAATTGAAATCGTCGGTGTAACGGCGTCATTAACCCCAATTGCCCTTTTCCTCTCCCGTGATGTAGCCTCCACTACCGAGAGCGAGCGACTGTGGAAGCCATTATATAGCATGGCAGCATTCCGCGCAGCAGTTGTCCTAACGCACCTTTCTTCAATGATCCAGAAATCATCGGCCGTAACGCAGAGCACATATTGCGGTAAACGTTGAACAAAGAGCGAAATAAAAGTGTGTACGAGCTCAATTTTCACACCTGTTCATTACAGGAAAACGCGCAAGAACAGATGGGGCATTGATTTCAGAACTACGTATTCACTCGATTCTAAGCACCCCTCTTTTTCCCACGATCGCGATGCCAAAGTGAAGGAAGGGGTTGCTTAGATTCGAAAAACCTAAATTACCCCCCCCCCCCCCCTCACCCCCTTATTTTTTTCTTCCGGCCGTATCTCAACGAGATGGCTACAAGGAATAATGTTTTATTTGGCCAATAGGCGCAGAGACTGGACCCACCGCTTACGTCTGATACTCTGTCACTCTCACTACTATTCGTGTCCGCTGTGCCACTTGAGCCATCGGTCGCAATATTTCCCAGCAGACCGTCTTCTGTTCCTTTATGTGGTTTATAATTGAAAAATTCATAAATTACTTGGACAAAACGTCAACTTGGGCCTGCTTCCACGCGTCTGAAACCCACCTTGCCATGGTTGCTTATTAAAGTGGGTGCTTAGATTCGCATGGACATGATTTTCCCATTTTCTCCCCGAAGATAGGGGAGGGTGCTTAGAATCGGAAAGGGGGGGGGGGCTGAGAAGCGCAAAAATACGGTATAATACTTCGAGAATGTATTGTGGTTGTGCTTATTGCGGGGTAAAACTCCACATAATTTTCAGAAATTAAGTCTTGGGTGACACCTGAACAATTAATTGCGCCATAGCGGAGGATATACAACGAAATAACTTAAACCATTCCGAACACAACGGGCGTTCTTTCAGTTCACCTCTATCTGAAATACAGCATCTGCCATACAGAAGCGAACTCGCGCCGTAGCGTGCATTACAAGTCACAACGACACAGCCACTACTACGCCGTGTATCAACTCCAACTACAATCAATGCTGAACAACGAGTAATTTGTGTGTTTACAAACGCTCGAAACGTCGCTCACAGAAAGGCGGTTGTTAAAACCCGCCCCCTCCCGTCGGCGCAACAATGGCGGCAAGTCGTAATGGCGTTGCATGCTTGGCAACGCGCCAAAGTCTTTTATTCAGTTATTCCTTGCACCAGGTTGAGCCCGTTGACCCATGGCGCCACAGAGGACTTCTCAGCCACCTGGATCCTTAATGATTTGCTTGCAATCGTCCGACGCTGGTATCGATCGAGATAGGTTAATCCCGATGAGGTATAGAATCGGAAAGCAGCCAAATTAGTGCCAAGCGCGATAAGCCCCTGCCCTCTAGATAACAGTATAAGGGCCTCCACACGACCTCTTTGGCTGTCTATTCCCGTAAAATAATTACCGTGCCTCTCCCAGCGATTAAGAATAGCCGAGAAACTTTACCGCTCACCCGACAATACTGGCGTAGTGCGGAGACGGCCTTCGCTTCAATCTGGAAGACGGCGGATAAACTAAGCTGCCCTCTGCGCTTACATGGTGACATTACCCCCCCCCCCCCCCTCCTAGCATATTTCTTGCCGTTGTTGTTAGAATAAACAGCTCACCAAAACGGCAAGATTGCCAAAAAGGCTCAGCTAAATGGGCGATACAGCCTTTGACCAACAGTTCCGTGATCCACCGCTTTTATTGCGGATTACGGATAAGTCCTCTCGGTACAGAAAGCGTGTTAGAAAGCCTTGCGTCTCGAAGAGCGCACAGCAGGGCGCCTGCATTTCTTCACGCTTTCTCTTAGTAGAAACACGATTACTAGGCCCGACTAAAATCCGGGTACGCAGCAGGATATGCCTGGATATTCGACGCGTCCCTATATTTGCGAAGCGAATGCCGCTACATTCCTACGTGCCTAGAGCGGCCGTGCTACGTATTTAGCGTGTGTGGGCTTTCGCCGCGTCTGCCGTTTCTCTGCTGCAAACAAGCGTCGTTGAGTGTAGGGCCTGCCGAAGCCGCTACTCGAAATCCCATTTATTGATTCCCGCTTCAGCCAGAAAGAGCCGTTACTTTTGTCCAAAATAGAGAAAAAACACAGCTACCAATTTCGCCCTTTAAGAGGTTCGCCTCACCGCCTTCTGGGAGCGGTAACAAGTTGGAATCGGGGATAATGTTCCGTGCAGCGACGAACGAAATCCGCTCTCACGCTACGTTTGAGCCGGTCGCTTATAGCAGCTCCCAACTTGTTACAAGGGTGGAACGGCCGGCAGCCGACGGAGCAACGTCATCGGCAGCGCCATTTGGTCCCACCAACCCCTTTCATACTTCCTTTTGTTCCTTAGGTTTTTTTATTGTTTCCCTCCAACCTTCTTTTTCGCAGACGCTGTCTGGAGTTCGAACAGGCGGCCAGGGGTGATTTGTGAAGATGACCCGCAAAACGGACAGACGATTGCGAAGACTTCTCGCGAGGCGTGTCCAATGGCCGTTTACACCGATTCTGGTAAAATCAGGCACGCGCATACCGTCCGCTAGACAAATCATAAAGAATTTAAAAGGCACATAGTTCAAGTGCAGCGAAGTGCAGGTTCAGTGAATGGGCGTAGAAGCTACAGACTGCGTAGAAGCTATAGCTTCTATATAAGCTACAGACTGAATGCCCACATGCAGATCGACGCATCTATGCATGTGTCGGATACACAAAGGCCTTCCGCTTGTTTCTTGACCAACCACAACTGGTTTCGTGAAAAAGAGGAGCAGCAGCTCTGACAGAGGCTCCGCAAAAGCGGACGAACGCTGGGCTAGCCACTCGGCGTCCCTTCAAATCTGACTCGACTCTGGCTTGTCCAAACCCTTCTAGGGTAAGAACCAAGGCCGGGATAACATTTTTGGGTTGAGAAAAGCGAAGCGAACGCACAAATGCCTTGTCCGTAAACGAAATTTGGCATCCACGCGAATATCCAGTGTGCTCGCTTTTGAGAATCGCCTTTCGTCGTTTCCGACACGTCGTTTCCCCGCACCTGGCAGGCATCTGGCCATAAAGTTTCTTTTTGCTCGTTCCATTCTCGTATATATTTATATTACGCTGTTTTATATTTTATTTTGTTTATTTTTCTCCGCGTGTAGGTATCGTCTAAACTTTCTCTCGTACGCTTGTCTCTTTTGGTTCCACTTCAGCACGTCAACTATGTGCTCCGTGTCCACGTCATCATGTCAGTGTGGGAATTAAGGCTACCCTTGTGTTTAAAGGGCCCATAAAAACAAAGTAGAGGTTTTGTTTCATTAAAAAGACTGCTCTGTCCCGATGACACTGATATAAATTTTATCGCAAACGTCGAATAAATAATCGAGATATGACAGCTGACTCAGGGAGACTCCCCAGGCAATTTTCGTCGCTCTCTGTGACGCCACGGAATCTCCTTTGTGCGATTGGCTGACGCCGCACGAAGCCACCAGCAAGAAACCTGGGTGATTGTAGTTGGGCCTCTACTTCCGTTTGATCGAATTACTTGAATGCTTCGTGCTGTTAACATACTGATAACTGTTTTTAGTTCTGGCCCATAACACATTACTCCTGACCACATTACGTCACTGTGGCGCGAAATTTGAATGTTTTTTTTTAATTTCTTGCCCTTTTTTCCGTGGCCGGTGTGGAGCTTAGATAGTGATGAAAGGCAAGTTCTTTCAAATTGAATAAAGTTGTATTTTTTCTTCGTGGCCCCTTCCACTCCCAACCACCTCCCGGTGAATAACCGCCTGCTCGTAACCCTTTGTCACGCTGCAGCGGCGTCGCTGCGAAGCGAAACGGCGCACGCTGCGAGCTCTTTGTTACGCAACTCACGACAGGCTCCGACAGCGCGCGCCTTCACGCAACTTTCTCGTACGAGCCCTCTCGCTTCTTTGGGACGAGACAGCAACCGTGCTCGGAGAAGCGCCGCCATAGACGTGCGAAACACCGCCGCGCTTTCCTATCCGTGTCACGAACGCGGTGACCCGTGCTCGCCCGACGCTTAAGCGTGACTTTTTGCGTTGGTGGCGGTCCCTTGTTACGACACTGAGGACTGCGGGAGGGCCACTTACGTGTGCGACTTGTAGGCGGGGCGCCGCACGAATGCCTCGGCGAAGGCTAAACCCACGGTTTGAGAGAAACAGGCACGAACACCGAAATACACAAACGCAAGAGCTACACAAACGCGCGAACAAAAAGTCAAACGTAAGCGTGAAATGGGTGAAAAGCGAAATTTTGAAGGCTGAGAAAACACATTAGGCAACCCGTGTGACGTCAAAACTATTTGGTGTGGCGTCTGTTTGAAAGCTCAAATAAACTAAGCCTCTGGGCAATCGCTGCATACTCAAGTAACGGATTACACGGGTTAAACTGCGCGAGGCTGCCATAAATGAGACGATGAATCCGTTTCCTTGTCGTTTGTAGGCGTAAAAGACAGTGCACTAAGGTACGAGAGAGCGAGATAGACATACATACATACATACATACACACATACATACATACATACATACATACATACATACATACAGACAGACAGATAGACAGATAGATAGATAGATAGATAGATATAGATAGATAGATAGATAGATAGATAGATAGATAGATAGATAGATAGATAGATAGATAGATAGATAGATAGATAGATAGATGGAAATGGACACAGAGAGAGAGAGAGTGAGTGAGTGAGAGAGAAGGCAGCGCTTTTCTTAAAACCCACCCGTGTGCTGAAATCCATCACAGCAAGTAGTACCTCCACACAGTGCAGTGTTGGGCGAGCTGGTAACCCATCTAAATATTACAGCGCAACAAAAACAAGGACTGCAGCTGAGGATGAGCGATCGCCTAGCGTGCCTCAGCTTTAGTCAAAGTTTTTGTTGCATTCTATTATCTATACATCCACAGAATTTTGGCCAGGCAGCTGCCATACAGCGAGACGAGACGGCAACATACTACGCATCAATCCATTTCACGACCGGAGTTCACATCGCAAGTTGCGCGTCAATGCAGCCCCAACGCTCCCTTCCCTCCCCTCCCTTTCCCGCGATCCATCAGCGCTCGTGGTTTCTGATGCGCAGAGTCGTTCCCTTCAAAACAGTCGTCTCGTAATGATCCCCTAACTCGACCGCTAATTCACGCACGATACACCTGCCCGCGTTGCGACGGCCGGCAGCGCGGAATGGAACCCGACCGCAGCGCCCCCACGATAGCGGTTCACGCTTCGCGTATCACGGCTTCGCTGCCACCAGGCGTAGCGACGTCAAGGCTGCAGGAGAGGGTGCGTGGAAAATGGGTTGCTGTGCTGGCGTCAAAGCCATCCCTCATTCATAATCGTGCGGCGCGGAGAATGCGCCGCGTGTTTGGTTGTTACAGTTACGTAAGATGTGTTGCGCGCGTGGCTTTCGTAAAGCGGGGCCGTCATTGCGCGGCTCCTCGACAAAAACAAATATTAGTTGCGAGCGTGCAGCAGGTGGAATGACTTATGTAAGATGGTTTCATACCCTTACTGAATTGCTGCACAAGAGAAAAAGAAAGTGACGCTTCATTGCTACGTGCCGAGAGGGGACGGCAGTATACGCTGCTGCCCCTTGTTTCACAACGCTAAAACACAAGTATAAGGCACGCTCACGTGGCGTGAGCTAATCAGTTGTATAAATTAGGTCAGGTCTTAAACAAACACTACATGATTCTGTTATTTTGAGCTTAGCACGCGAAAGCCGCGATTTTGTTGCCATTTTAACGGGACGCTTTTCTCGCGGTACCAGAAACGAGAATTTCTGGCCGAGTTTGATGCCGAAAGGATTC
Organism: Haemaphysalis longicornis; assembly: GCA_013339765.2. NCBI lineage: Eukaryota > Metazoa > Arthropoda > Arachnida > Ixodida > Ixodidae > Haemaphysalis > Haemaphysalis longicornis. The sequence continues at coordinate 421,495 of JABSTR010001108.1, forward strand.
GTTCTGTTGCACGCGCACTTAATGCGGCTTGTACGTTCCTACCCAACTTGACGCATACTCCCGGTAAAACAGTTATATGCGGAAAGGAAAGCCAGCAGTCTAGAACACCAAGAAAAGCGTACGAGAATACTCTGCTATTTTTTTTTTCAGTTTTATGATTATTACAGTTAATATTCTTTGTTATGTGAGGAAAGAGTAGAGAAGAACACGCGTGCAGAGTGGCTACACGATGCTATGAAAGCCGTTCATAAATAACGAGCAACGCCTACGAAATGCTGCGCAACTGTAACGTCATGCTCGGATGTGGCGTTTTTATGTGTGCTGCGATGCCGATGTACGTGAGCAGAATGTAGGTATTTAATTTCAAGTGATAGTCTATGGTCCTCTAATAACTGTGTAACTTCGACCCCGTTCATCGACGCTGATTCCAGTGTTTCAACGCATGCACGTTAAACATAGACGACGGGGCACGTTTTAGGTTCCTGGCGCTGTTTATACGCCCTGATGTCATTTTCACTTCATCGTGACCATCTTCAGGATTTAGACTGAGGGCTCTTTACACCACCATGTCAATCATTTATTTTTTAGCGGCCTCATATTCATTCTAATTTTATTTTACTGACTGAGAGGCCACTCACCTTGACCTGGTGCTCTTGACCACGACGCCATTGCGGCATACATACATACATACACAGGTACATAATACATACATACATACATACATACATACATACATACATACATACATACATACATACATACATACATACATACATACATACATACATCCATACATACTACATCATACATACAATACATACATACATACATACATACATACATACATACATACATACATACATACATACATACATACATACATTGCAGTAGCTTTATAGCTTTACTAGCCTGCTTCGCCGTCGTTTTTTTCGTCCATTTCAGCGGTGTCTAAGTGAGCTGTATGATTTCTCAACTTGCTTTTTCGGCATTCAGAGTTTGTGTTTTTAAATTAATTTTATCTCTGTAGTATTGAAATCTAACGGCTTTTGGGACTACTGAAATGTCTCACCCAGGTATATTTAGTTGGAAAAAAGCTTAAATTTTTTGTAACCCAATTCAACATCTAAACTGAATTCAATGAGTTCTTTTACCTACTTGTGGCTACATATATGCTTCAGTGCCCTAAAAGTCTGAAAATACCTTACTGCAGTGCTCGATACTTTCCTAAACACATCGGGTCTGTCGTGCAGTTCGAAAAATCGGTGTAAGGACGTTAGATGACGCAGTGTAATACAAATTCAACTCCCACCGACGTGCCCCGATCGACCGAAAACAGCGAAGCGTCTGAACTGTCCAGCTACCCGACACGCGTCAAAATAAACCTCGACACCGGAAAGCCGGAAGCCGAGGCTACAGTGACAGTGCTTACGCGACCCACGTCACGTGCCCTCCGCAACGCCTGCGCTGTTTTGGGCACACGTGTCGAATACACACAAAGGAAAAGCCACGCAGCACCAAATTACTCGTCTGCGCATCTCGGACCCACACCAAGGAACGCCGCACAGAATTAAGTGGGTCGCAGCTGCTGGCAGCCTGATGTATATGCCGGACTTGTCTGTCGTGGTATACAATAACGAACCGACAGCGCGGAGTACTCGCGTGGAAGGGGCGCCGTCCGTTTGTTTTCGTCGACCGCCTGTCCGCTTGGCGGGCGTGTTCCGTCACGCCATACTAACGGTATTACTACAGGCGGGAAAACGCGGATATATACGCTGGAAGCGGGCGAAAGCGCTCTATCCGCTCGCGTGCGGGGTTTTCATATATATGCTATAGGGTCACGTTGCACTTACGCGGACAACCGCGGTTCTGTATTGTCTTAGCGATTTATGCGGGTAGGCTGCGTCTGCGGCCGCAAGTCTTTTGACGCGAAATATGTAATTACTGGTATTATTCCAGGAAAAAACAGTTCGCGACGCCTTTTCAGCACTAAGGGAGCAAACCAAGAGCTATAGGCCTGTTGACTGGCGTACAGATGCATGTTTCGTACGTATATTATATTGCACGCTCGTAGAATAAACCGAAGGAAATTTAATTATGTCACTTTTTCCCTGAAAACTTGTGGTTGATTCCTCTGTTATAGGAATCGGTACAACACGAAAGTGAAATGTGCTGCGAAATCTGCAGCTGAGCATGTTTTGAGGGTCGGCGGCTGTCTTGTGGGTGTGCTTGGCGAGCGACGTCCTGCTGGCGGGTCGTTTCGGCAAAGGTGTACTGGCGTCCCTTCCGTGACGGATATGACGCCAGTGAAATTTTGGTGTATTCCGCGATAAAACACTTTCGCGTTAAAATACAAAACCAGAAAACGAACCGCCCTAAGATAACGCACTCTTTAGCGCACTCTTTAGTACTAACGGTTGCTTCCCCGCAAGAAGGCCCTGTGTGCAGGGGTGCACCCGTTACAGGCCGCTTGCTTCGTTGTAAAGGCGTCACTTCCGTGACGGATATGACCTCACCGAAACTGGGTGTATCCGGGAATAAAACAGTTTCGTGTTAAAAACGCCCGCGTTTTCGAGGTTTCGGCGCACGTTAAAGAACCACTGACAGTCAAAATTAATCCGGAGCCTTCCACTACGGCGCACCCTATAACCTGTGTAGTTCCGGCGCGTTGAACCCCACAATCAATCAATCAATCAATCAATCAATCAATCAATCAATCAATCAATCAATCAATCAATCATCAATCAATCAATCAATCAATCAATCAATGAAGAACAATGCGTTACTCGAGAACGCTATGGGTAAAATATGAGTGGGAGCCGTATTACTGTATTGGTTTTGCATCAACTACTGAATTCCTTGTATTTTTCATTATGAGTATTACCACTCCTCTGTGTACCACACCTCCCGATCCTAAGAGTACCAGCAAACGAAGCGAAAACAATATTAAATCAATGACCGGACTTCTTGCAATTTTATTTGTACCATGGTACCCCTTTAAAATCGCTGAAAGCTACATAACCATTTAAATGTCGTGGAAAATCTTATGATTTTACTAAACTGCACTGAAAAATGCAGCGATAAGCCAACAGTGACCGAACTCACTTACATTTTATTGATACCTCTCTACCCTTTCCAAGGGTTACAAAATACATAATCGTAAACATATTGTGCTTCACGTTGCACCGTTTTAACGTCACTTGTTACCGAACAAGCGTTACTTCATACGTTTTTTTAAATGTCCTGTACAAGAAATGTCATCAACTTTCGTCAGACATTATTCACGCAGTGGCAGACATATGCCTTTTTTTTAAGTTATAATAAGGTTATTTTGTGCACACCCCGGTTTCCCATTAAAAAACGCAAATCGCGTGGGCAGGTTTTCGCAAGACGAAGTCATTTTTGAGCTGCGGTTGGGGCTCTCGCAAGAAAAGAAATCGTTCGAAGGTGGATGAGAAGTTTTCCGTCGACGCACGGACAGCTAGGTGTTTATAGCAAACGCGGGAAGCCGGTCGCTCTCGTAATAATTACGTACGGTGTAAAACCACTGAGAGCAGGCGCGAGACAACTATCTTAACCGCGGTGTCTCAGGGATGGATTGATGGTCGAATTAAATGTCTAAGCTGGATCTGCCATGTTCTAGTTGTTCCTGTTCTCCCGTATATCGCCTCGTCTGTGGCGTTCGGGCATAGACCGATAGGGAAAATTCCCTGGTTTAGTCAGGTAAATTAGCTAGGTAATTTCTTTTAGATGCGACGCATCTCTTCGACTCGCCTTGTCCCTCCATCCATCCGTAGTCCGCACGCCTCTCCCCCATTCTCCTCACCACGCCAGCTGCGCGGTGACGCCGCTCTCACCACAGCGCCATCTTGCGTTAGTGCTCGCTCCCCTCGCCATGCCAGCTGTGCGTCAGCGCGCGTTAGCGCTCGGTTAACACATGCACATGCGCTGCTCTCTCTCATTCCCCTCACCGTTAACGCGCGGTACATATAAACGCGATAACGGCGCCGTTCCACTCAGTCGCTCCACTGCCGCCGCTCCGATGACATCCGATGACCACCGATGATTTGTATGGAGACTAACAGGTCTGCTATCACGATGGTCGGCGGAACCGTAGCAAGCACCGGCCAAATTCGTAACAACATAACGGAAACGCAACAGAAACCCCACGATGTGTCGCATCTTCCCATGGTTCCCCCCGCGGAAAGATGGTGTAATTTTCAAATGTATATGGTTACCTTGCGCTGGAAACACTGACACCCCACTGGACAGATAAATCTCTCGTTGACTTGCTTTTAGTGTATTAGATGTTCTGATGTTAGCTATTACTAGCGATGGAGGAAACGTAAACATCAATTTAGATAGGTAAGTGTGTGCGCGCGTGCGGGTGCATGCTATTTTCAGTGCGCACAGCGTGGCTAGGCATTATACCTCCAGAGTTCGTAATTAGCCGACTTTGTTGGACGGCACAGCGAGCGTGACGCTCAGTGTGCCACCGTTATTGTGACTAATTACCCGGAGAAAGGCCGCAAAAGACGGTACACGAAAGGCAGGGCGATTATGTACGGAAGCTTCCGGTGAGTGATTACGAGACCGTACCAAAGCCCTAAGGTTTAGGGCTGCACACAGACAGTTAAGCCTGGCGGTTTGGAAATCATAGATTATAGGAGTAGGGAGAACTTATTTCGCGTCAAAAGCAGAATAAGCTGTACCAAATTACTATATTTTATCGTAAAACAAATCACCCTCTCTTTTTTTCTTGAACAGAAATGCGTCCTCATGAGGCCAAGATTTTGATAACATCTCCCTAATGGCGTGAGTCGGACTGCATGCGTTGCCTTCGCAAGAGATGCCAAAAGAGCATCGGCTTCTCGTCCCCAACGACGTAGCCCGCCATCACGCTTTTATACAATTCGCCGAATGTACCCTTTCCAAACCACGACGCTCTCGACGTCGCTCGGTGCTCGAGGCTTCACAATGACGGGACATAAATAGCGCGTAAAGCGACTGCCTGCGACGCTTTAAATTCCACGCTTAACGCCAAACCCGCGCGCCTCGCATGCCTCGCCGGAGGTGCTCGTTCATTTCAAAACCCGAGTTGGCATGCGGTTAGACATTCCAGCTACCCGCCTTACTCCTCTGTGAAATTTGACGTTCAGAATCCGTGCCGGGCGAGGCAGTCCCCACAGTCGCCGAGCAGCAGTTTTATTCATGCCATACGCAAGTTAGCGGCATTCCGCAAGGTCTTTACCTGGCCCACCGCCCATTTCTTTCTGCGCTCGACAATGAGTGCATAGCGCTCAGCACGCTTCTCATGCAAACCGCTCGCCGTCAAACGCAGGAGACTGCGACTTTGTCTACACCGTGAACAAGACAGTTTGCGCGGGTATTCTCGGCGCGTTCCTCCAGTTTTACCGCCATTTTCTTGGCGCGCCGTGGCTCCCAGCGCTGCATTCTGAACGTCGCTACCGCGGCGCCGCAGGCAGCGGAGGAGGTTTCGCCGTCCAAGCGTCGTCCGGCAACGTGCGAAGCATTTACGACGACACGAAGTCACCCCAAAGAGCGAAAGTGCAGCGCTCCTGCTTCCTTTTCCTCCGCACGGGGTTCTGTTGGTAATCCAGACGCCACAGGCATCTCCAGCAGCCAAGTCCTCCACGAGGCGCGTCCACTACCGGCCAGCGCGGCCGAGCCTACGACGGACGCCTTCCAAACAGGTTCTGCTCGATTGTGCAAAAGCTACGGCCGCGGAATTCGGGAAGAGCAAGCGTGAAGAGAAGAATCAAAGAGGCCAAACAAGAAAAGGAGAGAACAGAGAGATGACGCGCTAAAAGCTGGCGCCCTTCGCTAGGGCGGCACGCCTCGATGGAGTCCGGCGTGGTACTCGCGCTGTGCGTGCGTCTTCTTCGCTTTGCGTGAGTAAGGTAGAACAAAATAAGTTATAAATGACCACAACGGTGGACAAGGCTGAGCTAACACGACGTGTAGGCGCTGTTGTTCTTGGGTTTCTTTCGCTGGTCGCCTTGTGTTCGCGGAGAGAGACAAGGGGTTCAAGGTCTGCGATGCAGCGATCGAAGCCTGGGTGTACGTACACGTAACGCTGCTCGAGAGAGATGGATTGTGCTTTCGCGTTGTCCCTTATTTACGTGAGTCCCGACGCGCCGTACATATAGTGCGCTACGTGCCTGGTCCACCGGTTGCGCTCCTCGTGGTGGTCAACGTGCGGCCGCGGTTATATATCTCAGTGGCGAGGAAGGGAACGTGACCTGTCCGGGGAGGCGATTCGTGGCAGGGAAGAAGAGGGGAAAGATGAGAGCGCCTCAAGGCTGAGGCTACCGCGTCAGCGCGCTGGCTAAGACATTGCCACATTGCCATTCGGTCGTACACAGTGCGTTAACCATGTTTGCGCACTGACGGGGTTCGTTCCAGGCAAAAACAAGCCAAAAGAGAATGCCACCACGAGTCTCAACGCATGACCGCTTTTCCTCGATGCGCTTGCATGAAATCGCAGTCAGTTGGTTTGCGGCCGAGTCGATGAATTTAAGGTCAGTGAAGCACGGCAGTTTGGGAACTGAAGATTAATATCGGTACATTGCTTTTCTTTTTTTTTTATTCTAACAAGCAGGCAAGCGCGTCGTTGAACAAACGCTTTCTCCTTGCTATGATCCGGCAGCTACTCCAACTACCTGGCTTGAGACGACGATAACAATTGCTGCGTCGTACTCCCGTGTAATATCCCATCGGAATTCTCCCCTCCCTCTCCCTCCTCTTCAAAGACGAAAAAGTAGTATTCTTGTACTGGTGATAAAGAAAAGCCTGGTTGATCTTCAAAGTACGAAGGTACCACTATTACGCAAACATAATGCGGCATCTGGAAACCATGCAGCCGATTGGCAATGCCGTTTTAGCAGATCCTGAAAACAATTGCATATGCACAAAGCATTGTTAGTAGATGGTGCAAGCCGAACTACTGCAACAAGCCATTGATATAGTGGAAGCATGCGATATCACGAAGCCTCTCTATTTGTTTGTGGAACTGGGTTCGACGACGAATATGCAGAATTGCGCGTATACCAAAACCCACAACGCTTAGCGCCCCAATATCGCATTTACGAGTATGTAATCAAAATGAAGATCGAAACGCTAAGATGGGGGCTGGTTGGTAATCGTCCATGTTGGACTGTGCTGACTCTTTACATAAGACGAAGAAAACTCAAAGGAGTTATCTTCAAGGTATAAGCGCATATTTGCGTTTGTCACGTGAATTTCCCCTGGGTGTTTTCTCTGTCTTTCTATATGCGATTGCCTTGTGAATGCCCCCTATGAGTTTTTTTTTTCGTCTTATGTAAACAGTCAGCGCAGTCCAACATGAATAGTACCAAAAAACTCCCAAGAAATTACAACATAGCCAAACATTTACGATACCACGCGTGTAGTCAACGTAACTAAAAATGAAGCCGTAAAGGTATGATCAGTTAAACGGAATGAGCAAACGAAAATAACAATAAAGCAATAATATAAGGTGTACAGTTAAGACTATTCCACTTAAAACCTTCGCGGTGACATTTAAAATGAAATAGTGGTGGTTGCCTATGTGTTCGTGGAAGGTCCGGTAATCAGCGATGTCTAATACGTGCGTTCATAGGAGCACACCGGGTGCTCATAACACCTGTTCTTTTTAAATTTCAATCAGCGCGACAAAACGAGAAGGCACGAGGCACTACGCAAACCGCATTCGGACACTGGAATCTGCTCTGCAGTCACGGAACGCCTTACCTGTCAATGAAAACTTTCTCGACACCACCGACACGACAACCGCCCCTTTTATTTCCCTGCCTCCAAATTCCCGCCATTTCGGTTCGTCAGCAGAGAGCTTCGACGGGTTACGATTACACTCGCAATTTAACTGCCATTCCGTGGGACCGACAAACCGAACACTTTCTCGCGCCAACAGTGCCCATCCCCACCACCGTGTATAATAATGAAATGAAAAATATAGGGCGTAAGAGACGTCCCTGGGGGATACCTGACACGGCGTGAGAACCGCCGGCGAGTTTGAAACAATATGCTGAAAAGAAGAGACTGAAAGGAAGGGGGCGAGGGCGCAATGGAGAAAGAAAGGGAGTGAAGTAGGGCAACGCCCGCGACACAAGAAAGCCTATTGATGACTGAGAGTTGCACTCAGTTGTTTTGGGTGAATGGAAAAAACGGCTACCGCACCCGTCTGAGGTATCTGCAGACATGTCACGAAGGAAAGCAAAACAAAGAAATAACATCGTTTTCTTGGGACTAATTGCTGCCGCCCACGGGCAAGCACGGCAAGCACGAGGTTCCATGCGTGGGCGATTCGTCTAGAACGCCGGGCGACTTTTCCACGACGAAGTTTCTGGCGTATTTAGTTCGCTGGAAATAGTAACATTTGCGATTGTTATTCCTACCGAGCTCCACACAAAATTCCGTGAGGGCAGCTAAGTACAAGCAACACAAGAGTGTGCAATCAAGAATCCGTATTCTGAGTTGCGAAGGGCGAAGGCTGCTTTTACGGGCCCATCCAATGCCTGGGGACTTGCCGCCTGGTTGTAGTTTGTTTCCGCCTGAGGGCAGGAGCTTCGATCTCACGCTTTTAAAATTTGCCGCGGCTTTCCTGCGCAGCACCGGTCTATCGAATCTACTTTATCGACGCCATGCCATTTCCATTTCCTCCTTGTTTTTCTTTATACCCGTCTCTTTGTCGGTATTTTTCCTAGCCATACAATCCTCCACCCTCCCTGCTTGCTCTAGTCCCAGCGTCCCTGCATCTTCCCCAGAGAGACACAGAGAGAGAGAGAACGCCTTTAATGAAAGCTGAAGAGGTCAGCCCCACTAACGTAGGGCTTGCTACTCCAGAAAGGGTGAATCAAGGAGGAGAGCGAAAAGAGAGAAAAAGAAGGAAAGAAAGAAGGGGAGCGGAGCTGGGAGTTGGGAAATGCACACGGGAACTTGTTGAGACCACGTATTGTGGAGGCAGGTCCTGCTTAGGGTCTTTCAACATATATATCATATATATTCCTATTGTATATATCTATATTGTATATATATAGATATAATATATTATATATATATATTGAGAGGCAATGCCAGGAGACTTGACGGACGACGTTTATTCGGAGAGCGGTACCCTGGCAGAACAGGATCAATCACGATGGCGATGAGGTGCGTCCCAGAAAGACGACGAGCGAATGAGATGATATGGACGCACACAATGCAGCAGACGACGACGAAACACGAAGGCGGTATTGGCCAGTATAATACTGAGCTATGGCATGATGACGGGACATTTAAGATTCGCTTACAATATATATATATATATATATATATATATATATATATATATATATATATATATATATATATATATATATATATATATATATTATATATATATATATATATATCCTGTATCTCTACTGCCGGTTACGTGACCGCCCTAATGCTGCTGTTTTTTTTTTTGTTCCCAGGGCGTTATGCCCCCGCGGATATCTCTAAAGCCTATAATCCTTCGACGACAACAAAAATTTGTTTATTTTTATTTATTTATTTATTTATTTTACAAGTGCTGCCAGCCTTGTCACAAGATTTTAGGCAGGAGTGGGCATTTGGTACAAGCGCACTCCAAACAGGATAGAAGACAATAAACAAGAAATGCACAATATTCAGCACAAAAAAAGTTCTTCCTTGCCATTTCGGAAAGCAAAAAAAAAAATTAAACAAGATAGCACACAACGAACAAGAAACTGCACAATAATCAGCACAAGATATTATTCCACGCCATGATTTTACGGGGAAAGACGGGAGATGAAAGCTATGACTTATTCGAAGGTGCACGCAGAAAGAAATGATGAAACAGTTTGGCAGTCAACAATTGGGGCGGGTAGTGCGTTCCATTCGGAAACTGCGCGTGGAAAGAAATAGTTTTAAAATGATATGTAAGGCAGCGCTGACTGTCGTCGCTGAGTTTCGTCGCTTCTTTGTTGCCGTGTACCATCAGTTTCTGTAGGCTTACCCCTAAACCACGTGAATTGACAAGTATCCTTTCATGCTTCGAACTATTCCGCACATGCGCAGTCTGCCTACCCTGTCAACTGCGCCCATTAACTAGGCCGGTAGCCCACCAAAGGATCAAATGGCTACCGACAGGCTGAAGGATACGGTGTATCCGTAGTTCAAAGGGCAAAAATTCCCGCATGTGGGGCTACGGTCCCGGTCATGCTGGCAAAGCTGAGCATATCTCGCTCAGCTTTAAGCACTAGCGCGTAGACGCGCGAGCAGAAACGTGCGAATAAAACTGATTCTGTTTCGCGTCAGCCGAGATCAGTTCTGACGCTCTCTGGAGCACTCCCGCGCTTCGCGCGAAGCATTCCGTCAAGCCGAGCTTCCTTTTACATCCACAAAGCAATCAATTTGAACTTCTGCTCCCGGCGCACCTCGCACGCGGTTCCTTATCCAAGCTCCAGCGAAGAGGACGCGCGATATACAGCCAAGCGAACGCCGCAGCTCCTCAAAGACGCGCAGTATTAAAATATACGGCAAACACGAGAAGGATCGTTTCAATACGCGTCAGGATCGCGGAGCGGCTTTTAAGATACCGGCGGCACCGGAGCTTCCTCCGTCACGCTGCATGGCTAGGCTTCTGCCAAGGCGGGAGAGAAACCAGACCCGCGCGTATACTTACTCCCCGGGAGCAAGCCTTGCTTCGACGATTCTTCGGGAGCGTTTCCGGCGTCGCCACAGAGTTCGTGCCGCCGGAACAGACAGGTGCTGTTCGGCGAGCAGCAGCTCGAGGAAAGGCGAGCCGTGATTCTTGTGCTCTCTAAAACTCGGGATGCAAGAAGTCAAGCGAACGTACGCGACGATGGGGAAAAAAAGGAACGGGAGGAGCAATGGGAGCAAAAGGAGGGGGAGCAAGACGGGGATGTTTTCCGGGGCAGTGATCAGCGCCGCTCACTCCAGGAAGCCTCGTGGAAGAAATAAAGCAAACACGCGGCGTATGCTGATGCCGCTTCCGTAACGACAGCGGCGCCGTTTCCAGCACCCTCTGCGCAATGGCTCGATGAGCACGCGTCGCGGAATGGAATGGCACGGCTGCGGTTTGCACACGCGTTTTGTGGAGTTGCGGGAAGATGGTGAACAAAGCGGTAATTTTTACCGCACTTGGCGGAGCGAGGAATTCGTATATATACGCATGCGATCCCGGGTTTGATGGGGACGGCAAGTGTTTGCTCCTACGAAGCTTGGAACAAACAAAAATACAAGCACTGAACAAACCGAAATAAAGGTCGCGCGTACAAAGTTTCGGAGCGCGTATTGAAGAACCGCCGTACGTCGCCATTATCCCACAGCCGCAAATTATAGACTACGGTTACCGCACACCTGACGCCATTTCATCCTACATTTTGCAGTAATAAGAAAATTAGCAATAGCTTGGACACAAAGTCGGGCCTGCCTTCTCCCCGAAAGGGAGGGGGCGGTGAGGGTTTGTCACAAACAGAACCAAAAAGCATTTTAAAGACGATAGTCTTTCTTGGGCTACTTAAATCCAGAAATGTTGGTCTGTCTGTCAGTCTGTGACTCGAATCAGCCTCGAATCAGACTTGAATCTGTGACTCGGATCTTTTTATTTTTGTTTTGTTTTCGCTTTTGTTCTTACAGGCGGTGTATAACACTCACACGAAAAATATTGCTGGCTCCGCCACTGCTGAGAACGCTGCGGGATCTTGGTTCCCAGCGCCGCGCAACCAGACTCCATCCCCATCCCACCTCCGCGAGCTTCAGGAGATCTGAAGTTAAAATGACCGAGATATCGACAGGAAGCCCCTGAAAGCTAAAAAAAAATGGCCGCGTATCCGCTCCTTTCGTTGCAAATGTCGACAAAAGACGATAGTCTTAGTCGACATTTGTCACGTAAATGCCTCTCTTCGCTTTCCCGCTCACCCCTTATGTTGTTCCTCTTCCGTCGCGGTCCTCCTAAGGTAAACACGCTTGCTCGAGCCAGTTTAAATTTGCCGTGTTCCTTTCGCTCCGGCACACATTCTATCCTACCATGTACCCGGACAGATGCCCATCCACTGCTCCAGGCCAGGTGCCTCGGTGCCATCGCGGCCGTACGGTGGAGACGCGCGTGAATCGAGGCGCCCTACTTCAACGTTTATAGAACCGCGTTCCCTAGTACACGTGCGTTCCAAGCAGAACGTGTACCTATCTAGTCGAACGTTCCGAAATTATTGCGGCTTGGTTTATTAAAATGCCGCCAGAAGCTATAGTGGCGCGGGCGACAGCAGGCGACCAGTGTTATTCTTTTTAACTACCAGAGGAGGTAGTTAAGTTTTCGCCCTTTTTTTACCCTGCATGTGTTGTCTATACACCCTTGACACCAACATCCGACAACGACCCATGCAATCTAAATCAGCTCGAGGCAGACAGACAAGGCAGACAATACCGAGAGGTTTCGTCGGTGTCTCGGTTCTACCGCTCCGCTCCACTCTATGGAGACCTAGCCAAACTAGGTCTCCATAAATAGACTTAGTCGACGCGCAGGAACGGCGCATATATATACAAGCGACGAACTATAATGATGCCGCGTCATACCGGTCGCGCGACAGCCCGAGCAAAATTTAACGAATAACCAGTTCACCGGCACGTCTTTGTTTCGCAGCGACGTTATTAAAGCGACGACGTTGCCCCGAGGCCTAGAGACCCACACCCGCCCACGGAGGAGAGACGGGGGCGTAATAACAGCTCCGGTCCTCGCTGTAAAGCGCGCTTCTCCGAACGGCACGTTGCGCGCGTCCAAAGAGGGGCCGCGAGCAAGATAAAAGCCCCAGCGGCGCTGAGGTGGTCGCGTAGAGGCAGGGGGAGAGGCGACCTCATCTTCCTCCTCTCCTCATTCCCCTTCCTCGTCCTCGCCCGAATTGACTGGGGAGCTGTTCTAAAAAGCTTCCGATGATGTGCTCCTCCGCGAGGACCTTCCTTCGCCGCATGCGCCGCCCGACGCCTTGTGTAGGTAGCAACGACTGTGTGCCGTATACCTTCCTCGCACTCTCCTTCTTCCCGCGTACTTTGTACATTTTCCTTTTTTTCCCCTTTCTTCCCGCTCACGAGCTGCAGCACTCCGTATCTCTTCGTTCCAAAATTGCCTCGCTTTTCTCCAACCGCCCCCCTCCTCTGTTTCTTCAACTCCTTTCTCACCGTTCCGGTTCTTTCTTGTGCGATTGCGTGCAATCGTTCCGTTCCGTAACGCACTCTTCCCGCTTCTGCGCTCCCTCAATTTCCCTGAATTTTGAGTTTTCCTTTACCCCTTGTATTCCCAGAACTCTATAAACTTTCCTTCTCTTTTTTTTTCTCGCCCGCTTTCACCTATTTCCGCGTTCCTCCTGTTTTTTTTCCTACGTTCGCTCTCTTCATGACAGCCTTTCCACCTACCGCCCTTCCCCATTCCCTCATTCCTTCCCTCTCTTTCTTTTCCCGAATCTGCCGCCCCAGGCACCGTATTCCCTCCGTCCCCGCCTGTCCTACTTCTCTCTTTTCGTCCCGTATTCTCTACTTTACCGGAGATTTAGGCTTTACTTCTGTCCTTGTATATATGTATAACTCCCCACTTCCCTCGTCTTGTTGATGGTTTTTTTTTTAACGTCGCCTTTTTCTCCCCTTTTCATCTTCGCGCATAGCCGACCGTAATGGAAAAATGCTTTTGACGGTGCGGAAGGACCGGTTAAATAATGGTGTCTGCGTACGCTCCGCATGTTTGATACTTTATGCTTTGTCGCCGAAGTCCTTTCTTCTTCGAAGATATGAAAAATGAAAAGGCAGCCAAGAAGGAGGTGTGCGGATAGACCGCTTTCGAGATAAAAAAGCGCCCCCCTCCCCCTACCGCCACATCAAAGCGTTCTGTACCTTGTCTTTTTTTTTTTTTTTTGTCCTGTTCCTTCCTTCCCATATCGGGTGCAATATGCACACTGGCCGGTCTAGCTCTCACCCGGAGATAGATTTTCGCTTTGGTCGGCGGACCACGTATGCTTCGCCTGAACTGGGATGATACGCGGATGAAATGTACGCGCGGATGATAGTGGCACCAACAGTCAAAACGAACCAGACGCGACCGGAAATGACGTCTGCGTGGGTATTGTCCTTATGTTCGTTTCTTGTGGATCGATGCCCACCACTTGCAATGACACTCAAGGAGTCGATGACTCTTCAGACGCCAATAACAGCGCCCGTTACCGTTTAATACAGTGTTCCGGCGGGTCTACGCGGGCTCGGAGTCGCGGCATGAGACCATGCTCCTGATAAGCGCCGTAAGGGCGCGGGCGCTTATCAGGGATCTGACAACAACGCGAGTCCACTCAGCACACCTTTCTTATCGCAGTTCACCCACCGTCGTGGCCTTCGCTTGAGAGGGCCACCATATCTGCACCTATGCAATGCTGGTGACCTAGACCGTATTTGGTTTCGGGTTCCCTCACTCGTCTTCCGTTAGTTTCCGTTCGGAAAGACCACGTTTTCTTAGGATGTCGAACGCGGATTTCCCGGGAAGCGAAACGCGGCGATGATGATACCTGTGTATACACAGATGATAACGTCGATGAGTGGCCACCCTGTGTACAATAATGATGACGGCGGAAAGTCCTTATGCAATCTCTCTCTCGGAGAGTGCGCGCGTGCGTGCGCGTGCCGTGCGTGCGTGCGTTATAGACAAGCTCTCGTGCGATGAATGCAAGACCTCTTCCATTCATCGCACGAATGGAAGTAACTCAAAACGACGCGCACGGCCGAATTCTGTAAAACAACAATTAGACATCGCAATTTCTACTAGGGATATCGTTTTTTTTTCATCGCCACACAGGGAGAAACAATTGGGATTCATTGATTGATCGCATAATTGGTTCGCCTATTTCGTTTGAGGGTTTATTGATTGACTGACACAAGATATGACACTGGCTACAGCACAAAACTGAACCAATGGTGTCCGAAAGCCTGAAACTGCGCACTAAGCTCGTTAGCCGATTACTCTAACCAAACCCCATAACCCAAGACAAGAAGGAGAAGAAGAAGAAAAAAGGTCCACCGATCGTTTCTTCTGCCAGGGGATTAAAGCCTTGAGGAAAAGAATCCAATCTATTTTGTCATTACTTTACCAACCCACCGCCTTCCTAAGGAGCGTCTAAGAATATTTCTCGACGAATTCCACGCACTGGAGTCATTGTTGTACGTGGGCGCAGCTGCAGTACGACGCCGTTGCTGGGTAAAACGACGACCTCCTATCGATTTCAATCTCAAACCGCTGGTGAACGCGAAATACAGAAGACAAGGAGCTCTGTGTGGGCCGTCGTTGAAAGGGACCCCGAGGCCGAATCGACGGGTATTCATTTGTAATCACACGGTGTGCCACAACTTGCAGGATCTTTTATTCCCTTATTGGTTGATTGATTGTAGGGTTTCGACGCAACGCAGGGGATGAGGCGCGCCGTAGTGGAGGGCTCTGGATTAATGTCGACCGCCTGGGGATCTTTACCGTGCGCCGAAATCTCGTATACACGGGCGTTTTCGCCTTTTCGCCTCGATCAGAAAAGCGGCCGCTACGGCCGGGAATCGAGCCCGCGACCTCGTGCTCAGCAGCGCAACGCCTTAGCCACTGAGCCACCGCGGCGGGTAATATCTTATTGGTAGACTCAGTTTTATAACATATGTAGACAGCAGTTCGACGAACGTTCGTCTGGTCAGGTATTATGATGAGGACGAAGATGCTGTCACTGATTAAGTCAAGTGAAAACACGGAGGCGTTTCGGAACCCGTCTCCGTGCTTTCACCTTGACTTGAACAGTGAGCGAATCTGCGCCCTCAGTTTTATAACATATAGCGGTAGTACCCGGCGATGACCGGCTGGGCCAATATACTAACAGGAAAAAACACATGTAGCGTTTTTCGTTATTTTTCATAATTAGTGGTTAATCGTGGAGCTGCACACAATTAGGAATACCCGTCTTGCTGTGGCTTCACGGGCTTCTGCCGGATGCCGTGTGCTTGTAGAAAACTGCTGGTGATAATTGTACCGCACACTTCATGGTTCTTTTGAAAATAAACACTTGAAACTGCAAACCAGCTCCACGTCTGCTTTCTCGCCTCCTTCAGCAGCCGACATTCCGGGCTGCTACAATGGAAAGAGAAGTTTTCGCCAGGATGCATGGGCACACATTGCGATTCATGTTTCAGGATTTCGCACGAATGTCGTTGACTTAAATATTGATAGACAGCCTGCAGTTATAAGCGCAAATTCTTTCGCATGGACACGCGCCTATGTTACACCTGGTTAATAGGAGTTGCAGTTTAAACTTTATTTAGAATTCCTAGGCATGTCTATACGGCCCACACACAAAAAAAAGCGTATTTTGCCGCCTAAAGAATGTCTTCTCAGCAGCGCATTTGCGTACAGCTGTGAAGCCGACTTAAATGGTTCCTTGTGTATATACAGCGTCGTAGCCATACGTGGGGACTTACCTTAATACAAGGCGCTAAGGTTGTCATGCAGTGATATCGGAAAGCTTATATCACACGTGAAAAAACTTCTCCCCAGCAATGCAGTCGTGTTCCGCAGTGAAGCCGACTCTAAGGAGGCACAGTGCGGAGCAGAGCGGCTTTCATCCGACGATTCCCGCTTCATAGTTTCTGCAATTTTCCTTTCTCGCCAGGGTTGTGTGACATGCTAGCCTAATTGCATGCGCAGCATGTAAAAGGGATAAGCGCTTCCAGCCTGCAGATTTACTTTATCAGTACACACCCGTAAATGTTGTTGCGTGGAAGATATTCGCTAAGCAGAGCGAGTAAGAAAATGTGGGGCCTTGGTGCGCTGAAGCAAAAATTGAGTCACGGAGTACGCCGTAGAGCAAAGTAGAACGAGTAATTGGACCACCCTGAGGCCTTAACGTGAACGTAATGTATTGTACAAGCATGCGTCATTTATTTGTTTGTTTGTTTTCGCGCTTCCACGATTAAAAAAAAAAAACCACCCGAAGCGGAACACAGCACTCCTACCATGATAGAAGACGCAGAGAATGTATACCGACGCAAGTAAAAAAAAAAAAAACAGAAGGCACGCGGGTAGACGGAACAAATTACAGCCCCGGATTTTCGCACAGAACACGGGCCTCACACGCGGGAAAGGCAAAACCGGCATATCATTTATAAGAAACCTGACAGACCAACCGCCTACGCGCGCAAAATTAATAGCAGCTCCTACGTTTCTTTTTCTTTCCCCCCTATCGTGTGAAACTCATTTTTGCGGCATACGCAGGAATGACGACCAGGCACGAAAATCAAAAAGAATAGTCTATACGCCGAATAGCATCGCACCAAAACTATACAAGCGCAATTTTCTCACGCATCGCACGAGCGGTGCTACTGGGGCAGCCCATTACACCGAAATCCGCGTCTCGTCTCGCGGAAAGCCGGCGCACGCACGGTCGTTGTTTATTGCAGGGATAGCGTGGGACAGGTCTGGTTAGCGCACTCAAGAAAAAAAAAAAAAACGACGAAGGTAATGAATAAAAAAAAATCAAAAAGAACGAGCAGTGCGATAGTTTTGAAACGTACGAAAGAAAAAAAAAAGGCACGAAAAGACAACAGCCAGTAACAGAAAAAAGCGAACCCTCTCCCAGCTCTCAGTGCAGGGCACAGCACACGCCTATAGGGAATGTAGCGACGTGTTTCCCCACCGGTAGGCAGGCGCACCGGTAAGTTATGGAGGCCGGGAGCGGCGGCTGACAGATTGTTTCTCCTTCCGTGCCCCCGTAGAGCGCTGCTGCAGCCGTCCGCGAACGAGGACTCTCCACATGAATCACTTTTTAACTTAAAACACCGGCTGCAGCATCCTCGCCAACGAAAAAGGGCCTCGGGCAGCGCAGGTAAGAAAACATAAACACTGCCAAGAGAGGCCAAACAAGCGCGCCTATGAGGAGGCAGCCGAGATTTTCGCCGTCTCGACCGAGTTCGCGCAGCGTTTTGCGTTTGTATCTGACAGGAGCGACGATGTTGAGGTGCAAAATTGGAACAACAGTGATGTTGCAGGGGAAAACATGTCTTCGAGCCGGCTGCCCTCTCTGTTCGTATTTTGGGCACGCATGCGCGAAAAGGAGGAAGATGGAAGCGGTGTCTTCGAGGGATAATGTTGCTGTTCATCGCGAAGAGTGCGAATCATCTGCGTTGAGTGCTTCCGCGTGTCGATATACTCCGAGGAGGGGAGAAAAAACGCGGACACATTTTATAGCGAACAAACAAGCTCACAAAAGCGGGAAGTCAGGCAGGCTGAATTGGACACTAGATGTCTGCAAGACCTGTCAAGTGACAAAGGAAAAAGAAAAGTACGGGGACCTTGGGGAAATGGGTGAATCGGGCCAGTGAATTCTGTTGAAAAACCAGACACAGTTCCTGTGCTACTTCCTATGCAAGGCCTTGTACGACTCGGCAAGAAGCCTCGTGTATTTTTCGGCTCGGTAACGTCCTTTTGCAAGAAGCATCCGAATGAAAGAGAAGCACAAGGCGGTTGACATGCACAAAGTTTCGCCTAAGGTATATATATGTTCGGGCCTACTTGAGGCGTCGATGTCAGCCATTTTAGTTCGAATGGAAAGATAACAATGTCCAATGTCGTTTCGTCCATTTTTTCTGTTGCTAATCGCCACATGCAATTCTATAGCTTCCATGCATTCCTTGTAGCTCGCATATTTTTAGGGGCGAAGCCCCTTAGGGCCGGGGCTGTCGGCGTCTCCTGTCGCCGTCGTCGTAATCGTCGTCTCATGTAGTCACGGTACTAAAACACCGGGAAACTCGTTTACGCCTCGCGCTAGAACGTAACGCGTACAAAAAACACAGGGACACTCGTTTACGCCTCGTGCTGGAACGCTTTAAATAAACTCAGGGACCCTCGTTTACGCCTCGCGCTGGAACGCTTCGTGCTTCAAAGAGAAAATACTTTTATAGCGAAGCTGTATACCTGTACCCCCGACGGTTTCATCTCCGTGGGCAAAAACGCCAAGGCGCTAAGAATACACTTATACACTGCATTCTTCGCCCCTCCCCAGGTTTGACGTTAGTGGAGATTGCCTGGTATTTTTGTAAGCCCCGAAACAGAGGTGTGATACAACGAATGGCAATAATCAAGCAGCAAAGCTACGTAACATGCCACCCGCCTGCAGTTTTTGTGTGGCCTCGCCCGCCCTGGTAGGAGAAAAAAGAAAATTCGAAATTGCGTCAATCGCTACTCTGGAGAGTAGATGACTTCAGCGTGATGAGGCCCCAGAACGTATTATTAAGCGCGGTGCACACCGCAGTTTTAATTCCTATCGAAAGCGGAATATTTAAACCAGGCAGTATTAACTCCAGGCGGAAGAACCGTATATGGTATGTGTGAAAGCGATCTTTCTGCTTTGCGATCAACGATCAACATAAACTGCATGGAAAACCACGCAACTAAACGTGCCCTTTACCTATTTGTGCTTTTCGTGTAAGAAAAGAAACGAAAGGTGAGCGGGAAAGGTAAGCATATAATTGACTGCAGAACCAAGCACAGAAGAGAGAACGCTGTCTTGGACACGGGTTCCAGAAGTGTGTTCCCACGGAAACACGCGTAAACACTTGGTCTTAGAACTGATTGATTGATTGTAGGGTTTAACGCGCCGACGCAACGAAGGCGATGAGGCGCCCTGTAGTGGAGGGCTCCGGATTAATTTTGACCACCTGGGGATCTGTAACATGCGCCGAAATCTCGTACACACGGGAGTTTTTGCTTCTAGCCTCCATCAGAAAAGCGGCCGCCGCGGCCGGGAATCGAACCCGCGAACTGAAGCTCCCAAGCGAAACGTCTCGAACTAAGCGCTCGTTGAACAGCAACCATAATGGCGCAGGGCAACGGTGGAGTTCGTCCACAAGCGCTTGGTCTCGCGATAGAATTTAAAGAAACATGCTAGCGCAGCAACGCGGAACTAGTTTTGTTTCAAAATTAAAAGCTTAAGAGCACCTGAAAATCTCTTCGGAGGGGCCATGATGACAAAATACTACTTTGTTCAACTTGAAATAATTATCTCCTGGTAACTTACCCAGCTCCTTCCCAGCCACGACAAGACTTTTCTAACCCAAAAAAACTCACGATGTATAAAAACTTGTTAAATTGCGCTCTATAGTGTCGTAATATGAGCCACAACTAAAACCTTGGTCGTCGGTGTGTTAACTGCAACTGAGAATTCCAGTAATACGATCGAACGGAACTAGAGGCCCCTCTACAATCGCCAAGTCACGCTTCTTAGCTGTGGATTTGGTCGGCCCCCTCCAATCACGCAAAAAAAAAGATTCCGTGACGTCATAGAGAAGTCGCCGGGAAGTGACCGGGGAGTCCTTCGTGTGTTTTTCTCAATATCTCCATCATTATTTTGAAGTTTGCGATAAAATTGGCATTATCGTTATCGTCACGAAACAGTCTTTTAACGAACCAAACCTGCGTTTTATTTTTCATGGTTCCCTCAAGTATTTTGTTGCGCTTTCTCCCCTCTATATAAAAAATAGCCGAACGCATTCCTCAGCTTGATGACGAGCAGTGATGCTGGGGCTTATAGAATGCCTGCTGTAATTATGCTAACAGCCAATGTGAACTCAAAACGCTACCACCACTTTACCGCCATACTTCCAGCACTACGAGCGACATATCTGCAATAAAAAAATTCCGCCAGCCCCTATTAGAGTCACTAAATACAAATACGATCTTTCTTTAATGGCTGTAAGTATCATCCGGCTTAACAAGGTTTTCGCCCCCGTCAAAATTATTGGCGCGTGCAGATTTTGCACTTCTGGCAATACACCCAACTTTCACCTTTGTCACCCTCAGTTAAATCGACAGTCTGGGACGTTTCCCTCGTGCTTTTATTCACGTAGGCTTGTTTTAATTGTCTTTCCCTGTTCTCTCATTTCCTCTCCCCCCCCAAGCTTTTATATATATATATATATATATATATATATATATATATATATATATATATATATATATATGGTTATTGTAGTCTGGTGGTTATCGTAGTGGTTATTGCCGTCTGGTGCAATAACCACTACGCTACCGGCGGAGCAGTTTCCTCACCACTTTCTCGGGGATTTATGTTAAGGTATTTTATGTTTCCTGCACTTGGGGGTGGTAGCCAGCGCCACTCGGACTACTCGCGATGAAGAGGACCTTCTTTGTAACCCCCGGGCCGTGACTCGAGTGTCTACGACATGTCGAGAGTGGTCGACCAGCGTTGAGCGCACCAGACCGGATTCTGGAGGTCGTGGGTTCGAATCCCACCCGGCGGGCATTTTTTTACCACTTTCTTTTTGACTCAAAAAATTCTTCATCTGTTTCTATGACCCACCACAACCTCCCCTTTGCTTTCCGAGTTTTTGACTGCCAACCCTTATTTCTGTCTATTTTCACCCAGCCCCTCATTTCCATTTTCTGATTCGATATATATATATATATATATAATATATAATATATATATATATATATATATATATATATGAGGAGAGAGAGAGAGAGAGAGAGTTTCAGCTAACTTTAGCCAGAGTTCAAAAAAGTGCCGACGCACTCTAAGACGATGCGACCAAATGCATGATGCCCACATTTGCATGTAGTACGTCACGCTATTTTTATATTTGGATTAATTAGATAATTATTAAAGATTAATTAGGCAACTTCTGAACCAACGAAGGTAGACAAAAATTTACACCATCTTCCCGCGAGGGGAACCACGGGGTAGATGCGACGCATCGGGGGTTTCCGTTGCGTTTCCGTTATGTTAGCGTGTCCATTGTAGTTGTGTGTCCATATTTTACGCAGGCATGTTCACCCCCGATGCGTCACATCTACCACATGTTTCCCCTCGCGGGAAGATGGGTGTAAATTTTTATCGGGGTGGCCGGGTTGCTTGTTACGGTTGCGCCCAACCATCGCGATAGCAGGCCTGTAGTCTCCATTCAAATCATCGGGTGGTCATCGGAGGATGTCATCGGCGGAGAGGCGGCGGAACGACGACTGAGCGGAGCGGCGCAGTTACCGCGTTTATATGCATCGGAATGAGAGAGAGCAGCGCATAGCAGCGCATGCGCATGTGTTAACCGAGCGCAAGCTGCGCGTTAACCCGCACCCACGCACAGCTGGCACGGCGACGGAGCGAGCGCCGGCGAGTGCTATGAAAGTAGAAAAAACTGCGCGTAAAAGACAGGACCGTGACAAGTAGACAGGACAAGCGCAGGTGCCTAACACGCAGATGAGTTAAGACAAAAAATTTCAATTAGAAAGTTACAGCGTGGTTCGCAAAAAGTCCGTATAAACAGTTTCGGTCTTCCTATCTGTAAGGTATTAGCGCTTTTTGAACTTACTGATGATGCCCGCGAAATACAAAAAAGCACCAGGTGACATGCCGGCTTGCGCGTCGTGATTGCAGTGCTCCCAAACGTTCCCGCCCAGACAAACAGACAAACATAGGCACGCTGCCGCGTAAAAGGTGACAAGGCAGCGACTTAGGCGGTGGCTGTGCCATTTACGCCAGCCATGTACTCCCTTCGCCACAGTTCGTTCTAGCGAAAAGCAGACGCAGCGGTTATCGCTTGTGCTGCCGGTAGCAACAGCCCCGTCATTTGCCCTGTCACTTTTTCAGCACCAGTGCTGGTAAGACTCTTTGTGCGCCGAATGTTTGGGAGCACTGCAATCACGACGCGCAAGCGAGCATATCATGTGGCGTTTTTTTAAATGCAGAGCATTTCAGTAACTCACGATGTCACCCGCGTTGACGTCCGTAGTCGTAGCCCGCACCCCTCCCCCTACACTATATAAAAAAAAATACTATCCGGCGCCTGGTTTCCATCCCTCGACCCTGCGGGCGAACGCAATGTACATGGTGCTCTACCCACTGCGCCGCAAAGCCGACACAGAATGGAGGCTACGAAGCGCCTTATTCCTTGACTCTTCAAACTACTCAAAAGCGCTGGTGACAACGCATTGCACTCACAACCCCCACACAAACGTTCACGCAAAACAACCACCCGCTATGCCGCTTTAATGACGAGTCCCCTGCGGGGATGTGCCCCAAAGCATGTTCCTGCCACTTCGTTCTAGCGAAAAGCAACGCACGGCCGCATCATTAGAAAGCAAAAAACCCTCTTACCTATGAACTGATTAGAGACAAATATCGAAGATCAGAAATAAGTGGGCAGTCAAGAAAGCACGGAAAGCAGCGGAAGATGTGGAGGTATTTTATTATCCTTGAACGTGCAGATTTTAAATAAGAATGACAGAAAGAAAGTGAAAAATGCCCAGGGTGGTCCGAACAGACCCAGACTGGGCGATATACTTCGTAGGCGCTCTACGCTATAGTGGTCATCGCACAAACATATTCTTGAAGGTGCGTGCATCCACCGGCGCACGTTTTTCTCCACTTTCTTTCTTTCGGTTTTCCTCTTTCAAATATGCATCGTTGAAGGATATAAAATGACTACATAGGTCCCCCTTGCTCCGTGGCTTCTGGCTGCCCCCTTATCCTATTTCATAATCAACCAGCGGACCATTTCTGCGTATCTTCTTCTTCATCTTGAAATCAAATATAATTTATTGAATAATAATATATATAATAAAGTGGAGAAAACATGCCACAGGTGGTCAGAAGACAGAGACAAACGAGAAGACGAGTAACACATAACCTAGTTACTGACGTTTCAGGGAGAGGATCTCATCGCACCAGAAGCTCTTCCTGAAACGTCAGAACTTGTTTTATTCACGCTTTCTCGTGTCCTGTTCTCTAACCTTATTTTTTCTTTCGGTCTTTCCTTCGTTTAAAATCTAATCATATTATATAATAATATATATATATAATATATATATATATATATATTATATATATATATATATATATACCGCTGTGACATAGTACTTGCATCCATCTTGTGCACATGGATACGGCCACATGAATCCGATTATTGCGATCCTTTTAAAAAAAAGATTGTGCTTTGGCACTTAAAACACGGCCGTACTTCTTACGCTGTTCGTGGCAGCGATGGCGTCGTGAAAACAGCCGTGAAGCCGACGTGTAAGCCAACGGGAAATAACGGGCGGGGCAAAGCAAGGAAGCCTCTAATCCATACTCAGTTCGATAGCACAAAGCGGTAAAATATGTTTCTGGTCCACACTTTGGTAAAGCTGTTCGCCAGGGAACGCTGCAGACCAACACTTTAAAAGACGAAAATCACCAAACGTGAGCGTGCTTTCTTTTCCATCTTTATAACGGCGACAAGAGGGTAAGAGAAATCTCCGCAGACTACAAGAGAACGACATTTAACAACGTTAAGTCCGACGACTATAAAGTGGACGGCCTCTCTGACGCTATCCACCGGCCACAGCGTGGCCCGAAAAGCCCGGAAGAACAGGAAAATAGATTTCCCAAGTCGGCGGCGCGTGCGAGGGATTTTAAGACTACCCACGCATACACCAGCCTCACAAAACGGACCCTCGCAGCGTAATTCCCTAAAGCCGCCTTGAAACAGACGACGTTGCATGCGCGGCGGGCCCTTCTGAGAAACAAAAAGAACGGAAAATCTCGGGACGCACTGCGGCCTCCAAAAATGGCCTTTTTCCGACGTAATTCCCTAAGCCGCTGCTGGCCGGTGCACGAGCCCACGGCGCTGCATAGCGCGGGAACAACACGCAAATTTGTGATGAACGCATGCAGGGAGCCCGCGCAAGCGAGAAAGCGCCGTCTGCCCTGGATGGCTTCGCGAAAACGTCGTTTACCGCACTCGCGGCCTTTTTATAGTGACCAACATTTGTTCCAGTGTAAACTGCGGGCATGTTTCAAGGAAGGAGCGTGGCTATTTGCTGGTGCCTTTTCTAATTCTGTGTTTTTAAAGGCATGCGCCGGTTGAAATCTGCCGCCCCACGGTTATCAACACATGTTAGCGATGTAAAATCGCGTAAAACGTTTTAATCCCAAGAGCATCGTTGTGTGAACAAATGGTGGGGATTATCACTACGAATCATTACTTGAACTATTGTGAGAAAACACCGCTGTTGCGGAAACCATCACGTTCATTGCACTACCGTTTCAGAACGGAAGTACTGTATAGAAAATAATGGTGCGGATTATAACCCATAGTTCATTACATTAAGCGAAAACAGCTCATTCTGCAAGCTTATAAGCCCTACCCAATTTGCGTTTGCTTTTGCCGGATCAGCCAATCGTACAGCTGGCACATATGACATCATAGGTTCTGCTGCGGGAAATGAGCTAGTGGTTCGCATGGCCATTGCCTTTTAGGCGCAAAGCCCCTTAGGGGCTGGGGCTTTTGGCGTCTCCTGTCGTCGTCGTCGCAATCTTCGTCTCGTGTAGTCACGGTACAAAAACACCAGGAAACTCGTTTGCGCCTCGCGCTTAGAACGTAACGCATATTAAAAAACACCGGGCCACTCGCTTACGCCTCGTGCTAGGACGCTTCATGTTTCAAATACACGAGACTTTTAGAGCAAAGCTGTATACCTCTACTCCACAAAAGGTTTCCTCTCCGTTGGACAAAAATGCCAAGGCGCCAACAATACCCTTATACACTGCATGCTTCGCCTTTCCCCGGGTTTCACGTTAGTGAAGATGGCCCGAATTTCTTTCCTAATTATATAGCTTACTAGAGCGAAGTTTCTATTAGAAGTGATGTCAGTATGGTTCTAACGAGGCAATGTTTCGAATGAACCAAACTTGTGTTTCGTCTGCATGTTCCCTTTAAAGGGGCCATGCAGACAAAACACGACCTCCGCCGTGTCGGGCGACAAGGCACGCGGAAGCTCTCCTCGCGTACTCTCTGTTTAGAGGAGCGCGGTGAGAGCGGCGCCGTGAAGCTCACCTCCAGGGACAAGCGCCGTTTTCGCGTCGGCCGGGAAGTGGAAAAGGCGGTGCGTGGCGGGCGGAGATACGCGGGGTCCCAACTCTTAATTCCCAACCTCTTCCTCGACTTGCTGCGTTTCTCCCCGGTGCCGCCCGCACCGAGGGGCCAGGTCGATTAACGCAGCGCGGGTTAATTAAAGGAGTGCACCAACGAGTTCCGCATAGAGCGGCGCGGGATTCCCTTGCGAATGCTTGGGGGGATAAGAGGGGCCACGTACGCTATGCACTCGGACCCCATTCGTCCCTCGAGCCAACACTGTCTGTCTGTCTGTCTGCTGGCGGAACGCAAAGCGAGAAAACTGGTTAGGTCGGTCCATTACTGGCTTTACGGTACGAGGTCTCAGTTTTAGCCTCTTTCTTCGTTTCTTTTTATTATTATTTTGGCACGATTTGCACGTAAACGACACCAGACTGTTGCGCTTGGGCTACACAAGGAGTACTTTTTTCGACGAGTTTCGTTTACACTAACGTGAAGTCCTCATAGCTCTTTATTTTGCGCTGCTGTGTGGTTTTATACCCGGGCGGGCTAAAGATAAAGCTTCCTGGTTAGCTTCATTTCCTTCTTTCGGTCCGTACGTTCCATTTCCTTACTACTAAGTGGAAGCTTTAGCCCGAGCAAACTCTTTTGTGAGTCGCCCCTACTATACAGGATTATGTAACTCTGAAGGAAACTATTCGCCATGCTCAGGCCTACTAATACCCATTGGTTGCTTTCCTTAAGAAATCTAGTTTTGAGGAAAGAAATTGTAGTGCTCGTCTACTTTGTTCTTGTTTGACGGGGTACACGAACAGTGCGCGTGCGCTTATTCCAATCAACTCAATCAATCAATCAATCAATCAATCAATCAATCAATCAATCAATCAATCAATCAATCAATCAATCAATCAATCATCTAGCCTCAAGCTAATTCTGTAAGAAATTAATTGTATTGTTATTTCTGCATCTTATAAATTTACCTTTTACAGCCTTCTGAACTGGGCTGTGGTGGCGTCCCCGCCAATGACGATATCGCTTCCGGTAACGACACTTTTGCTTACGTCATTTTTTTCTGTTGTGTTCACCCTTCCGATTCGCATCGCCCACCCCTAGCCAATGACGGAAGCTTTCAGAATCAGCGAAGGCACAGCGGCTCTGCCGTGAACCTTGTATGTCCCGTTGAGAAACTCGGTTAGGCCACCTGACGGAGAGGTTCATTACAGACGCACGAACAAGAACAAGCAGCTTGCATCACCATTTGCATCAGGCAACTTTGCTGCCCCGCATTAATTTGAAGTTAGCGTCCGCTTAGGAAGTTTGTGTCGGCAGAATGCCGCAGAGTTCTAGCAACCCGCTCAGATATACATCCTCCGCTATATAGAAAACAAAACAAACAAAACGTCCGCCCACCACGGTCCTCGTTGCGTCTGCATTTGTGCCTACTCACGCTGTATCCTTCCTTTACCTGTAGAACTCCCCAGGGGGCGCTGCAAACAAACTTCTCGCAACGACGCTTTCGCTGTGCTCCCGCTCTTTCTTCTGGCTGCTTCAAGCAGACATCGGGAGAAATAAACGAACGAAAGAACGAAAGGAGGAAGCAAAGCATGAAAGAAAGAGAGAAGAAAAAAATGAAGAAAGAAAAAGAAAGAAGAAAACAAGGACGGCGATAACTGAGCGAAATGTAGAAGGAAAGGGCGAACAAAGGGAACGAAGGAACAACAAGAAGGAAGGAAGAAAAGCAGCAAGGAATGATGAGAAGGAAATAAGGCAAGAAAACGAAAGGAAGCAAGGAAGAAAAGAGGGAAAGAAATAGCACTAGGAAACTAACCGAACTTTCACACCGCTTTGTCCGGGGACTGAGGCGGGTGCCGCGCAACAACTCGCAGGTGCGACACCCCGATCTGTTCCGTCTACGTGCTCCCTATATACGGTTCCCATTCACAGCGGGAAGTTCTTTCCCTCGGGAGGAAAGGAGTTCGGCGGGGGGTGGCGCAACATTCGCGCAGCAGCCGGCGCTGTTGCTCAACCCCGGGCCCGGTTTCCTTGCCCGAGCAGAAGGCCGTATATTGATTATACCGCCCAGTTCCACTCTCGGGTCTCGTTTGCACGACCGAGCAGCGCGTTGCGCAAGTTATAACGAGGGGCGCGCTACGAAAATGTACCGGGCGGTGTGTGTAATGATCGAAATATAAAATACGACGAGTTTTCCTTCCCGCCAGCTATCGGCGCACAGCGTGTGATGAAACCTGACAGCGCCGATATGGTGATTCCCTTTAGTCTTCGGCTCATCCGCTCAGAATCAGCGCACGTGTTACGCGTGGGCGCGGGAATAGTGAGCACCTTCGCGACTTATACCCCAGCCACGCGGCAAATTTAATGTCATTCCCATCGAATGTCATTCGTTCGACTTAATGCCATTTCCTTGACGCGCTGCTACACGGCTAAAATCAACGTCATTTGCATATGATGCCAGTTGAGATGGGTAGAAACTTTCGTAGAGAAAATATTTTAGTAAACACTTCAATATTTGCGAAACCCGATCGAAAAAGGCATAAATCCTTTACTGCACTTTTGAATGCACTTTCAGCACAGTTGCAGCGACTTATTGAACACGACTAAACCCTGCCGTCGCACCAGCATGGATCATATAAACAAACATGGCCGCTGGCTGAGGCTGGTCAGGAAGCGAGACTAGAGGGTTTTTTTTTCTTACAACTCTATCCGGCTCGTTTTACATAAATAAATAAATGACTCAAAAATTAAACGCATGCAAATATTTTATAATGCTTTTGACGCTTTAGTAATCGGTTATGGGTGGGAATTTCCACCGAGTCTCTGGTGTCGAGATAATACATTCTGGCAGAACGCAGTCGAATGGGTTCCGCAAACTCATTCGGTCCCTAATGTCATTTTGATCGAATGCCTTACATTTTGTCGTGCGGCAGCAAACAAATGTCGTTTTGAAGGAATTACATTTTATGGGAATGACATTACATTTGCCCTGTGGCAAGGGTATTAGCTGCTCGCTTAGCGTTGTTCCGTCTTTGCGGCGAAAAAAAGAGAAAGAATTCCGAAGAAACGTAAGCGCGCCTTAGGAGTCCAGTGCAAGTGTGGGTGATTTCGAGCGCACGTTGAAATTGACTTCGAAACGTCGTCAAGTCACACAACTAACTTTCTCTGTTGCTGTGATTTGCACATTGCTTTTTCGTCAATCTCCTGCGCAGATGACGACGGCTGTAGCGATTATAATTTTGGCTACTGACTGTCCACGCTCCGACAAATACGTCAATCACAGAAAATGAGGACCTCCTTCGAAAGGGCTGATCCACACGCGCAAACTTTGAAAAATGTAAGGGGAGCAGCCCGATTCTGAAAAAATAATAATAATAATAATAAACGAGTGAAATTTTTTAGCAACGTGGACTTAACACTAAGCACCCACTGACTTTTTCAGTACATGCTGCACTAATAAAAAGCGATAATAGATTAAACCTTCGTGCTGAAGCTCGGTACGTTAAATTTAATAAAAATTTGGGGCCGTTCCTTACAATATCAGTTTAATTGAGCAGTTGAGAGCGGTATGTGCACGCTTTACGAGCAGTATTTATATTCTTTCCATTTTTTTCCTCAATTGCACCCTGCCTATAGGTGGCCGCATAGAAAGGCGCCTCTCTGTCCAGACAGCATGGATGTGTGCAGCGAGACAGACGTTGTCAAATACACATCATCTGGAACACGGAGGCGTTAAGTGCCTCCATGCAAGCATCATTCTGGAAACAAACAAACTCTACATTCTGGAACGAGCGCTTGATCACAAGCCTGACAACTTACTTTTCAGGAGCACCTCGCTATAAAATAAAGATGCATAATGAAGCACGCGTAAGCATGATTCGTTACGGAGATGTCAAAGACCAGACTCGATGCTGCCCTGTATCAAGGCGGCAGGCATCGAAGGCTCCAGTTTTACTAGGAAAGTTATAGTTTATTTCCTTTTTGCCTCACTTCCAACTGTCCTCGCCCTCAGCACAATTGGGGGACTTTCCTCTCTAATGAGTGCTCAATCAATCAATAATCAATCAATCTACAACTCCAATTCTATGGAGTTAAATGCTTGGTAGACGGATTGGTGGTAATTCCGTTGTTCTTGAATTGGCGCCCCCTCGATGATCCGAGAACCGGTGGTGCAGTCGAAGACAACGAAGCCTATTCCAGTGGCAGCAGACTTTAATGTGCGAAGAGTCAGGGATGTAAACAATGCGTGAGACGACGGCGTTCACCCCGGCGTGCACCAACACAACCGTCCCTCACGTCGTCCCACCGCCGTCTCCCCCAATTTTCCCCGATTAACATCAAACACAGCATACACAAATCACAAATTCATCTGCTGCCCAATCACAGCCAAGAACACAGGTACTCTCCATTCGCCCCGACTATTCCTCCTCCCCATTGGTCCTGCCTGAATCCCGTCACCTTCTCACCCAACTGCCGCTTTGTCGAGGAAAGACGTTCTCAGGGGAGGGGAAGAGTCAACGCCCTGACGGCCACTGGACGTTACCGCGCCGCCATCGCCGGCGCCTGGCTTACTGAGGGCTAAGTACTACTAGACAAGGCCGGCTCCTCAGATTAGCCGTCACAAACGCGTGCTGCGTCCGCTGTCAAACGGCGTCGAGCATAGATCAACACGGCGACGTCTCCTCATCCCGCGCTAATGACGGAAGCACTCGGTGTGTCTCGCCACCCCGCGCCCCGGCACCGTCCTCCGCCGACACAACAACAGAGGGGGGAGCAGCAAAGCATCGCCGCCACCACCGGCTTTAGGGCCCCGGGCACAGCTCCTTGGCAATTTTCCTTTCAAGCAGCCCCCGTGCGAGTGAAAAGTGGTGGGAGGCGAACAATGCCCTCTGCCGTCGCGTTGCAAAGCGGCTCGGGATACAAGAAGGACGTAAGCTAACCCCTAATAAAAAAACTTGCACCACAACAAGGTAACATACATCAACCTAACTTATGGCTTCAGGGTCCTCTTTAGACTAGGTGACCCGAAGTTTTAACTTAACGCACTGGGGAAAAAGCGGTTCAAAATCTGATCCATTAAACTTACGTCAATTTAATCGCGTCAATTCACACGAATTCACGTCAAGAAAGAAGTCCATCTCCCCCGTCGCCCCTAGCCGTAGGCCGAATCCCTTGGGACCCAGCAGCAGCCAGGGCTTGACCGATGATGACCCTTTGACTCTTGTGGCGCGGGTTGCGTAGCAAGGCCTCTACGGGATTCGACACAACTAAATGTACATTGCTACAACTTGTCAGAGGACTGACAATGGTAGTCGGCAACATATGCACTCTTCACCTTAATACACTTGGGGATGGCTCATAGATGGGGAAAAAAGGTGCACGTTTATTGGAATTAGTGATGTCCAATTCTAAATTCAAGCTCTTGGAACAGCGCCAAGACCGAGGACGAGGCGTAGGCGGGACACAGCGTAGACTAACAACAGATGTTTATTTCACAAAATTACTTCAATTCAGGATTCTGTAGAAACAAATGAGAGAAAGAGGGAAGATGAAAGAAACACAGACTTTCAAGCCGTGACTGTAGCTCACATGCTGTCACCAGATAAAAAAGCAATTTCTTTGCGGTTAACAACAGCGAAGGGTAGCTGACACACGTGTCTCTGTTAGAAATATACCTCGTACGCTTCAACGATCTCCCGTGTTATTTGATTGTTACCTTTATAAATTACGGATCATTTTCTGAGGTCAGAATAGCAACCGCAATCTTTACAATGTGCGCCCAGATGTCCATTGTCCCTTTTCTCTTTTCAACGTCATTGCTACGCCAACACGCCCAAGCTTATACCTTAGTTAAATTTAAATACTGCACGTAACGACCCCGTCCACTTCGCCCACAACAAAAAACTCCGAAGGCGACGTAACAGATCGCTTTCACTGTGTAGCGACTCGACTAAACCTTTCTCCGCTGCAATACTACGTGAAGCTGTCCACACAAACACCTTTGTCTCTATTGAATTCCTTCGCAAATACACATGCCTTCCCGACCGTAACAACAAAAAGTAATATGACTCGAACCGTTCGTCGAGCATTGACCCAACGACAGCGAAAGATGAAGGGCAATATACATATATACGGCGCTGTCAGAGCTTTCTGCCCGCACCGGCCATGAAATCTGTTCCCCACCGCGATACTGTTCGTTCAGCGACCCTGATGATGCCTGGAACAGTGGCGAGCCGTCGTTAAGGGCTTCACGGATGACCCGGCCTCCCCCCGAGTGCGCCCACAAGAATGCGCAGCGCCGACTCCGAGATGGGGCACGACTCCGCGCGGCATAGCTCAGCGGCCGCCGCCGCAAAGGCATGTTGTCGCTGCTCGCTTTCCCGCGCACAAAAGGAACGAAGGGGGCCGTTTTCCGTTACCGCAGAGTTGAAGCGCAGACCGCGTCTTCGCCGGTGCAGGCGAAGGAGGAGGAAGAGGAGGGATGGACGTTTTCGCTCAGAATAGCTCCTTCCGTACGCGGGCACCCACCTCGCATCGTGTGTGTACGCAGATCGTGCCGCGCCGTGTCGTCGTCGCCGCGCGGGGCTTGCACGTTCACCGTGGCGGTCTTTTCTCTCGCTGCATTCTCGCTTTGCTGCGCTGGCTTGCCCGCATTTCACGCACAGGCATGGAGGCATGATGGAGGGTGCAAGGGAGTATGGGGGAGAAAACGTGGCTTGCCGAGTTCTCCTTTTCCTGGCTTTCATTGTTTATGTTGCGATATTTAGCTGTCCGCAGCGCGAGCGTGTGCGCTCGATGACGACATACTTTTTAGGGGCGAAGCACCGTAAGGACCTCGCTTTGTCCGGGGCTTGGCGTCCGTGTACGCAGTGTTGCGCATGCGCGAGGAGCATTGGATTGGTTCGGATTAGATTTGGATTGGATTGAAATGGATTTGGATTGGATTGGATTAAATTGAACTGCATCATTGGATTGGATTGGGATTGTATATACTGTACACACTCGTTGTCACTCATTTACATGCGCGAGTGGGCAATGCCACGGATGATTTGCGGTAAGAACGATCCTCAGTGCTTCGCCCACTCGTCATGATTAACTTCGTGGAGATGGGTGAATTTTTTCTAGAATTTATTTCTTGTGGTTGAAAGTTATCGAATACGGCGCAACCCACCCTGCCCTTACTTTCCTTGTTTATCGGCAGTTTAAGGTGAATTCATTGATTCAGAAGCTCTCACTTGCAAGTGCTCCATGAGATATCAAATCGCAATAAGCAAGACGAATGGACAAAGGGAGGGGGGAGGGGGAAAGTGCCTGTCGTCCCTAGGTTTTAGCGTGACTACAGGACGAGGGGGATCGGGTTGCCGTTAGGATTAAACCCCTGCACTTGAAGTTCAATAGCAGTAGCGAGGATCAATCACGCCTCGTATTGAAGCTTATTTGCTCCTTGACACAACGTAGTACATAAGATCTTCTCTTGCTGAACTCCCCTTTGCTGTTGCCTTCTTCATACGGCTGCTTAACCACCGAATACTTCTAAAGTTAAGCCTATATATCGACCCATTCACTCGTAACTGTCCATCGCCTCGTATGGCACGATTTTTCTGAGGCGCGGTCAGCCAGCTTAGTGCCCTCCTGGCAGTGGCGTAGCCAGAAATATTTTTCGGGAGGGAGGGGGTGTTCTACGTTGCCGGCAAAAAAAAAAAGAACATAAAAAAGAAAAGATAGCCTGCGGACAAACATGGTTTCATTTTCATTTTTTACCCAATTCTCTTACCTTGTTTTTACATATTAATTTACCGATGCGAAGAGTGAACAGCGTGGACGAAAAAAAGCCGAAATGCGGGCGGGACAGAGGCGGGAATGCACCGCTCAGAAGGTTTCTGGGGGTGTTCTGACACCGAAACAGCAAGCTGGCTACACCCTTGCCTGCTCGCAAAGCTGGCAAGCTACCAACAAGGAGGGCTTACGAGGGAGCAATTTTACGAGTACGCGCCCACATCTTCATTCAAAGCTGTGTAAAAAATATGACGTTAGAGAAACGAAAATATTAAGCGAAGCTTTGGCTCAGGCGTTCTAATTTAAATGCGTGCTATGCAAAAATGGCCGCGTATCTGCTCCTTGCGTTCAAATGCCGCCGAAAGGCGATAGTCGTACTGGCGCCCCTGCCAAGTAAAGGCCTCCTTTCTCTTTCTCACTCATTTCTCATGCTGTTCCTCTCCCGTCTCGTTCCTCCCAAGATAACACGCTAGAGTTTTGGCTCAAGTGAATTTAAATTTACCCCGTTCTACTGCTTCCAAGTCCGGTGTCTCGATGCCAGCGCTGCCGTACGGTGGAGACGCGCGTGAATTGAGGCAGCCCTACTACAGCGTTTATAGAACCACGTCGCCCTACTCCACGAGCGTTCCAAGCGGAATGTGGATCCTATCTAGTGGAACCTTTCGTTGCTATCGCCGTTTGATTTCTTAAACTCCGCCAGGAGGTAGCGCTGGCAACAGCAGGCCACGGTTTTCTGCCGTTGATGTAGTATTCACTTTCTATGGCAAAAACCAAGCATCCAGTGAATTTTTTAATAAAGGAACATCTGGAAATATCACCTATGCATTGATTTGCTAACTTATATTTGCGTAATGTGTTGTTCTTGTTCAACAATGTTGACAAGTATGACCAGTAACACCGTACTTAGACGTTTAGATTTGGCTGTGAGTATATAAGACTACTGCACAGCTGTCGTATCACTTTGGCCGGGTGGTTGAATCGAGTCACAGATAGAGAGAAATACACAGACAGACAGACATGCAGACAGACCGAAATTTCTGCGTTTAAGTAGCCCAAAAAAGTCTATCGTCTTTAATAGGCGCTTTCTGAAACCACCACGAAGCAAAATTTGTCCAATTTATTTAGAAAGGACTGATTTGATTGTCCGCAATCAAAGGCAGAGGGACTGCCAGCTAAGAGGCTGAGCAAGACGTCTTCTTCTTAATACATTGCTATGTATTATCCGAGTTTCAAACAATGATTGCATGAAACTCTATGGCTAATATAAAGCGGACTATAGCTTCTCTCTGCTCCCAAACAGAATGTACTACATACATGATTCGGGCAGCCCACGACGAACACGCAAATTAACCGATAGGCGCAAACGCTGCTTGCTGATGATCCCCGTATATCCTTCTTCCACGTTCTTATCAAAGCGCTAAAATGGGAAAATCGTTGCCTATGCGTGCGAGATGCGGTATACTTATCTGAATATTAGAAACTCGGAAGTGATCGTTCTCATTTTAAAATGGTGCTGAAATGTGTCAAGAGAGGGACCTAATGAAGTTGCACTAGTCATTTTTCAATTCTCCGATAAAATCGCTTCGATCCGCCCATTTCACATTGGCCGCTTCGCTTTCTTGTTTCAGTTTTTATCATTTTCTCTAAGTTTATCTGTCCGTTCCGTTGTTTTCGTGAATCACGTCTCGGCAACTCCCTCATGTTGTGACTGGCTTACACGGCGACACACATCAACCGGAACAATTTTTAGCGATAAAAGCTGTTGACGGAAGTTTTTCCAGCTTCCTTCGCAAGCCCATAGTGGCGGGCAGAACGTTTGTTCTGGCAAAGACTATCTTACAGCCAAAGCTAATCTTGGACGAAAGCGAACCCTACCGACGTGCCGACGCCCATGCGCCTCTAACTTTCATATCTTTCATACCTTCAAGCAGCGGCTCGGTTACAGGGTGACCTAGCTTTATTACAACGCCAAGTTTGCAGACACAACGTTGTCCGCCTACCTGGAAGCGGCGTGCCCTACTCGCGCGCGCGTTTGGAACTGACACCGGTACGTTGACGTTCATGTTCGCTGCCGCTCATGCCGTCCATATCGTTCAAGTTGACGTTCAGGCCATAACTGACAATGTTCACCTTCTTCCGCGACAGCGTAAATTTCCAGGAACTTATTTATTTTAGGGACGAAGCCCCTTAGGGGCTCGGGCTGTCGGCGTCTCATGTCGTCGTCGTAACCGTCGTCTCATGTATTCACGGTACTAAAACACCGCGACACCCGTTTACGCCTCGCGCTAGAACATAACGCGCACTAGAAAAAACACCGGGGACACTCGTTTACGCCTCGCGCTGGAACACTTCGTGCTTCAGAGACACGAGACATTTACAGGCAGTGCTGTATACTTCTACCACCCAACGGTTTTCTTTCCGTTGGCAAAAACACCAAGGCGCCAAGAATACACTTATACACTGCATGCTTCGCCCCTCCCCAGGTTTCAGGTTAGCGAAGATGGCCCGGGATTTTTTTTCTGTCTTTTTAACACCCTAATTACTGCTGTAACCCTTTTATTGTAGCATACGACGTCTATGACCAGCTCGGCAGAATCTACTGGACTGCGTGCCTGACTCAGATGTTACAATAAACGGCGCCGAGTGCTATATAAGTTGTGCTCTGATTAGCTACCACCATCCCTTCAATAAAGACCTAAAAGGGGCAACAAATGAACCACTGCAAGCCGAAGCAACAAATCGCTATTTCGAGATCCGACTACACGCGCACCCCACACGAGGACGTTAAACTTAAATGAGCTACATAACCCTGTCTTCCGCGGGGGGTCGACAACCTCCGGTGTAAAGCGCGCGCAGGGAAGAATATCCTTCTTTTGGGGCCCCGTCTGCAAACAGCCCAAACTCGATTCATTTATTATTCATCGTGGAACGCAAAACTTCAAAAAACATGGAGGAGGGAGTCCTGGTGAAGCGATGACGAGCTTACCTGCCCCATTGTTTCTGTCCTTTGCTCGCAATCGCACGCGCCTCGCTCTTTGCTTGCAAGTACGCACTCGGGACAGTATTATTAGGTTAACGAGCCATGGAGGCTGTCGCTTATACTATATTATTCATTGCCACGTGAGAGTTACCGGGGAATGATTTTAAGGTAGTGCCTATTTTCACGGCAACCGTGAGAATTACCGTCAGCAATTTCTCACGACAGTCGCCTCTCAGTGGCTAAGAACGCTACACGGAGATTCTATGCATAAACATTGCTAAAAAGCCGTATTTGTAGCTGCCGCTGTAGCGCTGTGGTATATTGGTTTTAAACGAGAAGGCCTCAGTTCGAGTCCGAAATCGCGATGTTCTTGTTTCATTTTTTTAGCTTTCGGAATGTTTCGGTCATCGTGATTTTGTTAATGTTTTTTTACTCTGGTTTTTGCTATATCAAGAGATCGACGCACAGGACTTCTAGAATGGGTTGAATTACGCTTAATATAGGTTGTGTTCTGTGTCGTTTGGCTGGGTTAGATTAGGTTTGTTGCAGTTGGGCTGGATTTGGGTAGGTTATGACGCGTTCGGTTAGGTTACGCTAGGTTCGGTGAGGTTATGTTAAGTTACGTTGAGGACGTAATATTATTCTGCAAATTTTAGGCCAGGCAGCTTTATGGAAACTGCCGTGAGAATTTCCGGAGGTAATTCTAACGGTTGCCGTGAGATTATACGCAGCCATGATTTAATTGTCAAGGCAGATTAAAGGACGAAATGTTTGCTTAGTATGTGTGGTGGGGCTTCTGTACGAAGAGAACAATATAGGGGGATCAAGATGCTACGACGGTGAAAAGCCATCAGCAGTAGTTTTTAATAAAAAATAATTTATTTGGAGGGTTTCCTCGGAGGGCTGCGCATTCAGGTTTTTTGCGTTTGCTACGAAATCTAAAAGATGAGACGAAGATCCATGCACATAGGAGTTTCTGCACGTCAAACCTCCCGTAACCCTTTAGCTGCTGCGACGCTCATTGGATACGCTAGACCAACACCGCATGGAGCGTTTTCTGCTCGCGAAAACGCGCCGCCCACGCTACAGGCGCGCTGCCGCTGCCGCGCAACAACCCGCACGCTGCACGCGGCGTGGCCGGCGGCTTCCTCCGCGAAGTGGTGTGGGGAGCTCGAGCGACCGCTTTTAAGCGCTCCCTAAAATGGCGCTCAAGGCACAGACGAAGTTGCTTGTGCGACAAAGTAGCTGATAATCTGGGCGAAAACGGCACTAAAAACATCATCCGCGCCACTAATGAAAGCGCCCATGTAACATCTGCCGGGGTGGTAAGCCTGAACATCTCTGGTGGAACCAGAAGGCTGTCTCGAGCACTTGGAAACTGCCGCCATGAAGCGCGGGCCTCCCAATTGGCGCAAGTCGTCAGGCTCCTCCCACTGCCGCGCGCGACGCGCGGCATTTTCTGACCGAGGCAGAAGCTGCGGCGGGGGCGGAATCGTCGACGCGGGCGTCAAAAAATCGCACGCGCAACGCCGACGCGGACGAATCGCGCGCAAAAACACGGTATGGGGTTCACGCTGTACATTGGCTGTCGCGTCAACCGCTTTTCAATGGGAGCCGTAGTGACGCCTGAGACGACGACGACGACGACGATGATGATGATGTGATGATGATAATGATTAGAGGCCCTTCCTTTGTATCGGGACACCGACATGTCCGCCGGCGCGTGCCACACCACGGATCAGGCGAGAAACTGGGCGTCCAGGGAACTTACACATAGAGGCGTAGGATCGCCACCTTGCAAAGGCTGTAGACGCTGCTGCACTCAAGATGCTGGACAAGATGCTGTACAAGAAGGCTGTACTTCGTTATTGATATCAGACAGCTTATATTGCCAATGTAAAAAATAAACCCACTTCCACCTAGGGTAAAATCAGCTGAAATAGCCGAGCTGTAATTTCTTTTGAGTCGGCTCGAACGTCAATGGGTGCTCGCCCGAGAACTGCAGCGCCGTCGCCGCGCAAATTATATGGTCCGCGCGAAGGAATCGGCAGCTAAACGTCAGCGGCGGGAGGCTGCCTCCTCTAGCGGGAGGGACAGCGAGTCTGGCAACCTGCTTCTACCCTTGCGTGGTGCCCAAGGGCGTGGGTTCGATTCCCGGCCGCGGCGGCCAGCTTTTCTGATTGAGGCAAATGCAAAAACACCCGTGTGTTGGAGATTTCGGCGCACGTTATAGATCCCCAGGTGGTCAAAGTAAATCCGTAGTCCAAAATTAATAACTCATCGCCTGTGTAGCGTCGGCTCGTTAAGCCCTACAATCAATCAATCAATCAATCAATCAATCAATCAATCAATCAATCAATCAATCAATCAATCAATCAATCAATCAATCAATCAATCAATCAATCAATCCTTGCGTGAGGCAGGACCTTCAGAAGGCCTAAGAAAAGGGGCGACCTGCAAGAGCTCCGCTGTTAAAATGTGTTTCTAACAATGCACTTGCGTATAGCAGTGAAGCCCACTATAAAAACGCTAGGTGTAAAAAGAGGCGCCCAGAAGGGGTACATGAGATTTTATGGAAGTATTTTGTTGAAATCCCTGTTGTGTTCCTACATTAGCATCAGACTGCCAATTAATCGACAGGCAGAATGTTGTGGAGTAAGGAAGACAACTTTGAAGGGCTCAATGTGTAGCAGAGCGGCTTAATCACTATTAACTTGGCAGTTTCTGCAATTTTTTTCCTCCCGTATCGTCGCTTCTCAAATCGTAATTTAACTGAAAAGAAGGGATACCAAATTAATACTCCACCGCTCAGTTGCTCTTTTTTCCATCTTATTTTTTTTATTCAGTACCGCAAGAGATAGTGCTGCTTCCCCTCCTTTTTTTCCTTACTGCAATCTCCGAGATTCCCGTCTCTGCAGGCCCGCATTGCCCTCCACTCGCGTCCCCACAACCGCCGCGCCACTTCTTCAAGAACTGCCGCTGCAGGAGTAATATGATAATGAGCCGACCCAGCGAGCCGTTCAATTACCGCATCGACGCTCGCGCGCATTTCTCTTGCCCAGCAATAATCCCAACCCTTCCTCCGCCTCCACCCTCGCGCACACGCGCATTCCCTCCAGCGCCAGCGGCGGCTAACAGCCCTGACCGACCATCATTCGCGGCGAGAGAAGCGAGAAACAAACGCGATCGCCAGCGCAAGATTGTTGCGGCATGGCAACGCGCGTGCTTTCGTCCCCCCTCTGGCTGCCCGCAGCCGCGTGTGTGTATTGAACCCACCCCCCGCGGCTAATGGCGTTATCGGGAGGGCTGCTGCCCCCGTCGTTCCGATATCGATCGCTGATCCCGGACCCGAGGGGTCCGGACGCCACGCGGGAATCTTTTCGAACAACAACAGGCTCGACCCGTCGGGACAGTGTGCGGCCTCTTGTTTGCGAGTGCGGGCAGCACCGTGTGGACGTACGAACGCGTCGCTCCGACGAGACCGTGAGCTCGCAGCGTTTGGGCGTACAAACGCGCCGCGTATCAGCCAACTTTCGCCCCCCGCGGGGGCCAGAACTCCCGTTATACGCCACCGGTCGAGTCGCGTCCAACGACGTGGCGATATCTTTGTTCTTTGTTTTTTCTTTCCCCAGTATTCGGTTCGTCCGAGGCTCGAGGGATTGTTTGCAGCGAGGTCGTGTTTAACGAGCGTCTGCGCGGGCATCGGTGCGGTGTCATAGAGGGACGACAATAAAAAGCGCACCAGGAAACGAAGGGGATGCGAGGGTGACAAATGAGAGGACGAAGCGAATGGACGACGAAGGGGCACCCAGCAAAAATATTGTCCGCGTATCCGCTTGCTTCGCTGCAAATGTCGTCGAAAGACGATAGGCTTTTGCTGCTCCTGCCACGTACCTGCCTCTCTTCGTCCCCCCCCCCCCCATCTCCTCTCGCTCCTCACATGATGATTGAAATGGAGGCTTGTTCAATTGTGTTCAATTTGTCCCGGTAGATGCGCGCCATCTACCGGGACAAGCGTGTCGTTTTTATCTTTTGTTCCTGTTGTGCTTGCAGCAGCTCGAGCCAACATTTTTTTTTCGGTGTTCGCTTTTATTTCACCTCCCTTCCACTCCACGTTTAAACTTTCTTTTTCTTTTTACTCGTTATCGTAAATCTCATCGAACGCTTATTAATAATTACAACAACGATGGTACTATCGGTTATGAGCTTACATTATGAATCAAATATGCCTGACGCTTCCTTCGCGCTAGGAAATGTGGGCGTGCATATAGGCCCTGGCAGCAGTTTTAGTATATTGGTACGGTATTCCGCATATATAGAGTTTTGTGTGCGTGCGCGCGTGCGTGTAAAATGCACTACTCTATCAGTAAAGCCCCATACTTGCCGATATTTCCCGCACAAACAAAACAAAAGAAAGCGCTCGAAACGAAGTATTTTTTTGGCACGGCAAAATTGTGCGAATATATGAAGCTGAGCACCACGCTTATTCAAGGCCTAATGTTTTTTTTACAGCAGTGGTCAATTGGCCAGTAAAAAGTCTATTGTGCTTCATCCGGGAACAAAAAAATGTTTACTTCTAAAAGCTTTCTACTGTACACCCTGCTCCTCCACCTCATTATCATCATCTTCCTACTCATACTCATCACCATCATTATCATTACAATCATGCTTGTGTATACTGCCGTATGGAGGCATCTCCCACGTTCTTCCTCTAGCCGTTCTCGCACAGGTCATTCTTTGCCTCATCACCTTAAAATTTCATCCCTCCATCAAATAACGGCTTTCAAACTCTGTTAAACTGTAGCCACGTCCACGGGTTTTCGGTTCTCCGACTCACAAGCCCAGCCCAAGTCGACTTCTTCCGCTTAATTTTAGCTAGGATGTCTACCACCTGAGTTTGTCCCCTCATTTGGGCTGTTGGTTTCCTATCCCTGAGCGTTACTCCTTTGTCGTCTTATTTGCATTGCTAGTTAGGCAGTGCAACTTAGGTCAACAACTGCACATGTCTGAAGACAATTGTCAGAATAGACTTCAAAAAAACTGTGGTTGATTCCTGTGTCATGGGAATCATTAAAACAAGAAAGCGAAATGTGCAGCGAAATCTGCAGCTCAGCGTGGTTTGTGAATCGGCGGCTGTCTTGTGGGTGTGCTTGTCCAGCGACGTCCTGCTGGCGGGTCTCTTCGGCAAAGGTGCACTGGCGTCATTCCCGTTAGGGATATGACGTGAGTGAAATCTTGGTGTATACCGGCATAAAACACTTTCGTGTTAAAATATAACAGCCGAAAACGAACAACTCGAAGTTATAACGTACTCTTTAGTACTAAAGGTTGCTTCCCCGCAAGAAGCCCTGTGTGCAGGGGTGCACCCTTTACAGGCCACGTGCTTCGTTGTACTGGCGTCACTTCCATGACAGATTAGACGTAAGTAATATCTTGGTGAATCCCGGAATAAAACACTTTCGTGTGAGAAGTTCACTAGAAATTCTCGTGACAGAGTACAGCGCAGTGCCAACCGGTGTTACTCCGAAGCCACAAGGAGCAACAGCTCTCGGCCGCAATACGACTAAAGCGACCACTTCTCGAAAACTCACGCATGCGTTGGGCAATTTGGACAACCTTGGTTCCACTCTATTAACTGCTTCTTCGTGTAAATTGCCGCTGTGATAGTTTTCGCCCCTTGATTAGGATCATTGGTGCTGAATATTATTTTCTTGTTGATGAAAATAAAACTAGACTTCTCGAAGGACGTTCAGAAAAATCATTTGCGCCCCTTTTAATCAGAAACGCTCAATATACAACCCGACTTCGAGCCCTGGGAATTTCAAAAATTACGACACCCGAAAATGAAGGAGCTATTACATAAGTATAGTAAGCAACCATTCAGTCAAACCTGGATATAACGAAGTTGAGAAAAATTCGCCTTTTTTCGTTGCATCCAGGTTTTCGTTACATGCAAGTTTCGAGTTAAGGATCGCGTGAGTGAAGCAGAAACGAAATCATATGCTAGACATCAGTGATGCTCAACTCACCCTTGTTCAAGGATGTAGTTCACGCTGAAAAACTGCGTGATTTGCGTCTGCTGCTAATACACGGCCTACGAATTCCCAAACGTAACTAAGTATTACTTTTTGCTTTTTGATACTTTTAGGGTTCCTTAACGCGTTTAAAGAACCAAACTTATGCTGCAAGGGTACTTGATGCTCTTTTGCGAACTTGATGCTCTGTTATGCGCTCAAAATTGTTGAACTGATGCTAGCTGGGACACTGTACCGGGCGGTGACGTTCTTCTCTCCCACAGCCGGAGACGGCATTTAAATTTGCGAGCTTGTCTTGAAAAGACAAATATTTTCGTTTTGAGGCGGCAGCACTCATCACTCACGAACCCATACCACAGATATCAGCGGAGACGACACGCCGACAGGCAGGACAAGCCCGACACCGCACTCACACGGGGAA
The DNA here is from genome assembly GCA_013339765.2 of Haemaphysalis longicornis. NCBI lineage: Eukaryota > Metazoa > Arthropoda > Arachnida > Ixodida > Ixodidae > Haemaphysalis > Haemaphysalis longicornis. The sequence goes on from JABSTR010001108.1 coordinate 464,666, forward strand.
ACACACGGGAAATAGCGATGGGGGCAAAATTCGCTAAATTTAGTGCATTTCGGTAGCCGATTTTCAGAAAAACGGCAAAAAAAAACCATTGACTCAGGTTCAGCCGTAGCGAATCGTTACATCCTAGGTTAGCCGTCGCAACTCCTTCGTTACAATACTGGTCGCAAAGCACACTGGGTTTCAGTGAAGCCAGAAATGGGGAAATGAAAAACTTCGTTAAATCGAGGAATTCGTTACATGAAGGGTTGTTAAATCGAGGTTTAACTGTAATAACGGAGCCCTCCGGACAGGAAACCGGTTTGTTATAAGCAGTGCTTCGTTAAAAACAGGTTATGGCTCGCTCTTCCTTCGCTGCAGTTAGCTAAGACCGTTAAAGAAAAAAAAAAACTTCTAACGAGGCGATAATTCGTATTAAGCGATTTTGTAGCTAACGATGGTTTGGTGTACAAGTAGGGTAGACTGAAAATGCTCGCCGCTTTAGCAACCATTCTTCAGAGCTGCCCTATCCGCCCGTTCTTTGGTTGCAACAGCAGCAACACCCTAGCAAATAACGGGTAATAGAAAAAAAAATGTGCCAAGTTACGTAACCACGCAAACTTCCGTTTTCAGAGCTTCGCGCTTCCCAATTTCGGCTGATTGCGGCTGTTACGTATACGAAGATTAGTGGGGAATCTCATTAAAGAAGCGCGCCTGAAAATGCGCCACTCGAGTCAAAAACCCCGAAAATTACGGCGGCGACGTCAGCGGTCATTGTGGCCGAAATGGCTCTCGCCTAATGCAGTTCCTTCCCGGGCCACATTACGGAAGCGCCGACACCGAGTCGGACGACAGAAAGATTCGTTAAATGTGTCCACGAAGCTTCTTTTTTTTTTTTTTTTTGACTTGTCTTTATTTTGCGCAACAATTTGGTCTGTGCCGTAACGCTTAGCTCATTTTGAGGAAGCTCACTCACAGGAGCCAAATGGGACAGCCAGTAAACCGCTGCATGCTAGCAAATTTCGCTTACTCTAATGGTGAATGACAATTCTGACTCCATCCAAGGACAGTAACTGTAGCCGCGTAAGGATTAAACGGCCTTCCTGGCGCCTTGGTGGCGCAATGTATAAATTCAGTTAAAATCCTAGCAGAGAAAACAATCCACAGAATATGCAGCCCCGTCTGTTCCATTTTTTAAGCAACGAACTCCCAAGGGCGAGCCACGAAACGGCAACTGACTTCTGCAAAAGGGCAATGCAGTCTATATATTAGCTGTGTGAACACGACTGGACCATGGTTCTTACGTAACGACGCTCGTCGTCGGGCTTGCACGGAATTCGTCACAAAGGAAAATTAATGCTAGACTCAAGGTGTACCATACTGAGATGTGTGGACGACACTGCGGTACGGCGCACTTAAATATTGTTGTAGCGAAATTATTAGAGCGAAAGCTCTATTACTCCAGGTGCAAGCCCAGAAAACGGCTTGTTCTTCGTAACGTCCATATGACCTTCAGGCTCAGCCAAGGTCAAGCCTGGGACTCCTGCGGTTGCGCAGTGAAAGCTTCTGACCGCTCTTCCGTGTCGACGGAGGGGTGAGGAGGAGGGGAGCGGGGGAAAGGGCACGAGCCATCAGAAAACGACACAAGGAGGCGCTGGCTTCATCAAAGTTCACTGTGAGTTCGCACTTATAGCGCCGACTGCACCGAGCTAGCGTCTGTGTTTTGTCCTACGATGTAATTTTGTGGGCGTTCACTGCAACCTCCCGGGGCGAAAACCGAGCCATCGATCGACAAACTTGGTTTTGCCGCGTTCAAACACGGCAGAGTATACTTTTTGCTGGCGAGATAAATTTGAAACGAATTAGAACGTAGGGGGAAAGGTGTGTGGCAGGGCGAGCCGTTGCTATTTCAGTCCATGCTAATGCATTTCTCTTCCCAGGAACGCGACAAAAATCGTCCAGCAAAAGTTTCTTCCAGCCAGCGTCGCGTGAGAGGCGTATAAGGTATTATCCTACGCGTAAAGTTGCTTCTTGGAAACCAGACCACAGCGGCCACTTTTCATTTTTCTTTGAAAGAAAGATGCGTCCTGTACTCGACGAACATAAAGACCCAAATGCGGTCGATAAGACTACGAACATCTGGCAACCATGTGCTTGTTCCATTTCCAAAGTTCCACTGAAGGGTGTTCAACCACCCCTGTGTGTTTCTTCATTTCCTCGAATCTGGAGTTATCCGAGGTAAATTCACTATTCACTCCGATTAATATGCAAAGTAGGAGCGGTGTTCAGGCTCATCAACAAAATGGGGGGGGGGGGGGGAGGAGAAATGGAACTTTCAGAGCAAAGCCCTGAAAACGAACTCAATCCGATGGTAGCTGTAAGACCTAATACAGGTGCAAATTACCACCAGATAAACAATTTTCCGGGAGATAAAAAAGGAGTCCTGATGCCCGAATCGTAAGCTCGCCATGAACTCTAAACCTCGGGGCCGTTATGATCACAGGTTGCATTATGCCTGTGATACTCTTTTTTCCAGCGGAAAAAACACACCGACACAAAATAAATAATCAAAGGAATATCAAGGAAACAATACAAAAATAAAAAAACCCCGGATTGTCGGGGGAAAAAAGCGCTTTGCGAAGACTGATTTCCCGATCGCTCCCAACCAACCCAGACTCCGTTTTGCATTTCGCGCCTTTGATCTTCGCAATATTAGCATAGCACCACCCGGTCTTTGTGACTCCGCGTGGCGAAGGAGCTAGTTTGCAGCCGCCTCGGAATGAACTCGCGAGCGGAGCTTTGGAGCCTTTGATTTACGGATGGGTTGCTTTATTGGCACTGGAAGATGATTGGCTATGCAGTAGGAAATGTTTGAAAACACGCCGGCGGCCTTAGCGCGACATCAATTCGTGGGAAACCAGCAGAAACGGGAGATCCGCAGGTACGACCTGCGGATTTCCCGTTAAAAATAAATAGCAAAACAACTGATAGCAGTGGGATGCAGAAAAAAAAAAGAACCTAGAATTAGCGCCGCTCTCCTTTATCTGAGACGTTAGGTTTCCATGAACCGCGAACTGGCTGTACACACCAACGAGACTTACTGCCAGCGCTTCTAAAAAAGAAGAAAAAAGAAACGAAGCACGATTGTTATTATGTTTTGAAATAGGGAATTCGAAATTGCCAGGGTGATTTCAGAAAAAAAAAGCTTCAATACGAAAACATTCATGAAACAACCACGGCAATGCAGAATATTTCTCAAGTTAACGTGGAGATGACACAAGTACTAGGTTGCAAATGGTATTGCAGATGAAGACAGTTTTTTCTCCCCTTAACAGAAATCAGTGATGCAGAACGAGCATATTGCTGCCACTGAAGTCCCGTCACAACGTGCTTCAATTAATCTACGGATTCGTTTTGTTTTTGTACAACAAATAGCGGTCCAATTAGCGACGTACACGAAACCATGGCTTAATGAAACAGTACCATCGAAAGTAAAACACATTGCCACCCGTAATTATTATTCTCTGTTCACCACATCGAAGCTGATACCTTTACAAACTAATCAAACGAGGGTAAATTACTCTGGAATGAAAAAAAGAGGGGGTTTTGAAGATGTTTCATTTTTCCAAGCCAGAAGGAATTTTACCCCTTCACAATAAAATAGTAAGAAAACTAGTTGTAGCCCACGTAATGAGCTACCGTTCACGTTCCTTTTCGGTTTCCTTTTCCCCCCATTTTCTACGGCGCACGAGTAGGAGAGCAAACCAAGCCACATCCTGGTTAACATTCCCTCCTTTCCTTTACTTTTTTTAACACGAAAGTGTTTTATTCCCGGACACACGAAGGTTTCAGTCACGTAATATTCGTCACGGACGTGAAGCCGTACAACGAAGCAAGCGGCCTGTAAAGGGTGCACCTCTGCACACCGGGCCTTCTTGCGGGAAAGCAACCTTTGGTACTAAAGAAACTTATGGTTGTTCGTTTTCGGGTGTTATAATTTAACACGAAAGTGTTTTATGCCGGGATACAACACTATTTCACTGATTTCATACACCTGATTTCGTTCACTGAGTTCAGCACACCTTTGCAGAAGCGACGACTCGCCAGCAGGACGCCGCTCGCCAAGCACACCCACAAGACAGCCGCCGACCCGCAAATCATGCTCAGCTGCGGATTTAGCCGCACATTTCACTTTCGTGTTTTACTGATTCCTATGACAGAGGAATCAACCACAGTTTTTTCTTCCTTCTCTTTCCATTCAGCAGCCTGGTTGTTGTCAAGCCTTTTGAACTATGATTGAGTTTTCTCTTTCACTGACCAGAAATAACTAGAGATATACTATATATATGGGCAAATTTCTTTTTACTGTTTCGGTAGGCTTGACTAGAGTTTCCGATCCTGTAACCATAGCATCCTTTATTGTGAGCTAGAAGCCCTTGCCATTCGGGGTACTTTTTTAATCCTCTGCAGTTTATTTACTGAATATTACCGGTCGTGGAAACTAACGGTTCCATTTCAGAACATAAGTTGAACAATACTGTACCCGTTACTTTTTAGTAAATTTTAGTGGTACACGGAAGCGTGTTCAGCTTGATAACAGTGTGTCATATACTCATGGCGTTTGCTCGTAGTCAAGCTAACCCCGAAGTGCATGATCGGTTAAATCAGTTAAATTCATGCCTACTATATTTATTGCCGCTGCGTTCATTTAGTGAACGTAAAAGTAACCGTTCAAAAACCCCATCTTACGCTCTTCCACCGTTCAATAAGGGTTTTACAGTCGATAGGCCAGTAATAACGTTACAAAGGCAAACTCCTCGCCTACTATATCAGCCCATCTTTTGTGGCGTGCTAATCACAGTCATCTGAAATTCGGCGAACGTAACGCACTGATTTCATAGAAGACCGGCTGGTTTACGAGTGATACTGAGGGGTGGCCATGAAGACAAAATAAACGTTTGCTTCATTCAAAAGACTTTATGGACCCCATAACACTGATTCCAATTTTTAAGCCAACTTACAACTAAACTTGATAATAAGCAATACAGACGGAACAGTGGCCACTCACCATCCCCTTTCTCGCCCGGTCTTTACCTATACTGTTTGTGCAATTGGCGAACGCCCACCACAGCCATGACACTTAACCACGGCTGAGCGATTGTAGTTATGCCTGTAGTTCCGTTCGATCGTGTTACCTAAATGAGAACTGTTTGTGATATTCGCCTGTTGCGTAGTTGCTGACACTATGAGAAATTTTAAAAGCTTTTTGTATCTGTTATATTTTACCGGTTAAAGAAAAAATCGTATTTCAGGGCTACGATTAATTGATTGAGTTGCTAAAGGCTAGTTATTTCAAATCAAACAAGGTGGTATGTTGTCTTTATGGTCCCTTTAACGCAACGCACGTCGATACTTTGCGCCACACATTCCCATCTCCCTATATTGCTACCGTAGAAACAGAAGCCTAGTACTGATTTTACTTCGAACCAACCCTTTAATTACCGACATAACCCATCTGCAATGTCTACAAAAACAGGGCGTAAGACCTATAAAAGTTATCAATACCGTAACACACGTTTTGTCTGCTTCTGTCATGTTCTTGCCGAAATAAGTATTGTGTGAGAACAAAATTTATTATAAACCCACATATCAGCGCGCAGCGACTAGTGGCAACAGCGCTGCCCTAAAAACAGAAAAAAAAAAACCAATCAGTTTCCAAGTACTCCGGGCAGTCAACACTTTTCACAACAAATGTCTGTGGCGGTGGAACAAGCTACTTCAAAATCAATCCACAAAAAGTTCACAGGTTCTCACAGAAAGAGCTCAGAAACTCGTTGAAACTCAATGCGGTACAATAGTGATGCTCAGGATGTTGTTCCTGACCACTATGAAGCGCGTGGACCAGCGTAACAGAAAGCCTTCTTCGCCTCGAGCGGCTAACTCATTTTATACGTGATGCTGCCCTCTGTCCCCTGTTATTTTCTTCGTATAAATAATTTCCATCTTACATTTTACATTCCGAGTTCGTAGTTCGAGCTAATGATTTATTCCTTCTTGCTTGCCGGCGTTTCTGCTTCTATTATAAAGCAGATCTTTATACCCTAGCTGCAGAAACAAAGTTCTGGCAGTTTGTATACCTCGGGACATTATTTTATTTCAAAAGGTGAATAAGTTGAATACGGTTCAGAAATATTTAAAAATGCCGAAAAGTTCCCTTTGCTGTGCGAGATAACAATTGTATTGTGATAGAGTGCATAAGAAGCACGAAAAACGTACCACATGTTTCTACACGAAACGTGTAAGCAGGATACATGCGTGTTTTTTTTCTTTTTCAGTAGTATACTAGCAGTGACGATATCGGCCGCCAAAACCAAGTATCTTCATTTTAGGTGTTGCAAGACACATTGAGGGCTTTCATCCTGATGACAGTAGTGGTAACTGAGTATAAAAAATGAGCCCCAACGCTACCACGGTTACAGTTGGAGAGGTACATTTTAACCAGGGTAGGTTAAGATGCAGCCCCGTTTAGAGAATCTGCAATTTTGTGATAACAGCGCTTTCCTGGACCTCGGTGTACGTTACCCCCCCGCCCCCCCCCCCCCCCCCAAAAAAAAAACTCCCATTTCAAAGCCAACAATACCGCACTAAACGCTTTCTTATTTTTGCTAACAGTGCTCATAGTACGTATATAATCAATATCGATTTTTCCTCTAATATTCTTATTTCATGGCAAGCTTTTTTTCTGCCGACAAGGGTGTAACTGATGTTTGAAATCTTTATTTTCTGCGCTCATTTCATGGAAAGTTTTTTCCTGTTGATAAAAGGGGGACTTCGATTTTGCTTTCGAAGGGGAGGACTTGGGCTTGTCAATTAAACCCACTAAAATTAATTCACTATTCATGACGGCTGCATCGTATCGACAGTGCACTCTACACTCCGCAACAAGGTATCCTACACAGCAGTCTACTGGTCGTTATAAATTCAAACGTGCCGTAATTTACTACTGTCGTTTTAAATATGCCCTTTTTCTCATTCCGGCGACAAAGCCATGTAAGTGTATACACTCTACATGCAGTCACTTGGTTTCGCATGTTTCTTTCTTTTTGAAACAAACTAACACTGGCGTTTTGCTTCTAATTTAATGTTTTCTTCTCAGGCGATGCCCCCAAACAGGCTTACAGGTTAAAACATACTTTACCCCGTATGCAACACACGGGGCAATAGCAAGTCCTGCGACTTGCCGCAAACATGTTTGTCGTCAAAATATTTGCACGGTAAATATTAGTCTTCTCTTACCTTACAAGTCTCCTATTACGTAGCAGAGTTAACTCTTTCGCCACGTTTTAACTCTTCGACGTCTTGTTAAAGCCGGCAATCTTCAATGTTTCATGAATTTGCATACCCTCGGTCTGATTACGAAGTAGACGGACCGCACGTGATGCCCTTATTCCTGTACCGGTACGCTCTCAGAATAAATTCTGAGGCGGCATAAGCCAAACTCTTTGCGGTCGGCGCAAAAGCAGGTGTTTAAGCGTTTACGAAACCACGGAGGCGTCTTTCGCGGCCCGCCCCCCACCCAACACTCTCGGTGTTCCGTCTCCATTCTTTTCGTCGGGCGCTAATTAGCGCGCACCTTGGAGTGTGAAGGGAACGCGTCCGGGCACACGAGCCCGACTTTTAAAGGCGCTTTTCCTGCGAGGCAACAGCAACTTCCGTCGCGGACAGAAAAGAAAGTTTCTCCGTTATTTGGCTCGGTACAGAAGAAGATGCGACGACGATGAGACCCGACTCTTCTTGAGACCAGGTGGCCGAATCTTTCTGTCGGCGCGCCACACCTTGTCTGGCGTGATCGAAGACCTCATGCAAGGCGGCACAGCAAAAAAGAACGCTCGGAAATCAATACGACCAGCGGGCACCCCGAGGTCCCCCCGCGGAAGAAACCACGGGAAGGAAAGAGGTGCTCTTGGAAGGACGCGCCAGGACCTTAATTCTTAAACAACCTACACACGCGACGTAACTGGCGAATGCAGCTTTGTCGGCCGAGGTGGCTTTCGTGGTGTCGCGTGGCACTGGTAAAAAAGAGTTGGAAGAGACTTACGAGGTTAGGCTAGCAGACGACAGCGCCGGCCGCCGCTTCATCACCGGCTCGGTCAAAAATCGTCTGATCGGAGCGAATCCATGAGGAGAAGCCAACTTTTCGTCAACGTCCGTTCAGGCCACGTTAGTGAACACGAGGGTACGGACGACCACAATCACTGCCGCGCAATCGAGCACGGGCCGGAGGACACACAAACACGCACGTCCGAGGAGACAACGGCTACTACGTTCCGTGAAGGAGGCAGAAGACTGAAACGGCGCCCGTCGAAACAGGAGCGGAATGCCGCACGTGCGAATCCGGTTAGCCGAACGGCGAGTTTCGTCGGAGAGCAAGCCAACTGGGAGGAAAGTACACACACTGGGCGCGAGGATGATGTCGCCGCTGCGGCAGCCGGGCGCAAGCCGAGCGAGCGCGGCTGTTGCGGCCGCGGTCGGGCGCGCGCGCGAAACCGTTGCCGCTTCCCTTTTCTCTTTTCGCCCTCTCTACAACTTCGGACTCCTCTCTTTCAGCGCCAAGGTCACGTGACCGGAGGCGCGCCCGCAGCAGCGGCGTCCTCTGTTGAAAGCTCGAGGAAACCGAAGGAGCTCGACCCGCCGTCTAACTTCTGCAGCTGCACGGCGGTGCGATTTCTTTCAGCGCTATTTCGACTGCGCGGGATGAGATACGGTTGGGCAGCGAGCCAAAAGGATAAGACGCGTCGTTTTCTGAAAATGGCTGCAGACGACAGGTTCGCGACGAGTTTACGCAAGCGGCCGGAAAGAAATGAGCGCCGAGCGTGGATAAATTCTGACCCAAGGTAAAGCGTAGCGTCAATTCGAATAAATAAACAAACAAATAAATAAATAAGAGCTTTTATTTTCCCGAGAAAGTAATCGAGTTCGTGAAAGGCGAATATGAACCCCAAGCGTAAGCAAAGAGGGAGTCAAGTAAACAGGTCGGCGTACTGAGCACGTGCTATGGAGGCTCTATTTATTTTTGGTCGCTACCCGAAGTGGGCATGTGCGTGTGGGAACGTAAGGGCATGGGAACAGCATGGAGGAGGAACTGCCTGCGGCTGCGGGGAGTTTTGCCGCAAGCAGCGCTGGGCAGCGTCATTAGGTCTTACGAGGTCGAACTCAGTTTGCAATGGACCTCAACCACAGCATGCGTAGCTGGGTGAAGTGCTGAGATAATTTGATACGTCAAGTGAGTCAGCTTGCAGGCTTGGACAAGCTCATGCAGAGAGTTTAAAGGCGCCATGAAGACAAAATACAAGTTTTTTTTAATAAAAGTTCATGGTTGGTGTAAGTTTGTAGTTTTTGTCGAACTTCATTTTTCATTTGAAAGAAGTAGCCTTCAAACAACAACAAACGAGTCGAATAAGTTGGCCAAAAGCTTGAATACTGTTTACAGAATGGCGTACTGTCACCAATGTGGCCGCACATCTCTTTTCGTAGGTTATTCTCCCGCTCGCCAATTCATCCCACCGTAATGCAACATACCCTCCAAAATAACGCCAGTCCTCTCCGCTAAACTATGGCGCAGTCTGGACAGCGTGTTCAGCCTCTCTTTCTCTTAATGGAAGAGAAAGCCCGCCTCAAGGCCCTCACTCCATCCGGCTTTCTAACCGCTCGATAAGCCCGAGGATTAGCGGAAATTTTTATGAAAAAATAATTTCCCAACGCTAGCCATAGCCCAAAGAACTTCTGTAAATGTACACCCCACGCACCACTGGCGCCTCAATGTCCGTAATACGCGTTCTTCACACGCACCGATCCAGCACTGCCCGACTCTATAGAACCTCCAACCTTCCTTTCAGTGCGTCCTCCTCATACAACTACCCCATAGACTAGAGCCCGTTCACGGTCACTCATTGCCTTCTATTGTATTGATAGCAGTCTGGCACGATCATTATACAGCCGTATGAGTTCGCTCTCTTAACCCTATCCCGAACTGAAACGACTTAACCCACTTCTCCGCTTTCCCACCAGGCTCAGTTCTAGAAGATCACGGTACCTTCAAGATGTCCAAGACCAGAAACACCCCTACTTCTTACACCCAATTGCACTATACTTCACCCAGAGTCTTTCTGTCCAATGAAAATCTCTCTCTCTCTCTCTCTCTCTCTCTCTCTCTGAGCAGAAACTAATGCACAGTGAGTGAATACCCGAAAAGTTTCGATATTATAATCTACGATTCGTTAATGTTGTTGGTAATTCCAGATAAACGTAAACGAACGCAACGTCACCATCTTGGAACAACGCTCATTGAGAGCTCAGAACCAATTAAAGTACGCTCCTTAAGTGGATCGCACCGGTGACTTCCATCAAGCATCTTCGAAAGTAGCTTCGTCCTTTTTAGGGACAAAGTCCCTTAGTGGCTGGGGCTGTCGGCGTCTCATGTCGTCGTCTCATGTCATCGTTGATGCAGTGACGGTACTAAAACAACGTGACAATCGTTTACGCCGCGCGCTAGAACGTCGTCGTCGTCTCATGTCATGGTCGATGTAGTGACGGTACTAAAACACCGGGACACTCGTTTTACAACGCCTCGCGCTAGAGCGTAACGCGTACTAAAAGAACACACCGGGACACTCGTTTTCATACGCCTCACGCTAGAACGCTTCGTGCTTCAAAGACACGAGACTTTTACAGCAAAGCTGTATACCTCTACCCCCCAACGATTTCATCTCCGTTGGCATAAACGCAAAGGCGTCAAGAATACACTTATACACTGCATGCTTCGCCCCTCCCCAGCTGTCACGTTAGTGGAGATGGCCCGGGATTTTTCTTTCCCTAATGCCAAGCTACGCATCCCGTCGTTACCGTTCTTAACAGCTAGAATTTTTTGTCGCTGCCAATTAGAAAAAATGGTTTTAGAAAAATTGTTCCTATTAAACCAAGGTTTAAATTAACTAAATAAAATAACCAGGCGTGGGCAGTTGGAATTCGCGATAAAAAGGTAGGAAATGAATAAAAAAAGATACCGACTTGAATTAGTATGTAAAACCGGGGCGCCGATCGATGGGAGATAAGTAACTCCTTTCGTAGCTGCCACGGACAAGCGCCGGCCGATCTGCGCGCGTGCCGAGGGGTCTCGAGGCCCTAATTGCTCCTCCAATTAGAGTTATACATCTTTAATGAACTCCCCCAGCGTCCTATACATAGTAACGCACCTCGGGCTGTCAGAAACGGTGCGCGGGTAATTCCAGGTCAAATGGGGCACTGAAATCAGAAAGACGGGAAAAATGCCTCGCCATAAAGTCTCGCCGGTTTCGCGCAGCGTGCGGCTAGGGGAGGGAGGGAGAAGTTAACGCTTGTTGAACGAAGCCGTGCGTTTTATTCTTCGCGTGTAGTGTTTGGCCGTCAGATCGATGGCGGAAATTTCTATTTGTTTTTTTATTCGACGGTGAAAGCGCAAACGCGAGTTGCTCGAATCGCAGCCTTCCGCGACATGCAACTTCATAAAAGGGGCTTTTTTTTTTTTTTAACACAGTTGGCGTTTTGGCTCTGCCTATACAGTGCCAGGGTAAAGGCGTTTCGGCACTGGCCATATAGTGCTGCGTGGCCGCACTGGCCGTGCGTGGGCAAGGAATATGCTAGGCTTGCTCATGATAGACGTGGCTGGATATCTTTGGGAGAGGCCCACGCCCTGTAGTGGATGTAATGATCTGGATGTAGCGATGATTATGATACATGTTTACAAGACGGCTGCAACGAAAACATGCACCTAATGAATGTTAACACCTGTTAACATTCCTATGAAATTTGCTACTTCATGACCCACGGGCCTAAAACCATCATTCAAAATTGCGAAATGTTTTTCAGATCCATGACAACGTTCCAAGCGCCCTAGTTTGTTGATTTTGCAAATATATCATTTCGTTGCTGAAATAAATACAGAAAACGCTCACTTGTTAGACAGCTGGCGCCATCTAGTTAGAACTAGATAAACCAAAATGTGTTTCTCCTTTACTCTTTATTTCAGCACAGAAAGCACGCATTTCTAAAAGAAGCAAAACAGGCCATTAGAAACATTTTCCTGTATCTGCAGAAGTTCTTGTGTCGGTGCACGATTCTTTTTAAGCCTGTGGATCATGAATTACTTATTCACATAGGAATGCGATCGGGTAAGTCCCCCTTAAGAGCGCACAATGTCTCCAGCCGTTTAATTAATTTGCATAACAAATCCCCTGTGTCCGTATGCCTCCAATGCAAGGCAGCCTTTTGCCTAGAGTATTCAACGTACTTGGTATTCTTTCAGCATAATATACGGCCGCATCGTTGGAGCGCAGAAGTTTCTAAATGAGCGGAATTTTGTCGAATGAACGAGCATACTCGTCCCGTCAGGCGGTCTGTGTGTGTCGGCCGCTTCCTCGGTGGCGACAGTGCATGCTTACAGACGCTGCGACCGGTGTGAGGTACATCTATACGACTTGCTTGGGAGCTAACCCTCTGTACTTCTACTTTTTCCTCCTGCTTTCTTCTTCGCGTTCTCCTTCCTTTGTAGTCAACACACTCCCACCCAAGAGTTAATCGTCTGGGTGTGAACAATGCGTTCGAAACCGCAATCTTTGATTTTGTGCGCGTAATAATCTTTTGAGAGAGAGGATGGTCTTTAATAGTAGTGGAGAGGTTAGCCTGGCAAAGACGCCTAGCTTGCTACACCAGATTTATGAGGAGAAATGAAATTGATGAAGTCATGACCATCACTAGGATGACAATGATGCGCTCGTATAGGTGACGTTTGCGTAATGGCTGACGAGGAGCGTCACATCTACCGTTGCCAGGAGGTTTTCGGTTGCCGTTTCTTGCAGCCAAATAAGTGAATGAATTGTTTCGGGAGAACTTGGGCAAAGTACTTTACTTTGCCCAAGATATCGTTCGGGAAGGTTGGAGGTAGAAGTGTTACTAAACTACCCCCGTCAGAACATTCGCGAGGGCGGAGCGAACGGAAAGCAAACCACACGTCTAGGCTCCTGTAGTATGATTTTGGTGCGCCACCAAGGAACTAATTGTATTAGTGGTAGTTTACAGCAAATGTCTCCGTCCTCCTGTAGTAGCTCGTGTAGACTGAATCAAAGGGTGTTCTTTAATCCCCCCTGTGTCCATGTTCGGCCTGTTCCTGATTCAGGATGCTACTTACCGCTGCGTTTTTATTGGACAGGACCTTCTCACTTCGTGCAGTACGGTGATAATTTAGAGGATGCACTCTGAACACGGTGACTTATTCACACAGCAGTTTGGCAATACGTCTCTCGGCGGGCTAACGGTTCGGTAACTCAGCCACTACACCAGTGTATACCCAGAGAACCGAATCTGCTCTGCATTACGTCAGATTCAGGTGGACGGACGTTTTAGGAGTTCTTTTTAGCAGATGACTTCGGATGCAAAGACGGCTCGAGGTTAAGAAGTGAACACGTCGTAGGCAGCCGAGTGGTACAGCGCTCGTGCGTGCGCGTGTATATGGTTCTTCAGCGATTAGAAGCGTTCGGAGCGTAGCCGCCCGTCTCAACTCCGCTCAGAACGCAATCCGTGGCTGCCGCGAAAGTTCAAAAGAGAGATGACGCGTCCGGGACACCAGCATACTCTCAAGACTGGCCCGCACGTGCCAGAAATAAAGCGCGGGGTCACATGCACGCCACGGCGGCCATTATACAGACATATAGTCGCGCCGTTCGCGTTTCTTTTCTGCGTGCCTCCGAGAAACTAAAACTTCCTTCTCTCTTCTTTAAACGATTCCAGCGCGTCGTTTTCGCTTGCCTTTTTCGCCCCGTTTACGGGCACTTCAGGCCTCGAAGTCATTTTCAGGCGCCCTTACACGGCCACGGGTTCCCGACTGGGTCCCGCATTTTTTATTCTCTCTTTTGGCTGAAGCTGTGGAAGAGTGCACGAGAAAAGGGGGAGGAGAGATAAAAGAGAGAGTCCGCCTTTGTGCCCGCCTAACGAAATTTGTTCTTCCTGCTGAATTCTTCATGAGACAGCTGTAAAAGAGAGCCGGGGGAGATGCGCCGAAAAGAGTTCTAGGACGCGGGGGAGAGAGGGGGAGAAGGGGAAGAGGGGGGAAAGGGGAGGAGAGACGGCGTGCCGTCGCATCAACTACACGCAGCAGTGGCCGCCGCCACGCACGAGCGCGCCTGCCCCATTTGAACAACAAAGACGAATGGCCGCCAGATTAGAACAAACAAGCAACTATAGTTGGGGGGAGGACGGCGAAATTAGGGCAAACAATAAACAAGGCGGAAAATGGGCGGCGGAGAATGACCCGACAGCACGGCTGTACCGTTGCGGAGAATGCTGGGAGAAGAAAGAAGAAGCGACGAGACGAGCGCGCGCGCGCGTGCCCGCGGAACTGAGAAATTTATTCCAGCTTTTGTGAAGTGCATACCGCTCGCTAGCAGATTCGTCTCAAGGATGAGAAGGGATGAAAAGGATGAAAGTTAGGACATTAAAAGATAAGACTGCTACATGAACGGGAATATACCCCCTCACATGCGCCCCGTACATTTCTATCTCGACGTCAATCACTATGTTAACGCTTTCTCTAAAGAACTCTGCAGAGCAGCTTTAGGCCCATCTTTGCGATGACAGCCATGATAAAAAGGCGACTAAATATGCTGACATCTTGTGCAGCTGCGGATATGTTGCCTCCCTTTTAAATCTCGAACATTATTCATAGCATCACGCCAGAGGAAACGATTAAGAGCTTATGGCTTCACACAAACCATGTTATCGTGCCGTCACCGACACACCGCCTCTCCCTGCGCGATTTCCTGACTTGTCAACTCATCTCAGAGGGAAAAAAAAATACGAAGAAATCGTTACCACCGAGTGAAGAAAGCCACAAGCGGGCTGTGACAGCCATATGTAAAATCAGGCGCCAGAGGCGACATGCTTTATACCAGGATGCTGCCGCTGTTTACAGCCAGAGTCTTAAACATAAGCCGGGTGTGACACTTGCCGCGTCTGCAGACGACAACAAAAAAAAAATCAGGAAAAAGTGGAACAAAGAAGGGAGGGGTGTCACATTAGCTGAAATTTGCAATTCCGTAAGAATGAAGCCTGACATGTGTTTCCTAGACGCGAGTGGTGCTCCAGCGCCAAGCTGAGCTTTTTCTTTTCGTGTTGTATCCACCCGGAGGGTTGTCACTTTGGACATTTATACGGTAAATGTGAACGCTGCTGTGAGAAAGGGGTTTTCTAGAGGAGGAACAGTTGCAAAGGAGAGTGACAGTGTAGCGGCAGCAACACGAAAACGATCCCCGTCAGCATACGGCGATTCTCCGCGCTGTAATTCTCCCCGCTGTGTTCTAATCGGAACAAAGTTAAAGACAGTGGAATCTCGATAAACAGAAATCGCTTAAACGGAACAACAGCCGGTAAGTTGGTTGGTTTCGTATTCAGATAACGTAAAAAAAAACTCTCGGTAACCGGAAGTAAAATTTCCGCGTCACCGTTTAAACCGAACCAGAAATGGAACTTCTTGTGAAACCCTTTGGCATGAAAATCAGTTTTTTACGGTTCCGGCTGTTTCGTTTTTTTTTCTTCCTCCATATTTATTCTTCCTCGAAATTTTTTTTTTACCCTCGTCGGCCTCATAAGCCTCGTCTCGTTAGTGGTCAGCCGTGTTAGCGCAACGAATGCAACATCGCAGCTCTTGTTTCACGTTCGGTCTTGATTCAAGACGCCGAGGGTACAGTGCTCACCTTCTGCCGCCTCGTTCGTGCCATCGTGTGCTATTAGCGCATTATTACGGCGTTGCCGTCTTCTAAATTAAATGGCTGCATAAGCCCTCGCGAAGTTGAGGCCTCTAGTCTCCGTGAAGATGCACTTGCAAGGACTCAAACAAAAATAATTGATGCATTTTGTAGTGCACAGCGACTCATTGTTGCCAAATCAACTTTGTGAATGGTGGGCCTAAACATCTTGTCGTTTTCTTGCTTCCTGAAAAACTATCAGCTACATTCACCTTCCAGTGCTTAGAGTTCCATTTAATGGTATTAAGAATGAATACGCACATAAATTTGCCCTTTCACACTACTATCTCAGTAAACGGAACTCCTGTTAAACGGAACGAATTTTCTCGATCCCTTGAAGTTCCGTTTATCGAGAGTCTACTGTAGTATCAGAACAGAAATCAGAAACTTTTTTTTTGTCGCATTTTGACTTGTCGGGCTGCGTTTGCGGGACATGACTTCAGCAGACAGAGAACATGTGCGAGTAGAAAACAGCATGTTCAGAATAGCCTCCGTATGCGCGACGTATTCACCGCTAACCAAACAGAATAAGGTCTTTCCTACAGTTAGAAGCGTTGGTAAAATGGCGACCGATCAAAGTTTTAACGGGGTTTCAAGCATAGAGAAAGAATTTGCACAGAATGCACGAGTTGGCCCCAGTGTGACGACTTGGAACTTTCGCACAAATATTTCGACTTTGCTGAAACTAATTGCCATCCACTGCTGAAAAGCCTGGCCGAATGATTAAATTTACTACTACCACCACCATGATCACCATTGACGCAATCATTACCAACATAGCGTCATCATCATCATCATCATCATCATCGACAACCGTCGCGTCTTCATTCAAATTCGCTGGTTTAGGCTGCATGAATAACGACGCAGCCGTTATTCATGCATTGCGTTTTCGCAATTGTTTTCGCAATAGTCGCGCAAAGCATTACGTTTTCGTTAATTGTGTTCATCTTCATCTGTACTCGGGATTTGGGAGAATTTCACCGCGTGTTATCATAATATAATTACACACCATTCATCTCAGATCATGAAAGACATGCGAAGCCGTTCCAGTCGCGATTTAAAAAAGAACCAGTTATGTCTTATTATTACTTCTTACTTACAGTAAACGCCCCGTAAAAAAGTCGGTCCCACCGGAGACCAAGAAAGACGCTCGAACTACCAAGACTCTAAACCGGGTCATCATCGCTAAAACTTCAGATTAAAGCTTTACATGTTGTATGAAGTTAACTTGGAAACTTTTTCTCGTTTTTTAGTGGAGGTCTAGGGTAGCCTTGGTGAGAAGGACAGAGCGTGTGGTTAGGTGTCACAGTTGTAACTTACGAACGGTGACTTGTGGTCATGTGCTAACTAACTAACGTGGAGCCGACTAGAAGCCCGCGGTTACAACGTGAACTTTCGTTAGGTATGCAGAAAATCTGCGAACAGGAGAACATCTACCGCGGACGAAAAACACTACACGTGCAAGAAAATGGAGACAAGCGGCGGATAGCAGAAAAGTTCACCGCAGAACAGGGGGGTCGAGAACGATTTCTCAAAATAAAACGCAAAGAAGAATCTTTTTTGACTTGAATTTTTAGATTACTCGATTACCAGTAATGATATCGAAAAGTTTGGCGCACGTTTGCCGGCTTCAATGCCGCGGGCATAACGACTCGTCATGACCATTACGCCGTTTTTCCCTACTCGCAACTCTACAGGTTGTCCTTACGGCTTCTTCAATGCAAAAAAAAAAAAAAAAAGAAAGAAACGAAAGTCTTCCTCTTATATCAGGACATATGCTTAGAAGCTTTCGGGTATAGCAACCGCTGTTGTTGTTAATTAACGGGGGACCTAGCCTTGCATGGTGCGCCGGCAATTGCTCCCCCCGATAAGCACATTGCTAACGCTATGCGCGGGGAATAACCAAGAGTCGCTTCGGCTTGAATCTTCAAAAAATCATGCACCCCTCCGTCTAACGAAGACGATGGTTGATCGCGAAGCTTTCTCGTGAAGGATTCTTTCGTTGGCCAACCCCACAGAGTATGTGCTACCCTGGAGGTACGCATTACTCTTCCAGAATACCCACAGCAGCTCTCGGGTGCACACTCTGCAGGCCTAACGCTTGGGTTTGGGGTGTACGGCGCGGATGGGTACCTGCTGCTTGGCGTTCGCTTCGACCGTGCCGAAATGGAGCAGTCGGATAGACGCCGGCTTCATAACGCGAAGGACCCAGGTTCGATTCCGGCCAAGGGAAGCGTGTTTTTCTTTGGCTCCTCACCCACGATCATTCATCATCATCATCGTGAGAGAAAGTTGTCTTTCCTGCAGGACGTAATGGCGTACGAGGCATCAGTGAGGACACTAAGTCGCAAAATGTCTCTCCTGCGGAGCGGCGCGTCTTACAAGGTCATTAAGTGCCCACCATATCGAAAACGCCTAGTCGGCAAGTCCGCGCGATTGTGCTGAGTCAGTGTTCAAACGCAGAAGGTCGCGCAGCACGTGCACGTGACCGTGCAAACATGCCTCGCAAACGAGCGGCACTCATCCACGCATGCACTCCCACTAGCGAAGGCGTGCCCCTAAACACGCACGCAGGATGGCTCCATCGTTTACCTTTCAGCGCTTCTTCGCCGTCGTAGCACGCTCCGTCCGTCGTCCCAGAAACGCTTTGCCGCTGCTGTTGCCGCTTCTGGTCGAAGCCCGAGTCGCTGCCTCCGGCCGGAGACTCGACGCTCGCGCGACTCGACGAGCGAGACTGCTGGACGACAATCTCCGTCACCGTGGTCACTTCAAACTCCACCACGCTCAAAGTCAGCATTGCTCGTTTTTGCTACGCGGTGGCAGCGCGGTGCACGGCGACGTTATAATAGGCTGAAGATAACGCCGCGAGTGGCCGACTGCACTGCGCCGTACTAGCGGCAGGCAGATAACGTGGCCGCTGACGCTGCAGATCAGAATAAACGAGCGCGTCGATGCAGTGCGCGATTATCTGGGCCCTGTTGTGACAAATGGGTTAACAATACAGCCCGACGTTGCAACTCGGGGCGTCTACGTCGTGTGCGTGTCACTTTTCTACGATTCGTAGTAGGGCAGGCGTTTTACGAATCACGGAATGACTGGAGGGAACCACTTCTTCCCGTCACACTCATCGTCGCTGTTATTACTGGGACTTTAAAGGAACATTTTAGGACTCATTAGCCGACGCGATATGCGAACTTGGCAGTTCTCCCGACGTTCTTAAGAACTGAAGGCCAGCAGAAAGAACGATGCAGTTGCTTCGTGTAGTTTCCGACTTGCAGCAGGCGTTATGGCGTCGTACGAGCTCGGCCATCGAAGAATGGCTTCAGTTCTCCGCGGACGTGAATCGTAATCTTTTGATGATGCCTGAAAACCACGGTTTCCTTTTAGCTGTCACTTATATAGCATTCACGCCGAGCAACCGTGCGGTCAGACAGGTTTGTGTTTCTAGCAGGTAAGTTACAGCTGCGAGTGCTTTGCGTACGGTCCTAAATTAATTTGATAAGCTGTGTCAGCCTTCTTCCTTTTCCAGAAACTGGTAGCGTCACGTGTTTTGCTGTCCAAAGTTCTGTTTTTCATACTTATATGGGCAAGCTGGGTCACCGCTAATAGACGAGAGAGTTTCACGGGTGCGTTGTTCCTTTGAGAAAACGTATTATAAAAAATGAGAGGAAGGATTAAGCCCTGATCCCAGGATCCAAGCTCTGATAAAATCAATAGAGAAAATGTGGAGTCGGCAGCGAACAAAAATGTGCCCTTCTACTAACAGAGTCCGAATCATAAACGTATCAAAGCCGAGGCAATTGCCGAATGCGCAGTGTCTCAAGCAAAGGGGTTCGTAAATTAAACCGGCAGTGCTGTGGGAACACTTCGGGCAATACAGTTGTATACGATCGCGCGTGTTTCTCCTGCACGCGACCCCGAGGTTGTAAAATATCTACTTGTCTGCGAGAAGGCTTCTCTTCCGCGAGTTGAGGTAGAAGATAACACAAAATTAAAATAAATGCAGCCATTCAAAAATAATAACCCCTAGAAGGCCTACGCAGGCGAAATCTCAGCAAACAGCCTCACGCACTTGGGGGCCTTCCAGAGCCGTCATAAATTCCCGTCCGTAAAGTTAATTTGACGTTCTCTTTCGCGCAGCGCTCGGCTTGAAAGGTGGTGGCGGCGGTGGCGGCTACAGCCACGTGTTTTGACTTTTTGGCATTCGTCTTTCGTCGGTCTCTTCACAGGTCCTCGTGCACGGTTTGTTTCGCCGGCTACCAGCCCCTTTTACTGTCGCCGCAATCCTCAGACGAATCTAAGGTCTGGCAACAAATATAGCGCCGGAGGTCAATGAACCCGCACCTGGCTAAGTCCGCACCGAAAGCCCAACGTCGACGCCGAGAGCAAACAACGAGAGAAAAAAAGGGGCATGTAAAAGAAGTAAACGGGGTACGTGTATACGAGCAAGAGTTTGGAGAACGGCAGGAGAGAATGAAGTGGATGGCAGCGAACGGCGGAGCGAGAAGGGTTGGCCGCGCCTCGTCGTGACAGCCGCGAGGGCGGGAAACCAAAAATACTCGTGACAGCTCTCGGCCGTGGAAGCAACAAATAAGGAAGTTATAGGTGCGCTGCCACCGCTCCTGACGCTTTCCTATAAACGGAAGAGGACGCGCCTACTCGTGGCCGGCGTTGGCGCAGGACGGATCCTCGCAAAAACGAAACCATGAAAAATACGGGATGCGCGTCGGGCCTTCCTCTTTCTAGAACTGTCTTGTATTTTTATACCCTTCTAGTTTTATCCCGGTGCCTTCTAGTTTCGTTTTCAGTCACCAGTGATGGCTCTCGGTAAGCCTACTTTTCGACTCTGCAGCGTTCTGCCGAATTCGTTCGACTCTGTGTAAGCAAGACGCGCGATATAAAAGTGTCGGCCTTTTATTTACGGTCTGTCGACGCTTTCTGGTGGAACTGCGACGTGCGGAATGTCTTCGATGTTTTCTGTTTACTGGCGGTAAGAAACGTTGACGGATGCGTGGGCGTGCAGCAACTGCACGTCGAGTTCTGTCGAGTGTAAATTTTAGAAATGTCACGTATTCCCCCAGCGTGTCACTGAAGGATAGTTCTTGGCATGTTTAAGGGCGTGGGGGAAGCGAAAGTCAACATTGAGGCCCACGAAAGTTCAGTTCGTAAATCATATCGAGCGGTTTCGGGCTCAGCGTTGGAGGCGTTGCTAGAGTATTACTTTTTACCCCGACGTCGGAAGTTTTTTTCACTGACCAAGACGCACTTTGTGAAGCAGTCGAAGGTATTAATGAAGGTGCAAATCTTCTGAAACATGCTTCCCCCTGCACATTCACTACGATACTTTGGAAGACCGTGAGAACCAGTTCTATCACTCTCTCGACGGACTACTAAATATTATTAGAGCTGCAATCGAACCTGTCGCAAGCAGAGAGTGTTCGAACGAACCAGGTACCCACCGGTGTGATAGAGTAGCGATCACATCCTCCCGACCCGGAAATTCGACGAACAGCGCCCGCAAACAACGAACGACGCCGGCTCGAGAGAAAGCCGGCACCCGCAATGACGACCGCAGAGATGGATCAACGCGCGCGGGCGCGGAGGAGGTGCCGGGCAGCCGGCGTGCGCGCTTACGTATCACTGCAACACTGCTTCGTCGCCGTGCACACGAGCCACGCTGGGAAGCCGACGCGGGGAAATGAAGGAACTACTGGGTTGCGGCAGCACTTCAAAAAAGCGCCTAATCTCAGCGTGGCATCCGCGCTGCGCGCACGCTGGGCTTGAGAATGAAATAATAAGAAGCGAAGGTTGGAGCATTGCGCTGGACCCGCGGAGCCTCGCTTTGACAGAAGCACGCCGCCACCAACGCGATCGTCTTTTTTGGGGGGTTCTTTCGGTGTATGGAGGTCGCGCCTTGCGGGAATACACGGGCGGGGCATTGTCCGTTTCGCGCTCTGCGCGAGAGATGGCGCTAGGCTTGGGATAGCAGTGGTCGGGGAGAAAAGGGGGCGCGAAAAGGCGGCCTTATTTTGAATCGCCGAAAGACAGCGACGTTTCTCGACATTGCGAGATGTGGTTCCGTTCTATGGCGCGTGAATGTTGTTTGCTTGGTTCGCTTTATTTAGGCACGCCATACACCATACGAAACATTTTAATATTTAATGATCTGCCCAGGTTACCGTGGGCGAAAGGCGTTCGAGTCACATGGAGTGGTTCCACCTCAGCCATTGCCACCGCCCCCTTAATTTTGTTCGTGTTAGGGTTTAATAGTCTTCACGTTTACGTTAGAGAGGCGCTTAATACTCTTTACGTAATAAATGAAAGTTGGCGTCGCAGCCACTGGTATTTGGTGGATCGGCCGTGAGCGTCTCACGGCAGCTGTTTTTGTGACTGGACCGTTCCTGTGAGTGGGTGCATAATAATTGTGAATGGGTATACTGAGGAAAGTGTATAACAGCTGCATCTCACCGGTACTCACCTACGGGGCAGAAACTTGGAGACTCACTAAAAAGGCTCAACTTAAATTGAGGACGACTCAGCGAGCAATGGAACGGAAGATGATAGGTGTAACATTGAGGTACAAGAAGAGAGCGGAGTGGGTCAGGGAACAAACGCGCGTAAAGGAAATAATTAGTACAAATTAGGAAGAAGAAACGGGTGTGGGCAGGACATGTAATGCGAAGGCAAGATAACCGTTGGTCATTAAAGGTAACATAGTGGATCCCTAGGAAAGGCAAGCGTGGCAGGGGGCGGCAGAAGGTTAGGTGGGCAGATGAGATGAAGATGTTTGCGGGATAAATTGGTCACAGTTAGCACAGGAGCGGGATAATTGGAGACCTATTGGAGAGGCCCTCTGCCCTGCAGTGGGCGTAGACAGGCTGACGATGATGATGGTGGTGGCGATGATGATAATGCGGACGGAACAGCTAAATGGGAACAGGTAAATCGGCCGTGAGCTTCTGACTCAGCTGTCATCGCCATTGGCTTCACTGAGTATGTTAGGATGGGTTAGGCCCACATTTAACGGCTAGGTACTCTTGCCGTTAAAAGGGCCATGAAGATAAAACAAAAATTTGATTCATTACAAAAACATCTTTGTCGCGATAACGATGTCACCAATTTTTTCCCAAATTTGGAACAAACAATGGAGAAATTAACGAAAACATGCGAAGCAGTGGCGACTCCCTAACCACTTTCTGGCAACTTTTCTATGACGTCACAGAATCTTGTTTGTGCGATTGGCGGCCTCCCACTTAAACCATCGCTTAGACACATGGCTGGACGATTCTAGTGGGGCCGCCTCTAGTTCCGTTTGATGGTATCACTTGAATGTTAACCGGAAATTACACACTGAAAATTACGTTTTCATTGCTGGCCCTATGACATCATTCCTGCCCATAACACGCCGCAGTCTTTCCATATTTCGAGAGTTTTTTTCGCTTAAAACACGTCTTTTGTGGCTGCAATTGAGCTGAGTGAAGTACTTAAGTCTTCTACTTTCAAATTAAACAAAGTTGTGTTTTCTCTTCATGGCCCCTTTATTCCTAACGACGTACCGAACAACGTACAATTTCATTGTAATTAAGCTGCCAGCATCCATTCACGACGATAATAATCTTCAAAATTTACGTTACGCCTAAAGTCTCTGTGACGGTAACGAAAGCCGCTTGTCGGGCCTTTCCGTGCATGTTTAATGTTTTAGAGATGATATGAAGCACGAAATTCCAAGTGCTTCAAAGTTGCTTTCTCTAGAATCTTGCGTTGTTATATGACTGGTCAATGGGAGTCCCAGCAAGTTACTCTTCCCGCACTGGGACCTTGGCGTGTGTTATTTAAATAGATGGTGTGGGGCATACAGGGATCTGTGTGATACCGCCTGTGCACTACTAAGAATTATTTGTTCTCAGGATCAAGGTATGGCGCTAATGCCGGAAGGTTCAACGTTAGGGTTTTGGCTGCCGCTTGCCAGTCAGCTATTATATCTTTAGCTGTGCGGTGTGCAGCTTGTCTACCAATAGCAAGAACATCGGCACAGACAGCAAAAAGTATAGCAAAATCCCATTCTTGCACAAGTGCGACACCGCACACACCCAAATTGAAAAGCGCGGGCGCAAGGATAGAACCTTGGAGTATGCCCCTGTCTAGGCAGTAGGTTTTAGGGCTCCACCCCACTTGCGTGATGCTTAGGTGAATAGGCTGGTGTCTAGGTATGCGAATGGCAAAAATTTAGTCGGGGTTGACTGCGCA
Source organism: Haemaphysalis longicornis (assembly GCA_013339765.2). NCBI lineage: Eukaryota > Metazoa > Arthropoda > Arachnida > Ixodida > Ixodidae > Haemaphysalis > Haemaphysalis longicornis. The sequence goes on from JABSTR010001108.1 coordinate 488,722, forward strand.
GGAAGTACGATTGATGAGTCGTCGCAACGGCAATAAACCGCCGTGCGTGCTCAGGTGCGATCGGAAGCCAGCATTGCGATGGTGAAATTATGCTATGACGTATTTCATATAGTGTTCCATCGCATTATTCGTAAGACCTTCGATGTGTTCGCATGGGTGTTGGAAACAGACATATGAGCAGAAGGTTGGGCGGGGTGCAGGGTTATTTCTGAGGTTTTGCGATGGCGATGGACGGACCCGGTTTTGAAGTGCGGAACACTGCATGTGGCCCAAAGGTGATTGATAATGTCCAGAAGCGCAAGGTGGGTAGTTTCATTCATGTTACGAATGATTTGCCGGGTACGCTTATCACGAGCAGTGGTCGAACGTGGTTCACCTTTATGGAAGACAGCCTGGAGCTCCGCCAGAGTGAAGTGGGGATCCCGCTACTCCTCAGGCTTTGAGGCCGAGTTACTGCGTAGCGGTGGGTGCGGACTCAATGGGCTGCTGTTCCGCAGCTTCGGTTGTGTTCTTTTTAGGACGAGAGTGGAGAACAGGGTGGGCGTATGCTTGCTCCTGCCGCTCAGCCGCGATACACCCGCCACAACCAGGAGAAGCCCTGCTCCTTGCCTAGGCCTGCGCGGGGGCTGCGTCATTGCTTGTTTGCGATGAGCGTTGGTATTCCCTATTCACCTTGCATTGTTGCCTGATCTTGTGCAGATAATGATGATGATAGCCGTTAGCAAGGTACCTGGTGCACGTGAGAGTTTGAGCACCCCGCCTTAGCTTGGCCATGTGGCAGTCAATGGCCAGGTGTTGTCTTCAGAGCCAATATACTCAACCGAGCGCGCGCGCGCGCGCGCGCGAGAGAGAGAGAGAGAGAGAGAGAGAGAGAGAGAGAGAGAGAGAGAGAGAGAGAGAGAGAGAGAGAGAGAGAGAGAGAGAGAGAGAGAGGAGAGAGAGAGAGGAGAGAGAGAGAGAGAGAGATGCTCTTTAATGTGAACTGGTGAGGTCAGCCCTGCTAGGGACAAGGCTTGCTACACCAGATGGGGGGTAACTACGTTGGTGAGTGGTGAATATCAGACATTCGGGGTGCAGCAGGAAGAAGACAAAAAAGAAACCTAAAAAAAAAAGAAAATAAAAACAAGAGAATGCTGCCAGCAGAGTCCGGACATAAAAATACAATTTAAAAGCGATCACTGGCCTTATGAGCTATAGCAAGGATTTGTTTGGACGATTGAGGCGTGAATAAACAGGAGATGTGTTGGTAGGAAGACCACTCGATTCAGTATAGGCCTTCTAAAAAACCTGTCAGCATATGCGTCCTTTAGTGGGCCACCGTGCACATCCGTTGAATGGTGACAATTGGCAGAAAGTGGTGCAATGTTCTGTTTAAGTACTGTATCAAAAAGTTTAGGATTGAAAATGCTATTTCAAGTGTCGTCCCGTTAAAGGTGTTAAATGTTTGTATGTCGTTGTATTAGTCTTACATTTCTATCGCATTATCCCCGCCAAAGGTGGTTCACCTGGCACAAGTTTGGTGTAAATTCTTATTGCCGAAACCTGTTAGCCAGGATTGAAACCGAAACCATTGCGGTAAAAAATCAGAGAGACGTTTAAGACTCTTCACGCTAGCCTGTTATGTGGTCATTTTATTTTTATCATAGTTCTGTACTGTGAACTGTTCTGTGTTACGTCGCTGCAAGTATGCAAGTATGTATCGCTCCTGCCTTGGCCACCAAGAGGTGTCTGGCAGTAATAAATAAATAAATAAATAAATAAATAAATAATAAATAATAAATAAATAAATAAATAAATAAATAAATAAATAAATAAATAAACTGACTAATCGTTTGTTAATTCATCGGTGAAAATCTATCATGTTTTCCTATAATATTTACATCTTAAAAATTTAGATACCGTGGGTCCCTCAAGCGATGGCTATGTAATATAATTGCTTCGTTTCTTACTTTCAGTTTATATACTCCTGATAGGTACATGAATGCTTGATGTTGAAGCACATCGGGAAGTTTTTGGTTTCTGTATTCGGCAGTTCATCCAACGGTAAAGGTGAAACAAGAAATACAAATGAATAAGACCCGGGACGAATTCACTAAGGTGACGGGCGTCGTTTTGCAGCGACGCGATGTTGGCATGCAAATGCATGTAATCTAGGTTTGGGGCATCGCTTAAGGGGCGGGAAGAAACTCACGGGGAGCGTCCGTGGTGCACCTGGTGGTATTGGTCCAAAACGACATGCAACAGTAAGCGTCGCTTTGAGCGTCGTTTTTGAGCAGAATCCCTAGGTGCACCAGGGGGGTCGCCCGTGTGATTTCTATAGTTTCCCGCCCCATCCATGGACTCCCCGACGCCAGAATATATGCATTTGCATGCGAACACCGCGTCGCTTCCCAACGCGACGCCCGTCACCTTAGTGAATTCGTCCCCTGGTGTGCGCTAACTTAAAACCTTATGCAATTGCGTGAAACTCAGGCAAGGAAAACGTACGTGAGAAATTTCGATGAAACCAAAACAAAAAGAAGCGCAGTCCGGTGACCCATTGGCCTTGGCGCTGAAGAATGTATCCCCTGCATCTATTTTCTGATCTACGTGCTAGATAAGAAAGATGGACGATGGCACAGCTGATTTCAATCAACACGCATACTCACGCACTCTCAAACCTAATCAGAAAGCTTAAGACGAAGTCAACCCCTGTTTCAACTACCGGTCAACCATGGTCTATTTATGTTGAGAACGAAAGATTTGGACAAAGCTGTGACCCATTATATTCGTTTGCCCGCGAGCGTGCACTGTTGGAAGACAGACAGACAGACAGACAGACAGACAGACAGACAGACAGACAGACAGACAGACAGACAGACAGACAGACAGACAGACAGACAGACCAGAAGAGAACACAATAGAACCGAATCGAACAGAACAGTGCAGTACACAACAGTACTGAGCGGATCAGAGACGAAGAGAAGAATTGAACAGAGCAGGGCAAGACAGAACAGAACAGAAAATAAAAGGTGAGAAAGCAGTGAAGCTACAAAAGGACAGTGTATCTCAAAGTGTCAACGCCATCACTTACCTGTTTCGAAGTAGGTGTTCTGCTTCTCAAAGGCTCGGCTGAACACGTTCAGCGGCCGCTGGTGTAGAAAGATGAGCGCTCGGTTCTTCTCGTTCATGTTCTTGTCGTCCATCGTGCACGGGTCTTCGACCACGGGGTGGCCAACACTCACTGCCACTCGTCGTCCGCTCCCTCGATGCGGATGCCGCTAAATTCGGCCACGTGGGCGCGGGCAATTAGTGGACGATACCGTGCACCATTAAGTCCTCAAATTCAAACGATACGACCTCGTTCTCGCATTGAGCTTCGCTTGGGTCAGGTCAAATTATCCATCACTGGGGCAACAATGGCAACAGAGGACTACTCACTCTCACGCGCACAGCCGCACACACGCACACGCATCCACTGTTTAGCCGTTGACTCGCGCGCAGTGTTCCAGTTACAAAGGACGAGGCGAAAACATGACCCTTTTGGCTCTGTTCTCTCTTTTCGACAACCGAAGAACGCAAAGGTCTCTCCAGCTAGCGCATGCGTCTCTTTTTGCTGAAGAATAGGCGCTGCTCACAACGTATTCACGCTACACAGGGCACCGAAATGGCAGAAACGCGTATTCCACCGCAAGCAGTCTTCTCTCCAAAGGAATAGAAAAAAAAAACGTTGTTTGTTTGTTCTTTACTCACTTCGCCGCAGTCATTGGCTCCGAAAAGGATTCTGACGCTGTTGTGGCTCACATTTTTTTCCCGCTAAAATAACTGGCTCGAGGAAGAGAGTGAGGAGGGTGCCCCACAGTCGCACGCTGACAATGGACGAGCGCTTCTTCGACCTAGATCTGCCTCAGCTTGCAACATCTGGAGGAGCCGGCGCCGGTCGCCGTCAGAGCTGCCCGGACAATGCCGTCTGGGTCAGGCGGGCATTTCGGCGTCTCTGGCGCGTCGCCGGCATCGTGATATTCAATATGTACACGCCAGCCGTCCGCTGCTTCGTTTCCTGGTTTCTTTGAATGTTTTCGAGTCGGGCACGCGATGACTTGTGCAGCCTGATATGTCAAGCGCCCGGGGATATAAGTGACTGAAGAAAAGCCTAGCTGATGGCATGCAGGCTTAAACTGCATGCGTAAACAAGAGCAAATTCGAAAAAAAACTGAGATCTCTTTATGCACAGAGCGATGGCAGCGCAAAGAAGGAAACTAATGGCAATTCGCTGGTACACTTGTACGCTTGCGGAGTTATTAATGTGGTTCACCACGTTTTGACTCTTTCTTGTATCAGTAATAAAAACTCGAGGACCGGCAACGCAATGTGCCACTCCTCTAACAAGTATGCTAAAGGAGCAAGAATATGTCCTTGGCTAAAAACTCTGCTCACACGTCTCTCTTCTTGTACAGATCTCTTGAAGCGCGCACCTGTGGCTATATGATGTCTTCGATCAATCGCAAAGCACGTGACAAAAGTTACCTTTCGTGGTAAATTTCTGAAACGTATATATACTTTGTTGGAGTGGGAGTCTTCCTTAGACGGAAGTTTGCGGTAGCAGACGCACGGAGTGGAACCACGCCAACTACCTCACTATACCGTTTGTCAGAGCCTGCATCAACAAATGATGCCGAGAGAAAAGGAGGTCGGGATGTTGCCTGTCACCGTCCAAGTCGCAAGAGCCAAGTCGCGTGCACGCTGCACGTTGTCAAACAAACGCGGAAGTCGTGTCTGTAATCCCCTTTACAGGCCTTTCGTTAAGTGACTACTACTGGTGAACTCAGAGCGGATTGATTTCTTAGAGAGATCACCACTACGACGGCATAACTTTTGCATCGACCCCTTCAGCAGCATGAAGACCGTCAACTAGAGGATGGAAACGAACACGCCGGCGTTGGTCGTTGCAGAGCGCGGCAGCTGGCAAGACGCCCGTGACTGCGCGGTGCGGCGTACACTTTTCTATCAGCACATAAACACACACGCACTCTCCTTGGCACATGCACAGGCACGTACAGCACACGGCCAAGGGCGGCGAGATGCACTTTGCCGGAACCACGCAGCCACTATCCAAAAACGCGGTAATCCTCGGCTGTTTCCATTTTTTCTTCGAGATCGCCGCCGCTAATCCCGGAGGAGGCGGATGGAGTCACACGTCGGCGGAAGCACACCGCGAGGTACACAGGCGAGCGACAATGCGCCCGCACTGTTGCGCACGCTCCAGGAGCGACCGAAGAAGGAGACACGTACGCCGGCGGCGTGGCCGCCGCAACTACTACTGTCCGAGCGATTCGGCCAGGCAGCGCGAGCTATGGCATAACAACTGCTCGCGCCGCGGCAAGCACGAATCCTGTTTTTGGTGGGGCTGGGGGCACGCCTCCCCGCCGGGCGAGACAGACAGCCGGCCGGCCAGCCAGTCTCTCGCTGGGGCTCTAATAATACGTTGCGCGCTGCTCGAAGAACAGTCTTCTTCCTGCTCCAGCTTTCCCACCCTCCGCCGCCGCCCGACAAGGAAAAGAAGCAAAAGAACTGCCGTCTAGGTGCTTTTCATTGCTTTCGCGACTTTTTTTTGTACGTACCTTCCGTCACTTTCTGGCTTACGGCAGCTCTACTCCCTTTCCCAAACTTCCACGCCGCCCGGCCAACACCGACAGCTTCTGGAAGCGGCGCTTTCGGGAGAGCGGTTCGACACTTCTCTTTATCGTTTCCTTGTATTCCTTTCCCTCTCTCTGCCCTTCCCATCTCTCCGTTGCATCGCTTCCCACAGCGGGCAGGCAAGCATGCATCCTGATGTTCACGTGAGCGCCGCTACGCGACCACCTGTCAGGTGAGCCCCTCTTCTTTCTCTCTCTCTCCCGTCTCTCATTCTCTGCCTAGTGGGACCATCTACTAAGCACTGCTGATGGTGCGCTCTTCCATCTCTTCCTCCCCTCCCAAAGTGCACGCTCGCAACAGTCGCGCTGCAAGTGCCCACGCTACGTCCGCTGTTCTGTAGAGGCATTGCACCGTTTGCCGTGTCCGCTCTACCGCAATACAATGACCCCCTTCAGTGCACGCGCCACGCACTCGGTTTGTTCCACGGATCCATCCTGTTTCAAACGAAACAGTGTTAAACTTTCGGGTGGGCGCACCTTCTGTTGTTGCGGGAGTGCAGTGACCCTCAAGGTTCTTCAGACTGGCTGCTTGGCTGGCTGCTTGAGAGCACAAGGGAAAACGTAACGGCTGGCAAGGTTGTAACTATTGCCGCATCGGTTTGGGAACGCACGAACTGCCCGAAAGCGAATGATGGAGTGAAGAAGAACGTTTCCTTGTGAGTGCGTAATTCGCAGCAATCTTAGGCTCGTGCCAGGCATTGTGTACGCGAAATCGAACTTGGAGTGGAACTGCAGGGATGGTGGCTGTATGGTGAAAGGACTCTCGGGCAGCCGAGGCTGCACCGCGTTTTGTGCTTCTTGATGGATCATGTACTATTAGATAATGATAGATGGGTTCGTCGTTACCGTGCTGACCACCTTGTACACGTAGAAGAGGCCACGAGGTATCTTCTGTTCGCGAAATGTTTCGCTATTGCATCGTCTTCATTTAAACTTCCCCTTACTTTTTTTTTGTAGCGTAAGCTACTTTGGCCGAGGTTGAGCAGTTTCGCGTGGTCCGTCAAGGGCCGTGCTGCGCAAGCGCGAGGAGCATTGGATTGGATTGGATTTAATTGGATTGTATTGGATTGGATTTCCAATCCACGAGTGACGTCATAGCCGCGGCAGGCGCACTGGCACCGGCGCGTGCCCAGCTGGGCGCTTCCGTTGCGCAGCAGCCAAGTCTGACGCTGCGGCGGAGCCGCTTGATAGCCGTTTCCCGTGGCTCCTGGAGAGCCGTGCTGCGCATGCGCGAGGAGCAGTGACTGGACTGGACTGGACTGGACGGGCTGGACTGGACTGGACTGGACTGGACTGGACTGGACTGGATTGGATTGAATTGGATTGGATTGCATTGATGAACCTTAGCTCACGCTACGTATATCCTGGCATTGCCGAGCTAAGCCACTGCTATTTTTTTTGCAGTTCAAGGGAAAGGTTAAAAGAGGTCATGGTTTTTTTTATACACTTCCTTTCACCTTTCTTCACAAGGCCGAAGAAAAGTAAAGGCCCGGCCTTTTCCCGGCGTATTTCTCTTTATGTTTTTTAAACAGTTCATATCAAGTTTAAGAAACGCATTTTTGTTCCGTAAGCATCTTCCCATCTTTCTTTGAAAGACCAAGCAAGGAGAGAAAGAAGTCGTTTTCCTCTTGACCCCCCTTAACCTTTCGTCGCCAATACAAATAAAAGTAAAAGAAAATCGTTTTTATAGATTTCCTTCTACCATTAACGGTGCAGGAAAGTCACTTTTACTGTAGTTTATTCTTATTTGTGTAAAATTGCATATAAAGGTCGAACAAAGCCGTTTTTCGATAACTTTTCCCGCACCTTTATTTTGGAATTACAAATAAAGGTAAAAGAAGAACGTTCTTCGAGAGTTCCTGCTCCCTTCTCTACGGAAGTTTAAACAAGGATAAAATCAGATAGGTTTTTTATACACTGCCTTTTACACTCCACATAAAGTCAGTTTTTATAAATAGAAATCTTACTGCCTTTCTCTGGAGGCTCAAATGAAGTAAAGCTATTTTTGTGCAAGCATTTTGTTTTCTAGGTTTCGAACATAAGCCATTTTCTCTAAAGGTTTCAATTTAGATTTTTTGAAACTTCCAAAAAGACTTCCTTTTACAGTTTTTCGAGAGTCCGAATGACGTTATGGAGGTACAACGTGTCCTGTAGATTACATTCTGCGTTTCGCTTTTGTCTATTGCTGTAAAAAATGGTAAAAAAAGCGACTTCTTACCTTAAGGCTTCTTCTATTCTGTAATTCTTTCGCGTATTTTTTTACCTTTGTCAATCAAAGTAAAGGAAGAATGAATTAAACTCTAACTTCGTAAGAAGAAAGGGAAAATGTAAGTGATACGCTAGTTCCGGTCACGGGGATGGCCCGACCACCATGTTCTCCAGCGACGTTCGGCGCTGATGTCACGACTCAGACTTGCGTCGACGGATCAAAGATGAGCGTCACGGCCTCTCAGTGCTCCCGATTAGGCAGCTGCAAACCGGAGAGGCACACTCGGAGTATCCGTACAGTGCATGACATAGTTTGCATTTTTTGTACATAGGGTCATTCGGGTCGGGAAGCTCATGGTATAGTTGGGGATAATCTATGGGGGTTACATTATGTAACAGTTTGGAGCTGTGTCCGTGTGGCTTCAAGAGTCTTTGCAGAAGGTTTCATAAGGTGGAGGGCATTCTGGTATCTCTAAGCGATGGTACGCCATTGTGTGCAGGCATGTTTTATTGCGTTCTATGGCCACTCTGAGGGAGACGCCACCCAATACTCGGATGACGAAGCTTCAGGCATACTTTTGATAAGCCACGCTACCCGAAACGGGCAGAAATGGCGGGCAACTACAGTGAAAGCTCGTTAATGCCAACTGCAAGGGGAAGTCATCTCAGTTCGTATCGATGAAAATGAAAGTATGAAAGGGAACAAAAAGAACAGTTCGCGGTGATTGCGAAGTAGTAGAGCACGTTAACAATTGCATTCTGGAAAACGCCCGTGATTTACGTCTTCGTTCTCTCCTTCAGGGCAACAGCCAGCACTTTTTGCTCTAACGGGACAACGTAGCTGTGGGCCCTTCTCCGCCTCGTCCAAAGCTAAAGAAAAGACAGGCGGCATTCTGCTCATGACTTCCGAGCGGACGGCCGCATTCGTTCTTCGTCCTCCTTCATCTTCGTCGTCACCAGCGGCAACAGGTTCAGCACTTCTAACCTTAGATCTGAGGTTCTCATCTGTCAGTGTACCACACAGCGCTGCTTCCTAATTCACACCGACGTAGCCCCCCTCCCCGCCACACACAAAAGAACGTACGTGCGCAAAACGTCCGTCATCGAGGTTTTAGATTGGTTTTAACCGACTTTATCATCTCTCTCCATTCTTCTCTTCCTTCCGTAGTTAACACAGCCTCGTGTATAGGCAGTCGGTGCTCTTCTCTGGCCGTGCACCAGGCGCCTAGCCGCGTGCTCGGCGGAGGGTAGTACAAACTGTAATTGACGGAACATGTTCACGCTTGAATTAACGGGCTGTTTTATACGTGGACTTATGTGAAGCCTGGCCGTACCAAACCATACAGTACTATTTATCCATACATTCGAATTATTGAAATTCGAATTGACGAACTTTCACAGTGCGTGGATCTCGCAGAGAACGCTTTTTTAGTTTTTATAGGATTCCCTAGTGCTATTGCAAATGCTATTGGACTTTGGCTATTACAAAAAAAGTCTAATCGCAGATTTTAAAAATCGCTAAGTATGCACATGGCTTTCGTGGAGGTTATTGCAAGGGCGATTGCCACCTCTTTGGCTGTGCTGCCAGCTCTGATGGTAGCTGCAATCTTATCTTGATTGTGTAAGCATCTTGATGTGAGGGCTCATAAACGTTCACGTGGAGTGCCTTCTCTATAGTGGAGTGGAGTTTGGGCAATCTACCCTCCAGAGCTTTGCTTCCATCCACGCTGTGTTCGGGATGCATACCTCCGTGAAGGGCGCTGCATGTAAAAAATCTGCGTATATTTTGTACATAGCCACAGCTTTTCCATTTCTCCCACTCTTCATCCCTCTCATCCTCTATCCACGCTCTTCCTTCCCCTTCCCCTCCCCACACATAATAGCTGTCTGTCTGTCTGTCTGCGTATATCGGGAAAGATTTGACTTCTCATGTTGCCCCTTTGAAGAATGGCTGTTTGCTCGTCCTTGAGTAGAGCAGTCTTGAAGGTTTGGAAAATTAGGCAGCCTATTTTTCTCCGTAATGTAAGGGTGGAGGTTTGGAATCGCGTAGACCAGCGTTTCTCAAATGGGGGATCGCGGAACCGAGGGGTTCCGTCGCGAAATTTCAAGGTTCCGAGAAGACCTCCTCAAAACGTTTCCTCCCTGCCCCTCCCTCCCCTCATTCTTCTCTCGTTTTGCCAAACCATGCGGGTAATGTAAATAGGTGGCTTCGTTCTATGACTTTCACGCTTAATTTCTTATTCCTCCGCGGAGGACTTGTTTTATTGTGGGCTTTTTGCAAAACACTGCAGCTATGCGAGGAAGCAGGACACAAAAGGCAGCGTAGGTGTTTGGTTCCAAAAGCAAATTGAAGGACAATTTGACTCGCATCAGCATCAAATTCAGGCACAAAGGCATGCATTGAATAAGAATGTGGGCCACTTTAGCTGAAACAGCAAATTGTTTCCCGTTGTGACTCGGAACGACGTAGTTCATCGTAGGGTGCCTGCCCCGTCGCTATTGTAAGATCGAAGGGGTCACCGGCACACTCAAGGTTGGGAACCATTTACATAGTTCATAAAAAAAGCTTGGGCTAGTCTTTGAGATTACTAAGATTCTTTCTCGGCATTTTGCGATGTTTGCTGTGCTACAAATTAGTCGGTTTGTCTGCCCCGTCCGTCCCTCAACTGACTTATAAAGATATCACTCAATATTACCGGTTAGAACGACAGCACTTACCTCCTCCACATCCTAAACTCCCAATAAGAGGAAGAATCCCTACTTCACCGACTGCAGAGGAATACCTCCCCTCACCCAGCCCGCCTCCATCGCATGTTTCCAACGCAATTTCCGGCCGATTGCAAGTTCTGCTTACAACCCGGTACTATTCCCCACATCACATAAGAGTGCAAGCACAACCCCAACCTCTTCCCTCTTCTATCCCCCCTTCCCACCCCTGAGCTGTGGGAGAACCTGGTGACCAGCAGCGATCTGGATGTCCAGACACTTTTGGCCTCCAGAGCGAAGGCTGCCCGATCATCACATGGCTTCCTGGAATAAGGAACCACTCCAACTTCACCGGCCTCAATAAAAGGTTTTTTCACTCATTCACTCACTCTGACTTGTTGTGAGGGACAACTTTGTGTTGTCATTGAGTAAAACACATTGGTAGGCAAGTTGGTGAATATTTGTTGTAAGAGTTCTGGAGCACTTATCCCGTAGCGCTTTCCGTGTCTTTGAATTTAATACGCTCTAATTTCTTGAACAGATGTTGTTTGTTTGATTGATTGATTGAAGGCTTTAACGCACCGACGCAACGCAGGCTATGAGGCGCGCCGTAGTGGAGGGCTCCGGATTAATTTTGACCACCTGGGATCTTTAACGTGCGAAGAAATCTCGCAGACACGGGCGTTTTTGCTTTTCGCCTCCGTCAGAAAAGCGGCCGCCGCGCCCGGGAATCGAAGAGCAGATGTCGTTTTGTCGCTGTAGATTTGCATATTGAGCACATTAAGGAACTGTACTGTATGGAGTAGATCGTTGTTGACCCGCATTTTTATTTGAATTGACGCTTCTTTAGACGCACAGATTAGTAGCTCACATTTTTATCACGAAAGTGTTTTACGCCCGGTACACCAAGATCTGACCGGATTCGAGCCACGAGCTCTCGCCGCAACGGGAGCTACACAGCGCTCTGCCCACTGCCCGTGCCACTGCGCTACGAATTCAAGCGCAAATAGGTCTACGAACGCACGCTCTATGTTTCCCGCTACTTTCTTTATTCAGATGGTGTCAAGTAGATGCTGCCATCTAGGAAAAATGAAGCGAATTAGTTCATCATGGCACTAATGGGCGCCGACAGTTGGCGCCTCGATGCCAGCGTCTTCTTGTACGCATGACGTGGGTGAATTGAGTTCCCCTCCGCCACCTACAGCTTTCGGTTTCGGTTGCGCTTCGTTCGCATTGCGTTTCTTTTACGTGTTAAAACCACCCCATATACAGTTCTCCCCTTTTTTCTCTCCTTCGCAACAATTTTTTCCAAAGAGCAGGATATTTGGAACATGGCAAACACTGCTTAGAATTAAATAGGCTTTATGTGAAGTGTGACGCAGCTTCCACTGCAGCGTGTATAAATCATCGCTGATTTCAACGAAGAGTCGTTCGTAACGAAGCCAAGATTCCGTATTTATGACGTAAGAGGTGCGTCACATGCGGGCGTGTGTTATGGGGCGTGAAAATCAAATACCTCAGCCTGAATCGACGAAAACGAGAAAACGGGCAGAAGTAAGGTGTCCCCTTAGGGAGTCTTCACCACAATTCTCCAGAATGACCAATCGAAGTGGCCTAGTGTGCAAGTTTTGCGAATGGTGTGGCCGAGGATTCCATTTGAGGGAAAGAGGGCCCATGCAGCGCTGGGACACACTACTGCGCAATGCAAAACGCCTTGCGTGTTGCTCCCGCGCATATGCACTTTGTAACGCGATAGCGTTATTACGCTCATTTCTCGATTTTGCCGTGCCCGCTAGCCGTCCGCTATAAGCCGTGCTCATCAAGTGTCCAGGGAAATACGTCACCACTGCCTACCGGAAACTGCGACTGAGGCAGCCAGATGCAAAGGTAAACTGGAGGGTCGGTAGGAGGGCAACGATGTTACGGCGGATGCTATGACACAAATGCTGCATGGTTCAAAAAGCGTCGCGTGTGCGCAGTCAGTTCGTTCTCCCACCATTGCTGCATGCGCCGATGAGCCAGTGTTGACGCGATACCGTTACTGGGCTCATTTGGCGACCTTCCGTAACGGCTAACGGACTGCTATCAGCCGTGCTCATTAAGAGAGCACGGAAGACAATGTCCCTGTCAACCGGGAAGTACGTCTCCGCACCCAAAAGAGAGCTTGAGCATGGAGCTGTAATCGGTCGTGGTTGCGGTAGGCTTGCGCACAATAATACTGCTGTGCAGAAGACCAGAAGACAAAGAATACTTGGTTTCATCAACTGCGCTTCTGTGCAGTGAAGCTCGTTCTGCCACATCAGGCCGTTGTTACTAGTTTCATTATAGGTTAACTTTCAGCGCTCGGAGAGCATGAATGGCGAACGCCGCAGCTCCGTTCGAAGCTCTACCTTGACGATAAGGTAACGCTATCACGTCTTGCATCTTAAGACCTAACATAGATGTCCCCTGCAACTTTTTTTGAGCCAACTCTTATGTCGGGCTTCGTCGTTTGCCGAATTTGCACACCTCGCAACTCCGGTTGTTCACTCTTAAGCATTGTGATGAGGACGCCATACGGGGACTTCTTAACTGGCGTGTCGATTTTCCTGTGAAGGAGTGACAACTTCAACAAGTTTGGAGAAAATTTATGCACGAATTAGTCATTTATGTAGCGTACGTTCGGTAAAATGCAACGTTGCTTGATGTATACGCCGAAGATCAACAGAATTTGGGTAACGACAATACTTAATTCTCGTGCCGGGGCTGTAACAAAATAAGGTCAGGTAAACAGTTGTCAGTTGGCGCTTCCCCTAGTCAGCTGTATTCGCTGGCGTTTTTCTGTGCGCTGTGCTCTCGAACTTTGCGGCGCTCCTGCCATTCTTGAAAACCTGTTGGCTGCCACATAGGAGGCCCTTTAAGACCGTGCGGCTACTATGTCCAGAACTTTGCTCGTTAGAGGATGTTAAACTTTTCAAGACCGCTTCGTGCACGCCTTTCTCCAACGAAAGAGAACTGTAAGTAGCTTCGGCTTGGTTAACTTGCTCCGCACTTAGCGTGCAATTATTTTTGTATAGTAACTTACTCAGCTGAACAGCTGTTTTGGTGGTTTCCGGTCAGCTGTCAAGAGGACGCGAAGGATGTGAACAATAAAAAGGCAACGTGCAGCTAAGCCAGGAACGAAGAGAGAAGCAGGATCCCCGTGGTGTCGGGGACCGACAACATCTGACCCACAACATCTGGATTAGGTATCCAATCCGGCCACTAATGAAGTTCGCAGTCCCTTGACGCTTTTTTGCGTATTTATCCGTGTAACTCCCACGTACAGGACGCGGAAGTTTTCCCATCCCCCGCTGCGTTGTCGGAGCTGCGCTGTCCAGGGATCTCCCCGGATATAAATTACGCAGAGTACGCTCCCATAAGTAAGATTAGCGATTAGACAGCCAGCCGGCTTCCCTGCTCAATTAGTGGCGTCCCGAACGCAGTAATCCGCAGGTGCAACCAGCAGAACGCTTACCCTTTCTATGTGGTTTGCCTTGGCGTCCAGGCTACGGCAAATACTCTCGGACTATTTTGTATTTCGCGGACTTCTCGCACGTTTTCTTCATTTCTTTATTTCACTGGCGCGGCCCTAATTCTTAATCATAATCACCTTAGCCGTACCTTGCTTCAGATAGAGTCCCAAGTTTGTTTCTTCATGCTATTTATGCCATGCGCCTTGGAGGACCATTCGAAAGAGTGCGGACCACGTAAAAATGCCAACGTTGAAGCAAATTATTCGCAAGTTTTCTTCCTAAATATGTTAACATGCCCCGCCCGAAACGGGGCCATTTTATCTACCGTAAAATATTTCAAAATTACTTGCTCTTCTGTCTGCACGTCACCGAACAAAGTAACTGAAAAGTCCTCGTCACCTTGATGTCGATGGAGGGCATCGCTTGTACTGGGTGAGACGATCTTGTTTCTTCGGGGGGTAGGAACAGGAGGGGGGGGGGGCGAAAGTGCACGGGGAAACGACCAGGCTCTCACGCTTAGATGATGCGAGCATGTTCAATGCATAAACTACTTGGTGCAGTGCGTTAGTGCGCGGTGGCTGTAATAAAATAACTACATGTACTACATGTAGTTATTGTAGTACATGTAGTACATGTAACTACATGTACTACATGTACAACCCACTGTGGTGGCGTCTTATTTGGGCGAAAGCTGGCGCATGCGTATAACAAGCCTATGGTGCCTGCAGGGCGTGCAACTCCCGCGATCGTGGTTGCTCCTCATGTCGTGGCACATACCCATGTGGGCGATTGGCCAGATAGATAGATAGATAGATAGATAGATAGATAGATAGATAGATAGATAGATAGATAGATAGATAGATAGATAGATAGATAGATAGATAGATCGATAGATAGATAGATAGATAGATAGATAGATAGATAGATAGATAGATAGATAGATAGATAGATAGATAGATAGATAGATAGATAGATAGATAGATAGATAGATAGATAGATAGATAGATAGATAGATAGATAGATAGATAGATAGATAGAAACTTTATTGTTCCAGTGATGGTGGGGCTAATCAGCCGCCTCGGTCCAGGCAGCCGCTAAAGGCCCTGATGATGTGGTCCGCAAGTTCCCGTTGCTCTTGGAGACTCGCCGCAACAGCCAGCCACTCTCCGGTGTAATTGTGTGCTTGGGTAGGGTTGTAGGGGCACTCCCACAGAATTTGGTCCTGGGTAGGGGGAATAACGCAGTGCGGACAGAGTGGGACAGGGGTGGAATCATGCGTATGAATTTATTTAAGAAATAACGTGCCCGCTTCGTGAAACTATGAATTAAAAATGTGGACAATTAAATGCAGAAAGAGCGCGGAATCACAACATAGAAGTTGTGATTAAAAAGCGGAGGTTGAGAAAGAAAAAAAATGAACTGTTTGTACAGGTAAATATATGCTCAACAAAAATCAAAATACCTTTCTTGAGAGATAGGTCGTTAAAAAGCGAAGCTTGGTCCTGTTACGAATCGGCCAGCGCCGCCGTACTTTCCCGCATCACTCCTCGGCTGTGCGGCGAAGCCACTGCGTGCGCCTTCGAAAACAGGCGCCACCATGTCGGTGACAAGTTTCGACAAGCCCGGCTCAGACGCTTCGCTTTCGGCGCATTTCAAAACTTCGGCGGCTGCCGGCGAGGCTCGTCTCAACGCTCTTCAAGGACGCAGAGGCCCCGCGAACTCAGCGGAGTCCTCCTCTCTCCCCTCTCTCGGACTCAACGTGCGCCGAGGCAGAGTCCTTCAATGCTTTACTGGTCACGAAAACTTCGGCGCTCGTTTCATATAGGGACCGCGCGCGCCACTACAGGCGCCACCGCCGCACGAAGGTCATCCAGCCGCCGCGCATGCGGCGTATTGGCCAGCTCTTGGAGTGCCAATGCTTGCTGCTTTTGGTGTCTGCGCGCTGATTAAGTGTGTTTTTTTTCGTAGTAGTTAGTGATGAATAGTCCAGTCATTGTGTATATCACCTGCCTTCAATGGGGTTTTATTTTTCGAAGTAAATTACCGTAGACTTCGGCCGCGAACGGCAACGGCTTCTGTGTGCTCTGGCACAAGCGCTGCGCCGTCGTGTTTACGGATTTTTAAATCTATATTACTTTTTTTCTTCCCTAGAGAAGGCAAGCGTTGCAGGGGGCGGCAGAAAGTTAGATGGGCAGATGAGATCAAGAAGCTTGCGGGGATAAATTGGTCACAGTTGGCACAGGACCGAGGTAATTGGAGAATAATGGGAGAGGCCTTTGCCCTGCAGTGGGCGCAGATAGGCTGGTGATGATGATGATGATGATGATTACTTTTTTTCTTAAAGCAGAGTTGTAATTACCACATATATGGTAGCTGTGTAGTCACAGACTGCTGCGGGCCTATCGATTATACAATAAAAAAAAAAACTGAAAGAAACCAAGTACGCGTCGTTCAGACTATGCTTAATGAGTCCGTTGATTGCTCTGGAATGCACAGAACGCTAAAAGAGATACCCCAATAGTATTGTGGTTTCGATGAATGGGTACATACTTGAGAACATCTAAAAACGCTGCAGAAATGCGAATGATCAAAACACGAAGAGATATATGTTGCACCATGTGTCTTTCTGCATCCACGCTTTGCAATACTTGAAAAAACAGGAAGCGAAAAAAGAACAATAAAACTGATTTTATCACACGCAACAAAAAATTTCAATGTTACGAAGGGAGACAAACGAGCGTGGTCCAGCGTACAAAAAGTTATTTTTTCGCGCTGCGATGTGCAGCACACGGAGGAAACAGAATATTTCCACGTAGCCAAGAACGAAGCAAAGCTTTTCTGAACGCAGCGAGCTAGCGATCTCCTGCACTACAAAAGACTAGAATGAAACACAAGCGTCGAAGAAGCAGTCCGCAGGGTGACGTGCACAGATGATGAACGTCGATAAAGTGAGTTGCGCGGCGTTTGCTATGCATGCATTAGTCTCGGAACGTTATTAATTTCAGATCCATGGAAATAGGATCGAGAACATTGTCGAAGAAACAAAAAATCAAGTTAGCGACAAGGTGGCACCCTTTCCATATCCAACAATATTGCCCGACGGGACGTACGACAAACAGAGCAAACGAGCGCTCCGGTTGAAACACCAGATAAGAAACCGGTATCGGCCACGCGTGGTTACAAAACAAACAAAACGAACCCTAAGGGATAATTCGCGGAAATTTGAAAAGTACAAGCACAAGGTCGTCCCAAAGCTTATTTACAGGCGAGCCTGAGCGCAAATTAATACAAGTTTGCAAACATGTAATGAAGCACCGCTACAACCTGACTGATATGACAAAAATCCGGCTTAAGTTAGCCTTGTACAATTCTAGGTCCACGATGCTCTCAAAATGGTACATTGATTTTTTCCATTCTCACACACAGTGCATTCCCCCACACTGTTGCACACTTATAATCGAAGCTGAAATCTCCCGTTGCTTGCCTTGGAATGGCGCGCCTCCAATTCTCACGCAGCTCCCCGTCGCTCGGTCAAGAGAACAAGGAAACGTTTTCTGTGGTATCGTTGTACAAGGAACGACATCACGGGACGCAACACATGTTCGGCATCGTCGTTGCAATACTTAAGTCGCATCACGAGAGCGCGGTATGCACGTTACATTTTTTTCCCGCACAAAACAAACACAACTCGCCGCGGCTCCGCCGTTGGAGCCAGCGCAACGCCGCCCGAGGAGTGACCTCAGTGAGAGGGTGGCGCCACCGCGCGGCGGCCAAACGCAGCATATGAAGCTCTCCCATTGAGTTACGGAGCAGTTTCTTGACCAGTAAAGCATTGAAGGACTCTGGCCGAGGCTACGAACTCTGGAAAGAGCGTTGTGTGTGTCTGTGACGTTCGTGGCGTGTTGCTACTTGTTGGCGTTTTGACCGTTACCGCTTTTGGGTATAAATAGAGCTGCCCAAGCGCTGTAATTCATTCCTGTTAGAGCAGCGAATCGATGTTGTCGCTCTGCTAGAGTCCTGTATTGTAACCTCGCCCGTCGGGGCATTGTTCTTTGGCTTCGGCTCATCTCTCGCTATGAAGTAAACAGTTCTACGGCTTCTGGACTTCTTCACGGCTGCAACAGCGGCTGGCCGCTCGCATCATACACGCTACCACTCGTATGTCGGAGGCCACGGAGGTCGGATCGGGTGCCCCCGCCCGGTCGCAACAGTCCCATGCAGCCAGAGCCAAATCCAAAGCCCAAACTTCTCCGACCGTGTCGGAATGGCGCATTCGAGTAGACGTCGGCTTCATAACGCCAGGGACCCAAGTTCGATTCCGGGCACGGGAAGTGTTTTTTTTAAAGGCGATTCTTTCTTGGACTACTAAAACGCAGAACTTTCGGTCTGTGTGTCTGTCTGTCTGTCTGGTCAGATGTCTTTCTGTGACTCGATTCAGCTACCTCTCCAAACTGAAATAAAATCCGCGCCATAGTCCTATATACTCAGAGCCAAACCTCAACGTCTAAGTCCGGTGTCAGTGTTTATACTTGTCAACATTATTGAACAAGAACAAATCATCACGCAAATATAAGGCAGAAAATCAATACATGAGTGATATTTGCAGTGCCCCTTTATTAAAAAAAATTAATGGATGCATGGTTTTTGTGACAGCAAATGAAATACTACATCAACGGAAGAAAACCGTCGCCTGCTGTTGCCAGCGCTACCTCCTGGCAGCATTTAAGAAATCAAAAGTCAATTCCAATGAAAGGTTCCACTAGATGGGATGCACGTTCCGCTTGGAACGCTCGTTCAGTAGGGCATCGTGGTTCTATAAATGTTGTAGTAGGGTGCCGCCACTGCCGCCACCACCATGACTTGATTGGATTGGATCGGATTGGATTGAATTGGATTGTATTGGATTATATTCGATTGGATTGGATTGGAAATCGCTTTAGCAGCAGCATGCTGATAAGCTAATCCTAGACAACCAGGAAACCTAAGAATAGCCAGCTGAACCTTAGCTCACGCTGATAGCATGTCCGTAATCGTCCGCGAGGGAGAGCTCGAAACGCTGCATGACGGCAGGAGGTGGGAAAATTCAGAACTTCTTGAACACAGTTCGCGGCATAGCCGAGCTAAGCCACTGCTAATTTTTCTTCATTTTCTTCACACGTTCTCCTCCGCAGAGTAGCTTTCGTATTAGCGGTATGGTGCCTATTGGCGCAGCGTTGTTACCGTATACGGTAAGTTATTTACCCGGCGGCTGGAGGTTGAACGCGTTATTCCTGGTCAGATGATGATCTACACTGTGCGCGTAACACAAAACTATCGCAAAATGTATTCCCTATCATGCGTCGTATACTCATGGCAGGGCGGTTGAGTCGTTTTCGGACGCTTTACGGCGTTTTCACGCGGTGTTGAGGCTCTCCTCTCTCCTTTTAATCGTATTTTCAAGCAAACGCGGCGATTACGAATTGTATGTGAATTGAAGTAATTGCTCAGTCTTTTCGCTCTACAGGACGCGCAAACCGCCAACCGGACCACAGTCCCCCGCGACAGGTTGGACTACGACATCGTCAACCGCCGAGACAGCATCGTGAGCCGCTTCGACGGCGTCTGCAACCTCCGGCCTTTGCATAACGTGACACTTCTCATCACGGCATTTTGCTCCAGCCCGCTTTCACCTCTGCCCGGTTTCGTCTCCGGCGATGTCGGCCGGAGGCCCGTCGCGTTCGTCTGCGCTTCGGTGATGCTCTTCGCCGCCATGGTCAGCAGAGCCGCAGAAACATACGCTTCCTTCGTCGTGGGCCGGGTGCTGGCGTTCTCGGTCGTCAACGCCGCGCATATCACGACCTTCATCCTGTTGTTCGAGGTGACTGAAAGGACGGAACGCTGGCTCTTCACCATTCTCGACACGGCCGTGGGTTTCTCGCTGGTCCCGCCGTTCGTGCACGTCGTCTCCGCGCTGCAACCGAGCTGGGCGCTGAGCAACGGAGTTGTCATCCTTCCGACGGCGGCGTTAGTTCTGTGGTGCTACCTGCTAGAAGAGTCGCCTGCTTGGCTCCTCGCGGCCGGCCACCGACGACGCGCGGAGGACGGAGTTGTGCGGGCGGCCGTGATGAACGGCGTGGACGCCGGCAAAGCCAGGGCAACTTTACAGGTCATCGTGACGCAAATGATGAGGATGGAGAGCAGCCACTTCTCGGCCTGGGCCTTGGTAGCGGAGCGTACCCTCAAGACGGCTACCATGCGTCGAAGAGCCACGTCTGCGTTTCTGGTGCGGTTTACGCTCAGCACAATTTACTTCGGCCTGACGATCCGCGACAGGACCTTCAGCTACGCCTGGCAGATCGCCCACGTCCTCGCGTCAACGGCCAACTACATTGTCAATTTGCCTGGCCCTGGCCAATCGTGGTGTCAGATAGGTTCTGCTCACCATAATCTTCCTCCTAACCACAGTCGCGGTGTTCGCGGTTTGGGCAGACTTCCACGCGGTGGTCGAGGTCTTGCATTTCGGCATGAACGTGGTCGTCTCTGGTTGCGCGAGCGTGCTCATGTGCTACGCAGGAGGAGTCTTTCCAACAGAAATTCCCAACGTCGGCCTCAGAATATCGCTCTTTTTCAGTTTCGTCAGTGGCTTGTCCGGCGTCTTCATTACTAGACTTTGTGGAGCGCGAGGGGAGTTAGTACTCACCTTGTTCGTAGCCATAGCTGCAATTAGGTGGATGCCAGAAGTGTTCCTTGAGACGCCCAAACAGACCTGCCCTGCGCCGCTGGCTCTCTGACCGAAACAGAGCGTAGGGAGGCCTCGGTGGCCTCGCTGACTCCTCTTGCGGAAAACAAGGCGAAGAAGCGTGTGCCGACGCGAATGGTCAAGTCGCCGCACCGGATGCGATCAAAGTTAGTCATCGGAGGGGTCGCCGACCCTTGGAGCAAAGCCCAACAAGCTCAGAATATGATGCTCGTAGCCAATTTGACTATGGCCTTTACGACGTCGCCTAAGACGACTATCTGCCTTTGTCTACACTCAGCTGAAATTCCTCTTTGGAATTCGGCGAGACATACTACCTGTTTTATTAAAAATAATGTTTTTAACTGCATGAGACTTGTTGAGACGGGGTAGTCCCCTGGAGCTGCGTCCAATTTGAACGATTAGAGACCTTTGGGGTGATAGCCACAAATTTGTTTGAGGAACTTGATCCGGGTTTGCAAAAGGAACTGCGTTCGCAACGCCCGGTAGCTTGCCTTGTTCGAGAGTTGGAACGGATCGAGAATTAACAATGTGTCAAAAATATGATTGCAATGTCTTCTGTCTTCCATGTGTTTGTGTTCTTATATTCACTGCTCTACGTGTGCTATTAATGTGTGAATTTTTACCCTGATGTGTTTCCCGTTAGGCGTATCTGCTAGTCCAACTTTAAATGGAAAAGTGCCTTGTTTGCTTTGCGCAGGAGCAACGACGCTTGCAGCGTGATCGCTCAGCGCTCCGTGTCTGGTGTAAGAGTATCATCAGTTTTCTTTGCATTTGCTTTCTTGGACGCTGTATCCGGAAGGATTCTTTGCACCATCTGTGTTTCGAGCGTAGCCTCGACGTTGTTTCAGTTATGAGGTGGTAACGAACGGCGCGCCAAGGAAGCGCCGCGCCGACGACGAAGGCGGAGCTCCGCACGCGGCGCTTGGACGACGCCGGGCACTGCTCGTGCTCACGAGGCGCACGCTCAAGTGCGCTCACGCTGGCTGAATAAACCAGTTCAAGCCCAAACGCTGTCGCAGCTGATTCTCTGCGCCGGCCGCGACAAGGGCGAGAGCATGCGCATCCCGTAACGACAACTCCTGCCAAAGAGTTTCATTTCATTGCTTCCCATCAAGTCATGATCGCAGGAAAGTGTGGTTTGCTGCACCAGCCTTCTGAATGAACCTGTTGCCTAGTGTCCTTAGCGCGCTTTACCGTTTACCGCGTTAAATTAAGCAAGAGTAGCCGTTTGCCGCTGAAAACGAAAGGGTTGCACTCCATGGGTTTCTGCATTCCGGCTCTGCCAAGTAGCGACATCTGGCGAATATGTCTCAAAGCAAATAACACAATAGTTTATGGCCAAGAACTGTTCGCTTACGCTTGAAATAGCTTGCATCGGACGTTTTAGATTGAACTCTCACAATGCAATAATTTTCTCTTAAAAGAGCTGTATACTTCTGCTGTAGAGCTTAAAAACATAGAAAACATGACGTTGACGCCGCCATCTAGTGGGAAGAATTAGGACCAAGTATTGCATTAACCAGAATTCACGCCTCCGCGAAATATTTCGATATAAAACGAGTAAGATATATTGTAATGATTACGCAGTTACCTATATTACCTTGTCCGACACGATTTTAAAAGCATAAAAGAACTATGCTAGTTTATAAAGTCATCTGAACCATTGGAAGCGTGGGAGGCTGGAGTAGGGGCAGAGATTTTGCTCGCTCATTCTGAAAAAAATTGCCATGTGGGTGATGTCTCGGGGGAGGGCGTTCTCTGGGAACTTTAGCGGTAATCTAATCGAGACGCGAGCGTACATTTCGCAGGCGCAGGGAGCTCGGTGTTACAATCGCTAGAAATTCTAGCCGGTGTATCGTTATGTAGCGACGGTAAAGTTACCGTTCACGTAAACTCTCGCGCTTGCAAGGTCGACTTCCGCAATCACCAGTACTCCTGCTCAAAGTCCGTAAGGACTGAAAAGGTAGCTTAAAAAAAAAGTGGGAGTCTTCGTTTCATGTGCGACCCACTCCCTGAAGTAACCATGGTAACGACGACGCTGTAAACCTACTACCGCCGCCGTCAAAAATCGCGGACATTTCGGCGGCCAACCATGAAATGAGAGCTTCGCCTAGGACGAGGTCGGACTATGTCGTCATCGCAAGCCGCCGAGACAAATAGTTCTTTCTCGTCGGGGTAATAACTTTTGTTAGCGTGAGCGAATATGCTTACTCTTTTTCGACTTGTTTCTACAAGAACTATAGAGTAGTTTTCTGACACAAACAAAAACACTTTGACATCCATCTCAGGGCCCCTTTAAGACGATCTCAGCATAACTACAAAGTTGTTCATAGGCAATTCTGCTAGCGCTTTTTTTTCTCATCTCAGCATTTAATGCGCTTTACTTCGAAAGAGCAGGAACACTATTTATAGCAAAGGTGCAGAGAACTCTCCAGTCCTCTCACCAAGCCAAAGCGGTTAACCTTTTTAGCTGCTACCGTAGCGCTAACGTTTTGCAAAGCGACCAGTTTATTCGCTAAAACACATCTATGACTGCGTGTTGTGAGATCACAGGGAATTGCCTTATATGCGACAGTAAATGTTTCAATTTATAGCACAGCATTTATTTTCATTTGTAGGAAAGGGAGCCGTGGACTTGGTGATGCTGTGGCTCTCCTGCATTTATTCACGTGCGTAAGGCCCGGCGGGAACTTAGAGAGCGGCGTAAACATGCGACCGCCCCTGGAGCACAGCCGTGTTCGATCTCCTGTGTGTCGCGTGGCAGCTGCTGACACTGGCCAGGCACCGCTGATGACGCATGCAGCGTATAGGCGTTTCATAGTCAGCACAGCCAAGCTATGGGCATTTTTGAAGCTATGTGCACGTGCTTGTGGCCCTCAATTTAACCGCGCAGAGCCGCTTGCTGTCGTAGTATAGTAGTTCCGCTCCTGGGAAGCATTGTCACATTTGAATATTAACATTTGTTATCACGCATAAAATATATTTGACATCTTTATGCATTATAAATGGGATTTCGGTATTTTCGTTGCCTTTTGGTCAGTTTCAGCTTCTCCTTGCACGTTTTTGTGGGTTTGCCCCGTTTGGTCGGTTTCGGCTATTTCTGTTGAATATTTTTCAACGCCGTGGTTTTTAACCATTGTAAGTCCATTTTGGATGTTATTTATTTCTGTTCGGGTGGTTTTGCATGCTTTAGGTGTGTTTATGCTGTGATATAACCCCCATAGCAAGCTCAGACGACGGCTGGCTGTAGTGACTAGGAAACGCATACATGCCCCGCGGGTAACAAGAGCAGTACACTAGAACGACAAACACCCCTGCAACCAAAACATGTAACAGTCGCACGACATTAACACTGTCATACATGTTCCAGAAAAGTTTAGCCACGGTAATCGGCAGGCAGGGAAAAACCACTTTCATGCGTCCTATACGTCTTCCACACAATGCAACTTCAGGGCAGATTCAGAGGTCAAGTCTACGCAGAACATCGCAGTGCCAAACACACAAACTTGGAACGCCACAGGGCCAAAAGCTCCTAATTAATAAAATTTCGAAATAGTGGACTAACTGGCTAAGCTAGAGTGGAATCTGGCGCGACTTTCTACGTGATTCTGTGAAAGGGCCCCATGTCTCCATGGGCGCCGCCGTTCCCGGTAGTTCGGCCGAAAGGCCGGCAACGACTTTGTGGCTACGCAAATGAAGTTTTAACAAAATGCTGCCAAAAGTGCCATGATTAATAAATTTTATTTTGTCGAAAACTGCTGTGTTAGAGTAGTTCGAGAAATAATCCCGGGGGTTAGAAAGAAAAAAAAAAAGAAGTCCTGCATTTTGCTCACGCCGCCAGATGCTGCAGGCAATCAGTCCAATGGAACTGTCGTGGCCTCACAGCAAAGATTGGAGAGCTTCGAGAACGTGTTCGCCTAGGCAAACTGTGAGCTTGGGCTTTCCTACTACAAGAGGCAAACTCTCTACCTCGCCTACCAAATTTTACGGCTTACGCTACGCCATCCATACATGATCGGCGCTGTGGCTCCAATGGATCTCCGCCAGGCAAAGCCGCCATCTACGTGCTCACGGCTTATCCGCAGACTCAGATCCCCCAAGACATGTGGTGTACGGAATAGCAAGAAGTGGTTGCAGTGAAAGTTCAACTGCCCAAGTCAGCAATAATCTTGGTGTCATGTTATGTACGCCCACACAGCGGACGTGCGCCTCGTCTAAGATTGGGCTGGTTAACATCTCTACGGCATTCCCACGCTGCTTGCCCAATACTTGTGGCCGGGGACTTTAATGCCCCTCATTGCGACTGGGGTTATGCTACCACAAGTGCACGCGGACGGGTGCTACTTGACTACTTCAGCGATGCGCACTTCACCCTGCTTAACGATATCCCATGTCCTACGTGCCGATATACTCATCCCCGGATGCCACCATACTCGCCCGACTTAAACTGGTGGCTTGGAAATGATACGGTCTCCTGGCACCGAGAGGCCGACTGCTGGGGCAGTGATCACCATCCCATCATGCTTGGCATTGTCCCAACCATGACGCGTCGCTTACGACGACGGTGCACTGTAACAAACTGGGATGTGTTCCGGGACAACATCAACACAATGCTCACGGTGCCAAGTCCGGTACCCCATCACTCTCGTTAAAAGCCCTGCGAAGCGCCTGTGAGGACACATGGGTAGAGGAATCCCGACCGAAGCCTGACCTTCGACTCTTACAGCTATGGGCCCAGCGCAAACAAGCTGAAGTGGCTGCCTCCCGAGATCCCTCGTCTGTGGAGGCCCGAATAGGCTTATAACGTCTGACTGCGGCTGCCAGGCGTCATGAGAAGCGTCTGTCAAGGCAGCGATGGCTGAGCTGGTGTGAATCGCTCGGCCCATCGGCGACTACGTCATCCATCTGGCGCACCTTTCGTGCGATGGAAAGTGGAGGCCGCACTCCAGATGCGGCAGCCAGTGCATGTTTGGCATCGGACAAGGATCCTGCTCAATTTTCCGCCGATGTTGCCCGCGCCTTGTTTCCTGCCTTTGACATTCTTCCAGCCAGCAACCCGTGCCCGTTTCCCCTGGCGAGTCACGTCGGTTCCTCTCCTCCTGACGACGCCGTGCGTGGAATTCAATCGCCTTTCACCATAGCCGAGTTCCTTGCTGCGATTGATCACGCCAAACATCGGACCGCTCCAGGGCCAGATGGCCTTACGTACGAGGTGTATAAGAACCTCGACGATCCAGCCCTCAGCAAGCTGCTTGACTCCGTTAACGAGGTCTGGCTCTCTGGTGACATACCAGAATCTTGGCTCCTCGCTGATATCGTCCCGATACCGAAGCCTGGTAAGCCACCCGATCAGCTCCCTAATTTGAGTCCAATAGCCTTGATGTGCACCCTGTGCAAACTGTTGGAGCGCATGCTGGCAACCCGGCTTCAATGGTGGATGGACACTTTCGGGTGGTATCACCCGGCGCAGATCGGGTTTAGGCCCCGTCTGGGTACCGAGGATGGGCTTGACCACTTCTCGTCAATGGTGTTACTGGGCGGCCGATCACACAAAGTGCGCACAGTGCTTGCCATGGACATAAAAAAGGCATACGACAACGTTAGCCACGGAGCCATCTTGGAAATTCTCCAAGGCCTTCTTCTCCCGGACAAGGTTTGCTCTTTCCTCCGGAACTTCCTCACCAAAAGATCCTTTTCGGTTCGCATTGGCGGGACAAGTTACGGTCACTTTACGCCTGTCCGCGGAGTGCCTCAGGGATCGGTAATCTCGCCCTTCCTTTTTAATGTTACAATGTTACCACTGGCCTGGAATCTCGGCTCTATGCCTGACATGCACTTTCTGATGTACGCGGATGACATCACAGTGTGGACTGTACACTCAGACCTGACTCGGCAAACCGCGTGCCTCCAACAAGCCTTGTCTGACACGCAGAAATGGTGCGAATATGCTGGACTGACACTTTCCATCGTAAAGACAGCTATTCTGCCTGTGGCCAGTGCTTGGGGCCGTCGCCGACTGGCGATGTCTGCAATCGCATTGCAACTCTGCGGGCGACCAGTACGCACTGCCACCTCACTTCGCGTGCTTGGATTAGAAATTTATGCGTCTGGGTCAGCGTCTATGTGGATACGTTCAGCGCGCCAAAAAGCGGGACAAATGCTCCACCTCATCCGACGCATCTCACAGAAGTCTGGTGGCTCCTGTTCCAAAATGGCCCGTCTACTGGTGCGGTCTGTACTCCAGCCTCGGCTTGTTTACCAGGCACAATTCCAACACCTGAACCAGGCGGAGTGGGCTCGACTTGAGGCAGTTAACCGAGCCGCAATGCGTGCAATTACCTGCCTCCCTAGGACAACACCGATCCCGGCTCTTCAGGCTGAAGCTCAAGTTAACACCTTGGATGAGCTTGTCCATCAGTGTCGGTCCGCCCGCATGCATAAACTCACCTTTGTTGCTGAGGCAGCGGCGTTAGGAAATTATATGGGTCGTTCACTACCCACATCTCCAGCCTGCGTCGTTACCAGGCCACCTTGGCTATATCACCAAGTGACCGACAACAGGCCACTAACGCGACTTCACAATCGATGCAACGGACATACTGATACGCTTTTCGCGGTCGCGCAAAAATTGGCGGCTGAGTCTCAACCCCAGGTGGTGCTGGCATTTGTGGACGCTGGGGCCAAGGACTACGTGGTGACGACAACACTACAATGTCCTTCCCACCCAGAGGCCTGTCAAACGTGCTTCTACGAAACACACCGCACCCTGCCGTCTACGCTGGCTGAGCTTACGGCCATCCGGGACGGCTTGCAAGCACTAACTCCTGCTCTTCATCAAGCCCCTGGAGGTACTACTTTACAAATTTTTACAGACTCCACGGTGGCCATACGTGATTTACGTCGAGTGAATAACAACTCGGCTATCCCGAGGGACATTCATGACATACTGGATACGTACCCCTGCCCTCTGCGGCTCTCGTGGGTCCGGCGAAATACGCTTCCCGCTCACATTGCGGCGGATGGTGCCTGCCACACTGCATTTGTTCCACGACCATTGCCTTTACTGACATTAGATACCCCAGGACAGTTTCTACAAAGGAAAGAAGATCTTCGTCGCGCCACACGAGCTCTAATTCCACCGTGTGGAACGGACCTCCCTAGCCGACTCGCTCGCTGGGAGGAGGTCTTGCTGCGAAGACTTCGTGTTGGTGTAGCCCTCTCTCCCGCTGTTACCCGGGAGTGGCCACCACGCTACCATGACCCGTTCGACCAGAGCTGCCCCTTTTGCACGGCTCCTGCCGAAGATGCCGACACAGAACATTTGCTGTGGACTTGCCCTTCATTGCACGCGGCCAGAACACGACACCTTCGAGGCACAGGCCTCCACCCTGGCAGACCACCTGACCTCCATCGGTGGATATGGGGACCCCACCACCGCTCCCTCCTTGCGTTTTTTCGCGAAACGGGAGTTAACCTATACTTTTAGCATAGTATTTATGCCAACGGGCATACTGCCGCAAAAAAAATCTATATATTTATAAAGTATTACATACTCCAAACTAGGTGTTGTATTCTTCGTTTTTTTGTGGTATTTAGCTGAAAGTTAATTATTTAGATTTTATTAAACTGTGCTCCTGCTTCCTCTCAATACTGTATTTTGATTGTCTGCTTCGCTTTTGGCAGGCGAAGCAAGTGCTACAGCTTGAGATGCAAAAGTGATGTCGCTATGTATTTATTTGCTTTGTCCAAGCATATATAAATAAAGCGCAAGGCGAAGCCTATTACCGCAAGTAAGTCTTCAAGTATGCGTGTAAAGCATTATGAAATTGCATTAATGCTCCAAATGGCAAATAAATACCGGCTTGCCGTGTCGCCATGTATGTTGCTTCATTGCGCATGTCAGTGCATTCTTCAAGGGGTAACACCGGGGAAGATCTGGGCAGCGACCATTACATACTGGAGATCGAACTTGCAGGCACAGGCGGATGCAAGATCGAACACAAATGAACTGACTGGGACGCCTTCCGCAAGCAGAGAAGAGACGACCCGGGAGCGCTCGACATCGAAGAAATTGAAGCGTTGGAGATGAAGTTGAAGAAGAAAGTCCAGGAAACGACCAAGAAGATCGACACCAGCGACGACATTACATGCGTAGACAGCCGACTGGCGTACCTGATCGAAGCGAAAAAGTCCATCAAGGAGCGCTGGAAGAAGTAGCGATGGAACAGGAAGCTACGAAAGAATGTGGCGGAGCTAAATCGAGCGATCTAGAAACACAGCGCGTTCGTCTGCAGACAGGAGTGGGACGAGGTGTGCAACCGCATCGACGGCAGCCTCCACCAGGGCAAGGCCTGGTCTCTGATCAGACACTTGCTCGACAAGACCAAAACCAAGTCATTTCAGCAGAACCGCATGGCCCAGGTCATGCGCGAAGCCGAGAAGACCCTAGGCAGAGCAGCGCTGATCAAGCAGCTGAGCGCCAAGTACCTATCACAGACGACGGACGAACAACACCCAGGATACACAGGGACACCCAAGGACAGGCTCAACCGGACATCTCGACGGTCGAGATTGCAAAGGCGCTGCGGGAGCTGAACACCAGATCGACAGCGGGACCAGACGGAGTCTCGAACAAGGCCCTGAGAAACCACGACGACTCGTCGATCGAAGCACTGACAAGATATAACAACAGATGCTGGCACAGCGGCCAACTACCGACACAGTGGAAGACAGCTAAAACGGTGCTCATTCAAAAACCGGGAAAACCACCAAGGATCGTGAACCTGCGGCTCATCTCGCTAACATCGTGCTTGGAGAGAGAGAGAGAGAGAGAGGAGAGAGAGAGAGAGAGAGAGAGAGAGAGAGAGAGAGAGAGAAAACTTTATTATTTGCAGTAGGTTTAAGGGGTCGGGGTGGCCGCAGGCTCCAGCCTGGCGGCGACTAGCGTAGCCCTGTCCACGAGGGAGAGTTGTGTCCCTAGGTCAGAGCTACCCAGCGCCCCCTCCCACTGCTCGTCGGAGGAAATTAGAGGGAAAGGGTCTTTAAGGCAGCCCCACATGGAGTGGGGTACAGTGGAGCGTGTGCCACAGGCAGGACAATTGGGGGAAGGGTAAAGGGAGGGGTGGATGTGGTGAAGTACCGCTCGGCAAGGGAGAGTGTGAGTCTGGAGGAGTCGCCATGTGCGTTCCTGCGCGTAGGTGGGCTGGGAATGGGCAGGGGGGTATTTGCGGTGGGCGAGGCGGTAATGACTGACAATGCCGTGGTAAGTAGTCAGTCTGTCCCTGGCAGATCCGGCCCCATTGGTAGGGAACGAGGCTGGGGCCCGCTGGGATTGTAAGTCCTCGAGCGACGACGTGGGCTGCCTCATTTCCTCCGAGGCCGGCATGAGCCGGGGTCCAAATTAGTTCTACCGGGGAGGTTGGGGAATTTTGATCCAGAATTTTGAGGGCGAGTGGCGAAATAAGCCCACGAGCGAAATTTCGAACGGCCGTTTGAGAATCTGATATTATAATTGCGGGGGTCGGCCTGTGTGACAGCGCTAGCGCTATTGCCGCCTCCTCCGCCTCTCCGGGATGAGGGGTGTTCACCGTGAGGGAGTTAATGGGAGGGGTGTCGGGCCTGTTTATCACGGCGATCGCATATGCGTCATGGTGGCAGTATTCAGTAGCGTCCACGTAGTGGATATCTTGGCGGATTGGAAGACGCCTCTCGAGTGCTGGTGCCCTCTGTGTTCTTCGGCCCACGTTATATGTTGGGTGCATATTGCGGGGATGTGGCCGAACTATGAGTTGAGCGTGGGTGGTATGCGGAATGGAGACTTTCCGGTCTAAGCCTACCGGGATATTAAGGCCAACTCCGTCAAGAATGTGCAATCCTGTAGGGGTAGTCGCTAGACGGGCTATTTGAGCAGAAAGGTGCGCTTCTACTAGCTCTTCTGCCGTGTTGTGCACCCCTAGATGTTCGAATCTGGCAGTGGATGTGTGCAGGGGCAGTTGAAGTGCCGCTTTGTAAGCTTTTCGAATGAGGCAGTTGATTTTTTTAAGTTCAGTAGCGCTGACGTGGAAGTACGGCAGAGAGTACGTGATCCTGCTCACGACGAAGGCTTGGATCAAGCGTATCCTCTCATTTTCTCGTAAGCCCTGACGCCGAGTCGCTATACGTCTTATCAGTCCGATAGTCTGTGTGACGTGCTTGCTAAGCTGCGTGAGGAATTGTGTGTTTGCCCTATTTTGTTGTATGAGCAGTCCGAGTATCTTTAGAGTGTGTACCTCTGGGATCTGGTGATTATAAATGGAGATTCTAATATTGGGTGGCGTTTTAGTGCCACGTTTTGGTGACATGAGTAGTAGTTCTGATTTGGTAGGTGAACAGGTTAGTCCAGCAAGTTTGGCTTCGTTCGCGACTGTCTGGGCTCCCAGTTGGAGGGTTTCTTCAATGAGAGCGTCACTACCTCTTGCGACCCAGAGGGTTATATCGTCCGCGTATAGACTGAATTTCAGGTGGGGGATCTGTTCTAGCTTTCTTGGAATGCTTATTATGGCAAGATTGAAAAGCAATGGTGATAGCACCGCACCTTGTGGTGTTCCTATGGATGAAAGAGAGATTATATTTGATGTAACATCACCAATCTGAATGAAAGCCTTGCGATCTGTCAAGAAATCACGGATGTAGTTGTACATGCGTTCGCCTGGATTGATAGATGCTAACCCTTGAAGTATTGCTGTGTGCGAGACCCTGTCGAACGCCTTGGTTAAATCAAGAGCCAGGATTGCTGCTGTGTCTAATGCATGAGGGGGAGTTATAATTTCCCGGGATAATTGAAGGAGGGAAGGTCCTCGAGTTCGAGCTGGCGGAGCAGGTGGCAGGGCTACTTTGAAGAAGTGGGGCTGTATCTGGACACGATGATCGGGTTGAGGAGAGGCTTGAGCACCCAAGACGCGATGCCACAGTTGAAGAAAAAAATCATTGAGGACGATACAAGGGACAGCAAGGTGATACTGGGCCTAGACCTTAAGAGCGCCTTCGACCGGGTGAGGCACTCGACCGTCCTGGTGCAATGTGAAGGCTCAACATGGGAGTTACAAATACATCAAAGACTTCTTGTAGGGCCGCATGATCGAGCTACAAGTGGGAGAGATCGATTTACCAGAACGAGACGTAGGCAGTGTGGGTGCGCCGGAAGGGTCGGTGATCTCGCCGCTGTTGTTCAACATTGTCATGATCCGAATCGCTGGCGCGGTGTCGAGCGTTGAAGGCGTTTGACACACCATTTATGCAGGCGACATCACCCTATGCACGGCAGGCGGCACAGGCGCAGGCATCGAGAGATGGTTGCAGAAGGCGATCTTGGTCATCGAAGATCGGTTGGACGGAACAAGTCTGCAGTGCTCACCGTCCACGTCAGAGCTCGTGGTATACTCGCCTCGCAAGCTGGGTCGGCAGCCGCTGCCCCCGAGGTAGTGCGATCGCCTGGAGCTGATCACAAACACGGGCCAGTGAATCCCCGAAGTGCCGGAGATCGGGCTGCTGGGCATGCTGATCAACGGCAACGGTAACAAGAACAACCTGATAAAGAAACTCTCGACCAAAATGGCTAGTACACTGCGGCTGCTCTAGAGAGAGAGAGAGAGGAGAGAGAGAGAGAGAGAGAGAGAGAGAGAGAGAGAGAGAGAGAGAGAGAGAGAGAGAGAGAGAACTTTATTAAAGAAAAAGCCAAGTGGTCGGTTTCCTCAGTTTAGGACCCCGTTGGAGCGTCCAGCCGTCCCAGCCCGGTGAATCAGCCGAAGCTGTTCTTCGGCGCTCGAGCTGGCCAGTTCTCCCTCCCACTGCTCAACCGAGGGGTAAGAAATCGCGGAAAGTGACGGGTTGAGCTGGCACTCCCACACCATGTGGTATAGAGTGCAGGGTGCCTTGCAGAATCGACACTGCGGGTCGTATGGCGTAGGTCAGATAAAGTGCAGCTTGGTAGGATGGGGAAATATGTTCGTTTTCAGGAGACCCCAGTAGCGCTCTTCTTTCTTGCTGAGAGAGGGGTGTGCAGGGGGAAGCGTGAGCCTGGCTAGCCTCTAGTATTGCGTCACCTCCTGGAATGATGTCAAGGGGATGGCCGTCTCTAGCCAACTAGCGCCTATTGACTAAAAAGACAGGCATTGACGAAGAGAGGTTCACGAGACTGGTGCAGTCTTTCGCAATCAGCCACGTGGCATACACGGTGGCGTTCCGCAAGTGGACGCAAACCGACAAGGCCAAGATCGGCATCATGATCCGAAGAATGTATAAACGGGCACTAGGGCTGAACAAATCGACGAACACAGAACGAAATCTGCAACAGGGCGTCCACAACACGGTGGATGAGCTCACGAAGGCCCAGCTAGAAGCACGACGGGAACGACTGGCAGCGACCAAGACGGGTAGAGCCATCCTCGAGACCCTGGGCTACGGCTACCAGATCACGGGTAGGCAGCTCCGAGACCTAGCCGAGAAGATGCGGAAGAACGTGCGGGTGTCTCCCATCCCGACGAACATGCACCCAAAACGAAATCAAGAACGGAAGACGCGCAAGGGCCAAATACATCATCGAGCAGTACAGTAACGTACTCATGAACACGGCACGTCGATGCGACAGACTGGGGCCAAGACAGGTATGCGATGTCAACCATAAACGCAAGAACCGGAAGGGTGGCCAAGTCAGCGAGCGCCAAGTGCGTGAACGCCACCAAGGCAGAAGGGATCGCCATAGCCGTGGCGATGTCGGAATCCGGTTGCGACACGATCCTGAGCGACTCGCAAGAGGCCGTCCGCAACATGTCGAACGGCCGAGTGAGCGGCAAGGCAGCCAAGATCATCGAGAAAACGGGTGTCCAAGAAGATAGAAGAGTAAATATCAAATGTATCCCGGTGCACGCTGGCGAATGCTCCCCGTAAGCACTGAACCACAACGAGACGGCCCACAGGAAGGCGCGCGCATTAACACGCGCGCCCCCAGTGTGGGAAGTCGTCCTGGGATGGAATGGTGGGTGGAGACAAAAGAAAGAGCCAGGAGTTATGGCGAAGCACTTAAGAAGAGCGTATCCGCCGCCCCACTGGCGCTGGGTCGCGAAGAGGCAACGTATCTCAGAAGACTACAGAAGGCGTCGATCACGTCACCGGCAGCGCTACACCACATGTACCCCGAAAAACACCTATGAAGCGTATGTAAGAAAGGGCCAGCCAACCTGTGGCATGTCATGTGCGACTGTGGCTCCTACCCAGACGACCCGAGTTTCGCAGAATACCCGGCGTAACTCCAAAGATCCATCCATTCAACTAACAAGACGGATCCAGCATTGGCCATCTAGCAGGTATTTATTGCACTCGAAAGGCACGGGCTCCGCAAATGGGCTGGTGCTTAGTAGGGCCGCAGAGAAGATACGACGGCGGGCCAAGTCGGGGTGGGGGTCGTAACAGACTCCAGCCCACTGCAGGTTTTATTGAAACAAAGTCATTTCCAGTACAGTCCTAGCCCGAGCTGGAACCGGCGGCCACCACTTTCGCAAACTCGGCGGCTGTGCTCTCTTCTTCAGGCGCGAACGCACGTAATCTGGAGAGTAGAGCACGTGAGAGATCAGGCCCCGAACGCTGGACAGAGTGTTCTCGAAGGTCGAGCTGGCCGACGCGGGGCGCGCCTCACGAGGCGCACGTGCGCTCGGCCGAGGTGAGTTTTCGGGTAACGCTCCATGACAGAACTAAAAGCTTAAACAGCTCTTAAACAATACTTATAACCAAACGTTCGAGCGCTTCTGCGTACGTGTTCGGAGTCGGTGCTATATATAGGGGCAAATCATTTGAGAGAGACATGCATGTATGTGCAGTTGCAGATTCCTCTTTGTTTCTCACGCATACCCTTCATGCAATACTAACCTCTCAGTACTTGCCTTTCGGGATGGAAGCGCTGTGTTAGGAGCGAGAGGGATACATGTTTACTTTAGGTGCCTTTTAAAGACGGGTGTCTTTCCTGGGCTACTTAAACGCAGAAATATTGGTCTGTCTGTCTGTCTGTTTGTCTGTCTTTTATTGCGATAGTATACCCGTTGACATAAATACTATGTTACAAGTATAGGTTACCTCCCGTTTCGTGAAGAAACGCAAGGAGGGACCGGTTGTGGGGTCCCCATATCCACCGATGAAGGGCAAGTGGTTTGCCAGGGTGGAGGCTGTCTGTGACTCGATTTAGCCACCCGGCAAAAGTGAAACGGAGCTGCGCAATAGAATTATACACTGACAAACAAATCTAAACGTCTACGTACGGTGTCAGTGTTCATACTTGTCAACACTGTTGAATAAGAACAAGACATTACGCAAATATAAGGCAGCAAATCAATACATAAGTGATATTTGCAGTGTTCCTTTATTAAAAAATTCATGAATGCTTGGTTTGTGCGATAGCGAATGAAATACTACATCAACGGCAGAAAACCGTCGCCTGCTGTTGCCAGCGCTACCTCGTGGCGGCATTTAAGAAAATCAAACGGCAATAGCAACGAAAGGTTCCACTAGATGGGATCCATGTTCCGCTTGGTTTGCTCATGGAGTAGGGCAACGTGGGTCTATAAATGTTACAGCATTGTGCCTCAATTCACGCGCGTCTCCGCCGTTGGGCACACTGGCATCAAGAACCCCAACTTGGAGGAGTAGGACGCGGTAAATTTAAATTGACTTGAGCAAACCTCTAGAGTGTTATTTTGGGAGGGACGAGACGGGAGAGGAACAGCATGAGAGGTGAGCGGGAAAAAGAAGGGAGGCCTTTACGTGGAAGGGGCGGCAGTCGACTATCGTCTTTCTGCGACATTTGCAAAGAAAGGAGCAGATCCGCGGTCATTTTTTTCTGTGCTACAGAAACTAGCCGACGCCCACAATGATACGTTTAATTACCCAACCTGTTTGCATGCTGACAAAACCTGTCTCTGTGGTTTCGGTTTTTACCGTATGTTCGCGCGTATAACCCGCACCAAACATGCAAAAAATGCAGTGGCAAAGTAGCAGTGCGAATAATACACGGATTTTTTTCTTTAGTGCAACTCCACGCCAACGCGCGTTGTGCCCTGAAGATGACCCTGTGTACAACAGTGAGGACTGCGGCTGCAGTGATAGATAGCTCTAGGAAGAGCAGTGACACTGAGTGAATTGTGACTTTCGCCTTGTAGTTTGTGTATACTACTTGCTAAATATACGCTTTTTCTGTCTACATAGTATGGGATGTGTTACTTGAGGAGTAGCTTTGGTGCAGCCTTTCCTGTATCAGATGTGCGGGCAATACGCGAGGATTCTTTTTTTTTCTTTTCCGACGGGCTCAAAGGGGGGGGGGGGGGGGGGGTGCGGATTATATGCAGGGGCGGGTTATACGCGCGAAAATACTGTAGTCGCTTTCTAAACGTGGCCGGTATTATTCACAGCATTAAATTTTCATCGCGGACTTCCTATAAAAGCTTTGCAAGCAGGAAACCCCAGTTCGTAAATCGAGAAGATTACGTGTGTGCCACTCGTACTACTGCTCCTGTGTACAAGAAAGAGCGGCCAATCCCCTGACTGGGCACGTGTAATCCGCCAAAAAAACAGCGTCTTTATCATCTTCATCATTCCTGTCAAGAAGAAGGCGATTCGTGTACTCAGTGCTCCCCAGACCCTGTCAGGGAAAAACGTCACCCGTCGCAGAGATGCAGCAGAGCGCCGAGAAAAACGAGGGCGAAGATTCGAGGAGCGGTAGCGCGATGAGCAGCGAGGAAAAACCGCCAGGCCAGGGAAGCACTGCCGACAACGAGAGACAGGCTGCCCAACCCGGGGGCCCGAAAAAGGCTTCGACCGCCGACAGCCATCCCAGTGAGTACATGTCCCCGTCGCAGGAGTAAACTTTGGATGTGACCTTGCAACACTTCTGAACAACACTTATTCTCTTTCCGATGTGCCTGGAAGCACTGCGAAAGTTATACTTATCGCTTGCACGAAGCGGCACTGCGGGATGTGGTCGTCGCAGCAGATACAGTTTCGCCTTGCTCGTGTGTAGAGTTTTTTTAAATGGCTGTCGAATGTGTCGAGTGCTGTAACCGAAAGGAGGCCGGCAAGCGGCCGCGATGTGGTTTCAGCGAGCTGAATGACTGGCACGCTGGCACGCGGGATCATCGACAACCGGTCTTCAGGCGGGAACCAACAATAGCCAGTTCGATATCAGTACGGGCCTCCAATGTAGCGAGAAAATCGTGAAAAAAAGTATTAGTATTTTAGATGCGACTGCATCTCATTCACTCGCCTTGTCCCTGAATCCGGCGTCGTCGTCGGCGTCCGCACCTCCCCCATTTTCCTCGACGCGCGAGCTGCGCTCTCCGCCGCTCACCCCCTCTCCTCTCCGATAGCGAACACTCTCTCGCGAGGGGCATTGGATTGGATTCGATTGGATTGTCTTGGATTGGCTTAGCTTGGCTTGGCTTGGATTGGATTTGGATTGGATTGAATTAAGGTGGATTGTGTTGGATTGTGTTGGGTCATAGCCGCGGCAGACGCACTGGCGCCGGCGCGTCCCCTCACCGTTATGCGCGCTATAAAACGCGGTGCCTGCGCCGCTCCATCGTTCCAGCGCCGTTACCCCGCTGTCCAACGCTGCAACGTGAACCCCCTATGCGTCGCATCTACACAGGGGTTCCCGCGAGGGGAGGTGGGAGTTTTTTTATCCTCCTTCACTCTCTGAGTGGTGCGAATGTTTTGAAAACCAGCTTATACTATGCTTGATAGGAATGTAACATCGAAACCTAAATCTTCTATGGCCAGCAGTTTGGCTGGGCGTTGATATCACGCCCAGCCAAAGCGTTAGGCACTTTTATTCCGTAGGGGTGTAATTCGAAAGAACCCCTCTTGCTTTGAAGCGTCGCATTTAACGCTATCCTTAAAATAGTTGTGTATTTGCATAAGTAGCATTTATCTGTAGAACATACATTAGAAACCTGTGACAACACGAGTACATACGGAGAGGCAGACTCACCCCACAGAAAAAAAAAATCCTTGAAGCAACATTTAAAAGATTTTTACCTGATACCTGCATCAGCAAAACCAGCCCGATATCTCAGCGAGCAAGTGAGATGATAACGAATTTGAGAGAAAACAATTTTTTCCATTTTTTCCCATTACGGGTAGTATTTCCCGAAAGTCCAGCCTTAGTTTGGCCATTCGCCATGATAAAAGTGTGGTCAAAACCATTGACAACAACAAAGAAGCGGTTGCTAGTCTACGTAGTGCGGCGACAGCGGCAGATTACGATGGCCACGGACGCATCGTGGGCAAGTGATAACCTCCAGCGCATGTGCAAAATTACCCTTACTACCCAGCGCGCTATCATGAGCTGTCACTCAGTGCATAGACCGATAACACGTTCTTTGCTGTGCGGAAAACTTTAGATGACTGTACTTCCGACATTTAAAGACTAGGTCTAGACGTTTGCGCTAGGCTATGATAGGTCGGGTGCGTTGGTCAGTTGGTCACTTCTGTTCGTAAATATAGACTGCCGGCACGAACTGGGGCGCCGACAAGCGCACCGGGCCGATGCGCTTGACCAGTGATGCAAGCTTACAGGCAAAGCCATCAGAAAATGTAGGCGTGGAGCGAAACTGGGGTTGCGCGTCTTCTCTAATAACAAAGATAGGATAACATTTGGTCGGCTGCGGACGCTTGACGGAGCATGAATTCGTCCACCATGAGATCATACTGAGCCAGGATGAAGTTGCATCACGAGTCTCGCCGTCAGGCTGGTGGAACGGGGTATTTTTCTCTTGAAGTATTCAAGTGTTCTTCATTGGTGAAAAATACATCGTTACTGCTGCGTTCTTGTACCCCTTTGATAGTTTATAGGTTTGTAATTTAGAATATTTGAAGGAATTTGCTGGCTAAAAAGCTACTTATTTTGTCAAAGAACTAACGGGAATATTAAAGTAGCGCAAAGGAGTACATGCCATGATGAATGAGTGTTACTTTGATACCCCAGTGGTCTGAGGGCTCATCGCAGGGGGCGTCCTGCAGCGTCGGCTCGTTTACCTACACTCCGGTTAGCAGTTCCTTACGGGTTGCTGCAGTACCACCTAAGCAAACCCAAAGTGCCGAGGCTCACAGGAAACTTTTCTTCATTTTGTGGAGAGCCTAAGAGCATGTTGACTGGCACTATGCTAAGCATAAATGCTACTAGTAGTTCCTGGAATTGTAAGATATATACAGTTTGGTGGGTGACATCATGTGAGGCACTAAATGTTCGATGCACGTACTCCAATGTCTTTTGTCATTGGAAGATGGCCAACGACGGCGACTGCTTTGCCTTAAGGTAAATTTCTTCATACAATTACAAATCGGGCGATGCATTCACGATGACTGCTTCCTGGTCACAGTCTCGACGTCGTCGAAGCAGTCATCACCCAAGAAGGACGAGCAAGACCAACCAGAGTCCGCTTCGAAGGATGACGGCATAATCCGGGAACCACCACCTGCAGCGCCGGCAGACATCGAGGTAATTCAACCTGCCCGCCGCTCTTCCTCGACGACCGGCCCAAAGGCGAGGCAGGAGGAACAGCAGCAGCCGGCCGAGGTAACTCATCTCATGACATCTGTAATGCTTCAAATAGCGTGAAGCTGCGCGTAAAAGGTTTCCGGATGGTATTTCTGGAGCGAGCGCCTCCTTCACTGAACCTCCAGTTTGCTCTTTCAGATAGGCAACCGTATGTCTTGGAGTTTTAGTCATGCTGCTGGCGCCCACCATAATTAATTAACTGACATGAAATTGGAGACTTCACGACTTCCGATAGAACTAGGCTCTGCGTAGGAAGCAACGCACTCAGTAGTGTACAGCGTGGAAAGAAGGCTGGTTACTTTGGCTGAAAACATCGGCCATCAAAAGAACTTTGGCTATCAACAATGGACAAAAACTACCCAATACATGTGCTTGTATTCTTTTTTTGTCATGTCATATGACGTGAATAAATCATTTGCGCTGAAAATCTGGCCCGCACGTATACGTTTATAATAAGAGCACAGTGCACACAGAATGGACAACCAAAAATGGCAGGACCGGCGCTGTCCAGGCGATCGTCCGGCCATTTTTTTTCATTTTCTGTCCTGGACACAAAATGGAAAAATGGCCGAAAAATGGCTGGTCGTCGGGACGTGAATAATTTTGTAATGGCCCATGAAACTGCAACCTAATGGTGGTGATATTAGGGGAAGCTGCTAACAGCCACCTCTTCTTTGTCTGTATGTAACATTTTGTAATATTTTCAACATTCTCTCGGCCACGCAAAAAATGGAGGGAGAGGCTGAAGATAACGTAAAGAGTTAAGAGTTTTCGGTGGTTATCCAGCGCCCCGAGTTCGTCGTAGCCTCCTGCAAAAAAACTTTTGTTCGAAGTCGTGTCAGCTGTTCTTTCTGTCCATGATCGATTCCTTGTCCGTGCTAGCCATGCCAGAGTAGTCGATACTACTTTTAGATTCAAAGCATCTCTTGCTCTCGGCTCCGTCGTCCGTCGTCCGTCCGTACGCAACTCTCCCCCTCTCCCCACCAGCTGTGCGATAGCGCGCGCGCTGCTCATCACGGCAGCTGCGCGATAAGCGCGCATGCGCGTCTCCTCTCTCATCTCCTCCTCTCCAGTCCATCTGCTCTATATAATAAACCCGGTCCGCACTCCGCTCCCTCAGTTGCTGCTTCGGTTGAGTCATGCTGCGCCGTCCGGAGTTCCGTCATTTTCCGTTATTTGGATACCCAATCTCGTGAACGTTTCGGAACCTCCGAGGTGCTTCGCATCAACTCAGGGTTCCCTCGCGGGTAGGTGGTGTCATTTTTTGTTTCCATCGATGCTTCTAGTGTCTGAACATATGGTTTGTATGAGACCAGGGTAAACGGCTCGTCCTGACCAACGCCTGGACCATCGTTAGCACCATCTTCTCTCTTGGACAAGGACATCTCAGTATTCGCAGAAGCGTCGTGTCGGGTTGCTTGTCGTTTTTTACAGGAAATTAGGAATCGGATGGTTCTTTTCTTGCGTTTACCGGTCCTTGTATACGTGAGGCTTTCCCTTGCTTGCTCAATTTTTTCGATCAGTTGGTCCTTGTTCATGCTTTTTGCTGTAGCCTTGTTTAGGATACTTGTCACTGCGTGCCATTGGGCCGTACGGCGTTGCGTTTTTCGCCGTCTTCGTTTTCGCGTCGGGGTTATAAAATCTTCATGTTTTAGGCTAGTCAAATGCAATACACCCTGAAGTCGTGCTTTCGCGACGGTGGGTCTACCTGAAGTCTGATTCTCGGTTCAGGAGTCGAAGTACCCCGAAGTACCCTGAATCAGTACCCTGATACTCTGGATCTCATTCGATGTCGTAGCTCGAACAAAATATCTAAAGTTATGGAAGAAAAATTGTTGAGGCAAATTAAAATGACCGGTGACAGCAGTTGTTAGCGTTCTAATTTTTGTCACTTTCCAGTGCCAGGAGGATCTGTGCGTTGAGATTTTTTGTTCTTGTTTTGTTTCTTCCGATATCGGATGTGTGTTCATATTTTTGTTCTGGTATGGTTACACCAGTGTGCCCCTTTTGTTTTGGCGAACGTATGTAACTCGCTTTTTGCATTTTTTGTTTCTTGTTTATTTTGTTATCTTCTTCCGATAGTGCTTGTGATCTCGCTGCTCCCCTGATTGTTACGGGTGGCAGGGCCCCGTCAGGCAGTTTTGTTTGCCTTTAGCCATGCCATCCAAGGCAGTTTGCATTGAATTGTCTAAAATAAACGGATACAACAACAACAGCAAGCGTCCGCAGTGGTGCTTGTAGTCCTTCATGGATTCATTCCGTGCACATTGAGCTCTTTTAGTCTCATCATAAGAATGCGAATCGGACGTCTCTTTAGGTACCTCTAATGTGTTGTGGTATCTCTGATGACTCGACATATTTTGGGGGGGCAGTCGATTCCGTTCATTATTTCGAGCGTTTGCTGCGGAGAAAGCTGTTTCAAATTGGTTGTCTGAGCACGGAATAAGCAGTTGCCTCCTCCTTGTTTTTTATTGCATTCAATTCTTGTTTAAAGAAAGCTCGTTGAGTGACCTCTGGTTTTGACGATCATTAAAAGGTGCCAACAAATCACTGTTTCTGTTGTGAGGATCACTGCTCTGCAATGCTGAGTCATTGTTATTTACGATACCGTCCTGACTTTTCGGGCCTATTGTTACACTTTCGTCGAAAGAATGCTTTTACAAATCTGAAAACAATCGGTATATTCTAAATTTCGTCAACGGGATAAAACTTTAGAACCCATATGCGGTTTGATATCCTTCGTTAAAACATCCAGGTCAACAGGCTCTTCAGTTTAACTGTCCAGCTGCTTCAAAATTGTATGCTTTTCTAGTAGACTTACAGGAAAATCGGCTCACCGATTTATAGGCGCCTCGGCATTCATCCGTGATTTTATGTCGCGGATCAGTGTAGTGACGTCCTTTCGGATTAGGCTTCGTCTTGGCCAAAGGGCTTTCACACCCATTCAGAATGTCGTTAATGTCTACGGGGTCATCAAGAAGGATCACGGTCGCTGGAATGCCGAAACCGTTGTCGTTGTTTTCCACTGATTTCCGCGAGGCGTCCGCTAAGAATAGGTAAAGTTGTTGAAGGCGTGGTATCAGGTACACGTTGGTCCCGTCCTCTATTCCGTCTTATGTTTTCTTCGCCGTCACCTGCGGTCAATGGACAGTGCGGGAAGTTCTATTCAACCGCTGCAGTCACTCACGTCATCGTTATAGGCGGTCCGAACCCATTTCTTTAACTGTGTAGTCCTTAATCATGGTCACGGCACCATTTTGTTGAAGAAACAGAGGCGCGGGCAGCGGGACGTGAGTGATTCTCGAACTGCCGATGGAACTGCAATGCAATGATGCAGAAAGTATGGGAAGCTGCTAGTAGCTACCTCTGCTTCGTCGGTAATACTTTCAACAGCACGAGTGGCTTACACACATACATGCGCCCGCCCGCCCACACATTAAACTCACACGCCCGCACACACACCACGCGTGTTCATGCCCGCACGTTGCTAATATTTTGTGCAATTTACCGTCTGATTATGATTCACGCAACACAACGAACACTCAAATACGCAGATGGACCGCAATAGCACTCGAACATA
Organism: Haemaphysalis longicornis; assembly: GCA_013339765.2. Taxonomy (NCBI): domain Eukaryota; kingdom Metazoa; phylum Arthropoda; class Arachnida; order Ixodida; family Ixodidae; genus Haemaphysalis; species Haemaphysalis longicornis. The sequence continues at coordinate 531,701 of JABSTR010001108.1, forward strand.
GCGTTTCCCTTGCCATCGCAGCAGCGCAGTCGAATGGGGTATCTGCTTCATGTGCCGGCAACACAATCGCAGTGCGGGTATTTGCGGCAAACACCACCGGTGTAATCGCCTCCTGAGAAGTACAATCTAGTGGGTTCCTTATTGTTGGGTTTATTCGCTTCTATGAACCGAGTTATGGAAACTGTTGCGACGTATCCCAGAAAATGTTGATCCCGTGGTGCAATCTAAGGTGATACAACAAGTTATCTAACCAGCAACGTGCTAAGAGAGTTTATCTTGTGGAATGCGCATGCTTCATTTCTCAGCCTCCCATCCGAATTTCGATTGAATACCGCTGCAGCCAGATTCGCTTGCTGCTGAGTCCCCGGAGAAGCAGAAAAGGCGGTCCCTGCGCCTCCTTCCTCCCGATGTGGAGGCCGGCCTGGACAGGGCGCCGCCACCGGCGCCCGAGCCACTGGCGCGCAAGATTGCCCTGTGGCTGCTGCTGGCCACGGCCGCCGTGGTCTTGGCAGCGTTCATCTACGTCAGCTTCCTCCACTCGCCGCCGCAGCCGCTCAGGGAGCTCACAGAGCCGCCCGGAGGAAACCCCGTCTACTTCCTGCCGGCCGTGCCCGAGAACTACAGCATTGTCGGCTAGCCGTCGATACCGGGCACCCGATAACACGAGACTCCACGATGACGCGATGGTGCCGCTAGAAGTGGCCACGCTGCGCAAATGAATTTTGATTATATCTGTCTCCTCTGAAATTTACAGCAACCCTCAATTAGCGCACACTCAGAATTATCCGAAATGTAGGTTCTCCAGTAAATTAAGAAAAACTGACCGATGAAGTCCATATTGCAGCCATTTAAAGTAGTACGCCTCCGATGATTGGGTTCGGATATATTTGTGGTTTTTGTGTAACATTTAAGCATGAAATTTTCAAAATTGTTATGCGCTAGAAGGGTTCAGGGAGGTCTTTCACTAATTGTTCTTGCGATGTGGTTGACACATGCCAGTAGATATGTACGTTTTTGTGGAGGGTTTGGTGTGTGCTAGGATGTATTTCTCGTGTTTGCGGGACCGAAGGAAATCCCAAATCCGCCCCAACAGAAGCTGCCAACCGCATAGAACAGGGGTGAAACTGCTGAATTGTTTACAAGCAAGGAACAGCAGAGGATACGGGATCACTTCTCGGTGTCTTTCTTGTCTTGGTGTCCGACACATATATTGTGAGAAATCATCACTAGCGACACGTGTAAGTTACACATTGGAACTATGGAAACCGCGGTGCAGGTGTTTCTTATTAAACAACTCGGCGTTTCCTTGAATAGCAGTCACATTGCAATATTTATTGTCCATATTTACACTCCATAGTTAGGCTTAGCCCCATTCCCTTCCCTTCCGAAAAAAAAAGACGCGAACTTCATAGGCTGACAAAGTGCGGGAGTTAAAGTGTGCTGTGTATAAGAGGGACAAGACTGTGCGGGATTTATTGTACACTGAACTCAAACTAAACTCCACTCATCATGCAAACAAATGAGGGCAGAGGTTTCGGATTTATTGTACACTGAACTCAAACTAAATTCAAATCATCATGCAAACAAATGAGGGCAGAGGTACTGGTGCATTCAGGCGCGCTTGTGAGCTTTGTTTATATATTTCAGCTTTCGTCAGCCCGATCTTATATTCATTTTAATCTGTTCTGGACACCATCAGCGGCTAATGTGTGCTAACATATGTAGATTTATGTCGAAACTTTGTGAACTCGGCGATTTAGCTGATTAAATTGCCCACTGGTATCATTCGACTAAAGCACAGACCGCTGTTACTTCTGAAGCTTTGCACTGATCCGGCCCCCCTCCCCCCCCCCCCCCACCCACACGCACACACGCGAAGATAAACCGAGAATAGTTTTGGAAGGAAGGGTTTGGGAAGAAGTGACTGTTTAGTGTACCTTTGCGTGTCTGGGAGTACAACCACTCACCTTTATTATACTGTGTATGCTTTCCTGTCTGTTCGAAACAACAATTAAGTGTGATTGCTTCTCTATTCTCGTCATCTACTCTCGCCCTTCTTGGGTAGAATAGTTGTCTTTTGGCAGCTGTTCTCCCTGCCTTCTCGCAAGTTCGCTGGCCTTCGCAACACTGAGCTGGACAAACCAATAACGACACAGGAGGTCTGGCGGGCACTTCAAGCACTGAGACTCCACTCCGGACAAATAAAGGTCACAAACAAGCTACTCCGGAACCTCCACCACACCAGCATCCAAGCCTTACGGGCTACTTAAATGAGCACTAGGTGCGGGTCCCAATATCGGCTCAATGGAAACACGCCGAAATGGTGCTCATTCCGAACCAGGCAAACCTACGAAGCTGGACACATGCGCCCAATATCGCTAACGTCGTGCGCAGGGAAAATTTTTTAGCGTGTGATCATCGCCCGCCTACAACCATACATTTAAGCCTAAGACATTTATTTGGACTCAATGTTCGGCTTCGAGCCCCATCTGTCAACTCATGACATCGTCCTTCAACTAAAGGAACATGTTTTGGCTCTCATTTTCCTTCACTCCACCAGGGCTACCCTCGCTCTCGATTCGAAAGGAGCGTTTGACAATGTGAGCCCCTACGCCACCCTCGATAATCTCGACGACATTAACTGTAGAAAGCTAATGTTCAAGTATATCCAGGCACATAGGCATGCGCACAGGAGGGCCTAATCATCTTAGGGGGGGCCGCCAAATTTGCCCCATACCTTTGCTCAATCGGATCTGTCCCGTGGGGTTATGACCACACATGTGTTTTCATAATAATAGCAGCCGAAGAACCCTTATGTTACCCTCCAAAAGCTGTTTACTTTCGGCCCGGAAAGGCGGGAACCGAAAGCAGACCGCTGTGAGAAACACGTTATCACTTAATTTTAGCGGTGCTTTCCGCAACATTATTAGCTATGATGAACCTCCTTCAACAACTTAACACCACCCCGGGGATAAAACATGCGCTCTACGCAAATCACATCACAATTTGGAGTACTGGTGGGTAAGAAGGCGACATGCAGGATGCGATCCAGCAAGCCGCTGACACAGTCCAACAGTACGCCAGTGTGCGCGGTATTCAATGCTCCCGGGAGAAGTCCGAGCTCATCATTCTGAGGTGCAAGGCACGTGGCAAGCCACTGGGATCATCCACAATACAAATAAAACTCCAGGGTAGCGACATAGTCCCAACCATCCGCATACTGGGACTTTACATCCAGCAAGGTGGAGGAGGAACGCTAACTAGCCAGTGCCTCAACCCCACTACCCTCGAAAATCATGCGCATGGTGGGTCGAGTCACAAACCGGCACCAGGGTAAGGAGGATGATGTCATCAAGCTGGTGCAAGCCCTGGTTGTCAGCCGCGTGGTGTACTCTACCCTTTACCTCCCGCTGAAAGTAAGGGACATGGACCAAATCGACATACTCTCGCGGAAGGCGTACAAGCAAGCGCTAGGCCTTCCTCCTCACAACGCCACTAGCAAGCTGGAAGCGCTCGGGGTGCAAAACAAGGTGCGGCAGACACACTCATGTCCACCTCGTCCGCCAACTACAGCGGCTCAGGCAAACTTCGATCGGCCACACGGTGCTGAAACAGCCAGACAACCAGATGGCGGACGCAAACCACCTTCGACTGTAAACTGTGCCTCAGGACATCCGTACGCTCATCAGGGTTGCTCCGCTCCCGCGAAACATGCACCCTGAGCATCACGCACAACGCAGACAAGCACGAGTACAATTCCTACAAAAGAATTACTCTCACCACTTCCATGTGCGAATCACGGACGCGGCACACTATGCATCCCACGCGGCCACAGCAGTAAGCGTATTCGACGGCTCAGGCGTTGTCGTTCGCACTGCGACCGTAAAAACAAAACCAGATAAATGGCTGAAGCTGAAGAAACGGCCATCGCACTGGTGATGACGTCTGCAACTTCGAATAAACCACTTCACATAATCACAGACTGCCAACAGGCACGCAGAGACTACGGCCAAGAAGAGTTTTTTTTTTGTCATGAAAATATTTCAGATAAGGCAAAATAGTAGAGCAGAAGAAAGAGATTTAGTATGCAGATTCAAGAGAGAAATGAAAAAAAAGAAAAAAAAGGAATGAGGAAGAGAAATAAAAGTCAGCCAGATCGGAATAATTTTAGCAGGGCATACGAGCCGTCTCCGAAATGATTGAATGGATGGTGTGACACACATCCCCATGGCAGTGGCTTAGCTTCGTGCCCCCAAAAGACAAAAGCATTGCCAGAGTCAATGGCAGTCCAAGACGTCGCAAAGGAGTCTCCAGGAACCTTCCTCAATGATCTGAAAATTGGGAGAAAAAAAGTTTGGAATGTTCACCAGACTCAATTTCGTGGCAAAAGCGGTACAAGGGGGAAGTTGTTTGTCAGATCTGTCCGATATAAGTATTGATTAAGGGGGGGGGGGGACACCACAGCGAAACAAGGTCAGTGATACTTCGCACAAGCGAGTTTGGCAGAGTGAAAAAGTAGCTTGACAGATTCGTCGTCATCGTTATCGGGGCGGCGGACCCGTGGGGCACCGGTCGCCGCGAGTCAGGCGCTCAGTTGCGCTCGAGCTCCTTGCCCACGCGAAAGCCTGGACGACGCCGGGCGGTCGCCTCGAGGCACGCGCTCACGTGCGCGGGTTTTCTGTTTCCTTTCAGACGGATTTGCGTCGCCGTAAACAGCCTCTGTAGTAAAAAATAGGATGTTCCCGGGCACATTATTCTGTGAACTCATGCCAGAAGGGACGCTTATTCTTACCGTGGTGCTCAGAGGCTTTATTAATTCTGGGAAAATTATCCACCAATGTTCCTGGCATAACGGGATATGAGCAGGAGCCCTATTTTACTGGCGGACCCAAAAAAATTGGCCATCCTTGCCATATAGAGCTTCGCTGAGAGATAGAGCGATAGCGTTATTATCTAAGCAGCCCTAGTCCGGGCCGTCGCGCCACAGCATCTTCATCAGGAGATGGCAGGTTCGTAGACCTCCCAGAATCCCTCACTGACATGAAGGTAGTGGGCCGTCAGCAGTTCCTGCGTCGGCTCACGTTCACGCCCTGACCCGGGCTTAGCCAGTCTTCACAGGAAGCGATGCGTTGGGCTAGGTGGGCCGGCAGGTCTAGGTGATGGCATTCCTTCTATACGTGTCGTTCTGATGGGTGGGAGGAGCAGTTGGTTGTAAGGCAAGGGGACGCACAACTTGTCATGTACTGATTTTATCGCGGCGTACATGAGAAAAACCATGGATCTTTTATGCTTGGTGGTGTGTGTCCCATCTTCAAGTAATGTGCCAGTGATGGTTCTTCGTGAATCACTAAGCTCAAATAATTCAGGTAGCTGCGTCGCCAGTTTCAGGTTCCCTGCACGTCGCTCGTATTCCCAGCCCTGCATCTTGCACGTTGGGTTCTTTAAAAGCGATCACTTAAGTTTTTGCTTACTGCAGAGCATTCAAACAATTCCTGAACGGTACAGCTCTCCAGAAGGTGCGGGCAGCACTCACTAATTCCGAAGACATGTATGACTGCACCTTTTTAAAAGAGTAATTACCCCGGTGAAAACACCTTGTAAATAGTCAGCAATTAGGTTCTTGTCACCCATGTGGACTGAATCCTTATTTGAAATTAATCTACAGACCACCCTCGCGAGTCAATGCCAGCCTGAAGAGAAAGCACCTGGTGCGGCGATTGAAGTAAAATTAGACAGAACCAGCTCTGATGTCTGAGATAAATGTGTGGGCAGCTTTTGTAAATACAGCCTGACATTCAGAGAAAGTAGGAAGCCTTCGTGAATCGGACCATTCCGACCACTATCCATTTTTTTGAAAAATGACTTCGAGCATTCGGGACCCCGCCGGGAAGCAATAATTGATGATAGCAGAAGAGGACTTCAGCGGATTATTTTCGCCTGTCGAGTGCTCCGTACAAATACCGTCAATTGAAAGAGAAACTCTTCAAATATTCACTGTATGAAGTTCCATCGAAAGAATTTTCACTTTTGAAGCTTCTCGAGAGAACGGCAAAGATTGGCTGGTCTTGTCAAAAGCTTCTGTTCACTTTTTTGCCATACCCGTGTAAAGCGTGAACGTAGCACAGGTGTTTTCTGGTGGGCCGTTCCGGAGCCGCAACTTACCAAGCACCGATAGCTGACAAATTCTCGCAATGTAGTTGTCAACTTCTCAGCGAAGCTGTTAGCCGCTCATCGGTCAAGATATTTATTTTCTCAGGCCGATATCTCTGACTTCATGCGCGGGCAAACTTATGGAACGCATTGTGCTAGGCAGGCTGACATCTCACATGGGGGAACCAACAGAGGGACGAAAAAGATTCTCAGACTCCATTAATGGGTTCCGCGCCAAATTGTTCACTCAGAACACTTACAGGTAAAAGAAGAGGTCAGCGGCAACGTAAGCACCTCACAAACAAGCGCCATCCTCGCCTTGGACGTTAAATGAGCGTTTCACAACGTGTCACACGCGGCCATACTTGAAACCCTGAGGACTACCCAATGCGGAGAGAAAGCCTACAATTACATCAGGGACTTCCTCTCGCATCGCACGGCAACGGTAGGACTTGGCAAACTACGGAGCGACAAATTCAATGTCACTGCAAATAGCACTCCGCAGGGCTCGGTCAGCTCGCTATTACTCTTCAATTTATCAATGATGAGCCTACCTGACAAGCTAAATGCCACCCCAGGTTTCAGGCATGCCATTTACTCCGACAACGTGACCTTTTGGACTACCAAAGGCCCAGCAGGCATAAATAGGACGCCCTGCAGGAAGCCGGTAACTGTACGGAAACCTATCTGAAAAGATGTGGGCTCTCTATTGCACCCGAAAAATCTGAAATTCTCATACTCAAGAAGCGAACAAGAGGTAGATCCTCCGCCGAGACGCCCGACCCAGAGGTGGCGCTTCATGGCGCTACCATCCCAAAGGTCGATACACTCCGAATATTGGGCCTGGCTTTTTTCAAATAAACGGGGCAGGGGCTTCCACCCTACAGAAACTACAAAACACTGTCACCCAGTTAACCCACCTAATCAGGCGAAAAACAAGCAGAAAACACGGGTTGAAAGAAGAGGACGCAATCAGTATGCTACAGGCTCTGGTAATTAGCAGAAACACCCACGGCACCTCTTACTTTGGGCTAAAAATCGCTGAAATAAAAAAAACTCGACATTTTAATTGGACAAAATACAAATTAGCACTGGGGATACCAGCCAAGACCTCCACAGAGAAACGTTTTCAGTTAGGAATCTACAACGCATGGCAGGAACTCACCGAGGCACATAAAGCCAGCCAAATGGAGCGACTCAAGCTTACCCCGACCGGCCCAGCTACGTTGTACCGCCTCGGTTACGAGAAAGCGTGTGACCCCAAAACTAAAAACGACGCATCCCCCATGCCTTGAGGGAATACATGATGGCTGAAAACGTCCCACGCAACATGCACCCGGTTACCACAAGGGGCGAAGGAAAGCAAGGGTCAAGGCCTTGCGAAAAGCCTACAGCAAGGACAGCTCAACAAGATACGGCGACGTTGTGATGTACCCTGCAAAAACCACGTGGGCGCACGCGGAAAACGAGTGTCCCGGTGTGTTTGTTTAGTACGCGTTACGTCCTAGCGCGAGGCGCTGGAAAACTAGTGTCCCAGTGTTTTAGTACGGTGACTAGATGAAACGACGACAACGACAAGAGGCGCCGACAGCGTGAGCCACTAAGGAGCTTCGCCCTTGAAAGAAAGGTGCACGCGGCATCCTTTTAGCCCAGAAAGCCGCAGGCCGTAGCCGCTGCCCTAGCCCGGGAGATCAGGTAGGCCTGATCCTCAAGCCGAGCGCTGGTGAGCCCGCACTCCCACTCCTCCGTGGAGGGCGAAGTCTGCGAATAATAAACATGAGTGCGATAAAAATTATCTGCTGCTGTGCAAAAGGTCCAGGTTCAACCTCGGACGCGGTAGCTGCTGTTCTGGCGGAGGCGAAAAGTGAGAACGTCCGTGGGTTGAGATTTCGGCGCACGTTAAAGATCCACAGGTGGTCAAAATTAATCCGGGACCCTCCACAACGACACGCCTCATAGCCCAGGTGTAGCTTCGGCGTGTTAAATCAATCAATCAATCAATCAATCAATCAATCAATCAATCAATCAATCAATCAATCAATCACTTATCGATCAAAATCCATCTACACGAAGCCTCAGGTTGTACACTACATACACCGCCCCTCCCATGCCTGAAGGTGGTCGCCGGGTAAGGTGGGGCGCTGGTTGCGTCCTCCGCCCTAAACAAGCTTGCAGGTATAATGCGCCAAGCTGTGACGACCTTGGGAAAAGCAACGACTGCGACAAGAAGCACGCTACACCATTTGTTTTATGCATAATCGGTGTTTGCCCCCCTTTGTGGCGAAAAAGTTTGACTTGGCAAATTACGAGGTGTGTTAACGACAGGTTTAGAGAGGTTCTTACAGCAAATCAGGCGCAAAGATGATGATTGCCGCCGATTCCTCTGCGTCCTGGTTTTTAGTGGAACCTGTGTACTGCGAACGTTCATGAAACAAACATTCGGTGAGTTTTTCGAGGACTCGTTTCTTTCGAATGCTAATGGGTAGTAAGTAAGCAAACTTTCGGTGAGGTTTTCGAGGAAACAATTTACTTATCAAAAATGGCACGTACCGCGAGGGTCATTAGAAATTGATTATGCTCCATATCGTGTTTCTTCCCCCCCCCCCCCTTCCCCTCTGCCCAGGTTTCTGGGGCTTCGGATGTGCTAGTTCATCTGAAGTAAAGAATAATTTGATGTCTGGGCCTTATGCCTTGCTCCTCTTTTGCCGCATTCTCTTGTGTTGTAAGTAAAAATGTATTACAACTATAAATACTCTCTAGTCCACATTGCCGGTCTAACGTATGAAGTCAGGTATGATTGGTCATTCCCAAAGGACCCTTTTCGATTTCGAACAGGCGCTATGGAGTGAATACACCTTGAATGCCAGCTCAAATACAGTCGCAATGTCTACTATCTCCCCCTGCAATGAAGAAATGAACGCTCCTTCGATCTCATTAGAAGAGCGATAAGTGACGCTCGCCTTACCGTAGGGAAAGGGGGTTGGCGTTCATGGTGGGTCACAGTTTTTTTTTACTTCTCGTGTTCTTGTGTTTTCGCCTGTTTGATCAGACGTGGAACGGCCATTTTTAACGGGGAAAATACGCTCGTATATCGTTTCTTCTCTGTCAGAATGATGGAGCCCTCTATATGCACAGTCTCCGCCGTCAATGCTATTCACTTGATCGGGTTTGGAAAAAAATCGACACTAAAGCGACATGCGGGGCAAAAAAGCAATTTTTATTTTTATGTCGGCGTATTCGAACCGCTCACGTGACCAGCAACACAGCGGCATCTCAGGGAAAGCACGTATTTGGTGGCCGAATTAGCACTGGTCCGCCGTACAATACAAGAAATATCATTGGAAGGCTATTTGAACGACGCCTAATATCAATAAGCCATGCAGGGTTGTGGGAAAAACAGATTTCTGTTTGTTGCGGCCGCGCTATTAACATGCAGAATACAAGCAGTCGTCGGAGGGATTTGTGACGAAACACCAGGTGAGAGGACATTGCATTCCCACCTATTTAGTATTTTGGGAACATTATTTCTATTGTCTTTCGTTGCGAAGTTTACTCCAGGCTAGCAATGAAAAAAAGAAAAGAAAAACAATACCAACTGAGACACCTATGCGCCTTAAAATAAATAATATGAAAAATTATCCCAAAGCTTGTGACTGTCGCTGGCAGCATTTTTGCAGTTAGCGATCACAGATTATCTGTGGCCATGTGTTTGTCTTGGTTTAGCCGATGTTTCGTGTGCATGTGTGCTAGTGTAACATATGCGAGTCCCTGCGCTCAAGCGTGCATGCTTGCGTGCGTGTGTGGGCAGCGTGCGTGGGTGTGTGCATACGTGTATGTGCGCGCGTGTGCCTGCATCCGTTTTAATGCCAGGGCAAACTGCACTATACAAGATCAGAATTTTTTCGGGCTATGGCTGAAAGATGACACGAAGTGTTCTAATGTAAGAACATACTGTGCATGGAAATTGTGCTCGTAACGACACCGACGATCGACTTTTTTCACTTTTCACCCTATGACCATGTCTAAATAGCATAACAGCCTCAACAATCGTACTCTAAGAGACCATTAAGAATGTCAATATTTTCAAAACGTGTCGGGATGCTAAGTAGCAGTGAAAAAACGTTATGAAGTGCTGCACCTAATCATTCCTCCTGGAGATTTCGTTTTCTTGCGAAGTAAAGGAATGAAAAAAAAAAAAACTATTTATTGCTATCCCTGAAAAACGGCAGTGGTAATCACCATGACTATAGGATTCAAAACTACATCATTATCATTATCATCCTGTTGATTTTTCGCGCACTCTTACTGCCAGTCTTACTTTGCGTCCCCTCACTCAAATCAAACCGAGTCAAATCTTTGTTGCCGGGAAAGATTTTCGACAGCTCTTAGCTAGATGCTTCCCTAGTTTTCTCACGTTTTCCGAACGCCAGGGAACCGGGATATGGCGTGATAGACAGTTTGCAAATGCGCTTCACACACCAGTGATCAAATAGGAGATATTCAAGGAGTTAATTAATAAAAACTTTATTTAAAACGAGCCTCAGGCGCTGATTTTTGGGCGCCAGCCCGGTGGGGGCCTCCTATAGTCCTGGAAGCCCTGTTCCGCGCTGTCTGCCCTGTCCCGCTCCACCAGGCTACGCTGGATTGAGAGGTCGGAGCTGGCCAGCTGGCCCGCCCACTGCTTGTGCATTGGGTGAGGATTGCGGGTAAGGGATGGGGACAAAAGGGTTTAACCAATTGTTTCATCAATGCAAAATCCGAGATAAAATCTACATTCAGGGAAAGATTCACAAATAAGATCCCAAATGAATCCCAAATGCAAAAACCAGGCCGACTAAACAAGAGTTTGATCCTTCTCTGTTGAGTTCATGGGAAATAAGCTGTATAAGCAGCTCAACGTTTTACGCCACCACGTTTTGATGTGTAGCCAGAGCAAGTCTCTGCTATAGAAATGTCATATCGCCTTAAAATTCTGCAGCCCATAAAGTTAAAAAGTAGTCGCATTTACCCATTCGCCTTTGTCAGCATGTCGAGTAGTCACAACGGACTGCTGCTGTACCCGTACCCATTAAAATGATGCCTTGCTACAGGTCACAAGTTTTAGCTCTTTCAGTCATTTTTTTCCGCATCAGTGAAGTATCATCCCTATTTCGTTTACTTTCTACAGACATGAGTGTCTCCGAGACCTCATTAGAAGTAACCGTACGACACAGAAGTGATACGACAAGAATTCAGCTCTTTGATGGGGAGAAACGAAATTCCCCCTCCTTAGTTCCACAGGCATTGAAGGCACTTGCGGGGAATATTGAACTGCCAAGCATGTGCAAATTGCGGGACGAATAAATGATAATAACTTTGCGGCCGCTATCTTCGTGTGAACAGTTCTAACGCAGCTGCATTTGGTTACGTTGTTTACAGCTGCCGCAGGTAACCTGAAACGTATGACACACCCATAAGGCATATTTTTCAGTGAGTCAGCAGAAGCTTACTTATAACTAAACTAGGCCGTGACAAAACAACCCTACAAAACTGTTCGATTCAATGGGTGCGCTACCGAAGATGATGCGTTTTGGACATTCGCATGTCCACCTTGACCTCACCGTTGCACCAGCTTTCAACATGCGGTCACTGTAGTTCTTCAGCCGGAGTGTTTCCACTCCGCACAGCATGTCTTCTTTTGATCACCGCCATGCACACTTGGCATTTAAGCTTCAACTCAATCTATCTGTCACGTACCACACCTGAAAGATCGTCTCAGTTTTTATTCATGCCTAAATTCTGCTAGTTATGTCCGTCTGCTTTTTATTGATGCCTAAATTATGCTAGTTCACTGCCCCACTTTAGAGGGTGGAGATTCACAACCTCGCGGAAGGTCTGGTGGAGGCGAATCACATAGTCCAGCTGCAACGGCTACCGGGTCCCTAAACTGAATGGCACATTCTGGGCAGACTCGGCTTCCAAGCTCCACTAATCACCTATTGTAAGCTACGGATTCCCCAGAATATTCTTGCTAATATAGCCATGCACCTCTCCCTCAATATACATCCCACTTACCGCAGGGGTTGGCGGGAGCGAAGGGCGCGCGTGAGCTTGCTAGGCGACTCCCCACAGACCGGACATTTTCTATACGGACTTCCATTTTCTTCTATTGGCGGTGAGATGTTTGACTGGCACACCCTGGCTCTGACGTCGGCTTAGGGACTCGAGCCGGTGTCGTCTCCTGCACTCCGCTTATGAAAGAAAACAGTGCCTGTGCTAGAAAGCGCCTGCTTTGATGCTTTAGTGCATTAAATAGCGTATTTCAAGTAATTGAGTTATTTGGCAGCTTCTGACACATGAATAATTTCAATCTTTATCCCGCCCACGATTGCAACACACGAGGAGAGAGAGAACCACTTTCTTCAGAACATCAGTCAGATGACCGTGTGTAACTCGCCCTTTCTAGCTCATTTGCAAGGTTCAGTGCTAAGAACTCCTCAATAAGTATCCAAATGTGTAGACTTGCCTAAGTATTTTTGAGACTGCTCTTATAAAGATTCAACAGTCCAATGCTACGCACCTAGTATCGGGCCCTTACACGCGCATCGCACGGCGGGAAATAAAACGGCCGTCTTCTAGTTCTTTTGTTGTTGTTGGTTTGTATCAGATGAATTTTTTTTCTGTGCCCAATGCATTAATTTTTATGCACGGTCACAAACGTCCAATTCGGAAGTTTGGGGGTGTTTGGGAGGCTAGCAACGTTCCTGTGGATATTTTCTTCAGGCTGTAAGGCATACAGTATCTTCTTCACAAATTGGCTTTCGTTATGGCTGCGTTCAAGGAGGTGCATATCCGCAGCGTGCGTTGTTCATTCCCATGCAAATGCAATGACAAGGATTTTGCTACGACACTCCGAAACGGCGCAAACAGTCCAGAGTACACGAAGGCGGCTTTTGTGCCCCGATTTTCGATCGTAACCATCGTTATCATAACGAACTGACTCTACATCCGCATTGAAGGCTCCATATACTCGCTAACGATCGCAATGAATAGTATACGCGCCGGTTTCTAGCACAACAAGAATCAAAACCAAGTAATATGTACAAGCAGCTTTTTATTGTTTTCCAAGCCTTTCGGTCGTAAAAAGCAAATCCTGGCCTACTCGGGATGGACGTCTGTAAATTGAAGAAAATTACTCTTGCTCTCTTGTCCTGGTTTTCTCTTACTCCTCCTACTACTCCGCATGTTTGCAGTTTTACTGAAACGCATATCTGAATATGTGAAGATATGGCTTTGGGAAATGTACAGAAATATGCCTCCAGGTCGGACCAAACACAGTGTTACTCTAGTTTTACCGTACACGTCACCCGTACTAACTACAAGCCTGGTATAAAACCAGCACGCGCCTTTACACACAGTAGGTTATTTGGAACCCAACCTAGCTTTTTGCGGCCCATAGTGCATGTCAGCATACTTTCATGCCATGACAACGTAAAGTGATGAGATACAATACTTTCGAGGGTTCGGCAAGGTTGCAAAAGCTGCTTTACCTCACATACGATTACCGGGAATCGTGATGCCTTCTGACAAAGCCGACAGCCCCGAAGGCCTGAGAGTTTGTTTTGGTCTTGCGTTTTCCCTGTTGTCGGTTAAGCTGACTGTTCCCTTTGTACGAAAGATTGATAAACACAGGAAGTGATGCATAGCTCCGACTCTTCGCGCTCCGCACAGGACCGGCTTCGCAATGAATGCGGCAATGCCGGCGCAATGTTTCTTCCGTAGCAGTATCGGAAACAATACTTTAATTCACACCTTGAGCTACTGTATGCGGTTAAGACTTTAAGAATTAATTGTGATAAAAAGTTACAGACAAACAAAGTCTAGTGCGGAGAAATATTAAAAGTCAACCGTGTGCAATGAAACAGCAGGGAGAGCGAGCCCGAGTGAAGCAGACTGCAAATGCGAGAATCCCTAAGCCGATGTCACGGAGACGCGCTTCACAGCGCCACCCGTGGTCGCGCTCACCGCCAATAATCTGCGAAGAGCACCGCAAGAGGGTGCTGTGCAGCTCCGATATGGAGGTTCAAGCCTCTCACCAATCGTACTGTAATTGTCGCCGCCAGGCTAAAGCCAGTAGCCACCACGCCCCGGCAACGGAGCTTGGCTAAGTTTTTGTCTCTCTCTCTCGTCTTCTGGCAACAAATTTTGAGGCAGTGGATCAACACGTCACAAAAAGCACAATAAACCATCCCGGAATGAAGTGAATTTGATGGCAAAAAATTTGACATAACCAGTAATTCGATATATGCGAACTGCTCCATCAAAGTTTACAGCCGAATCACCCATTACAACTCTTTTTAAACGGCAAGCGCGAGATATTCAGTGAAACAAACGTAATTGAGGTGCGAAACGGCAGTGAATTGGGTCTCTTGGACATGTCTTCAGAGCGCGAGGAGTGCCTGGTACAATTTGTTCAGGCACAGCATGAGGTCACGGGCTGCCGCCAGTGCACTCGACTCTGCTTTGCGACATACTCTCCTGTGTCTGCGTCACAGTTGGTGTTTGGCGAGGTTGCCTATCTATCGGATATTCTTTTACATCGCGGCCACCATGAACGAATTCTACAACGTCAGGATCCCTAGCCGAGTTGACAATACGTGCGCCATTAGCGAATTGCGGCAAGGACGGTCGGTCTGTCGGAGCGGACAGGTCGTTCGGCTCTTGACGCGGACTTGGAGGTCTTTAAATAAAAATTGGAACCACTTCCCTCCGAAAACAGGGGTACGCGCCAAGCTTGGCTTCAGTGAAAACTAAAACGACCAAAATTGAAGCGCAATGACCGCAAAACGAAAACGAAAACACTTCTGCTGAAATTAATAAGGAATGACCGAAACGAAAATGGAAAACCATCTACGGACAAAAAATGAAACCCTTCCGTTTCGCTCAGCTTTACCAGAACAGAAATGTTTTGTATACGTTATTGTAGATCATGCGATTATCGAGGACTTTTACGCTCTTCAATGGCTGCCGGCTCTTCCGCGCAGCGAACCATGCCCGGCCTACCCATGCCGCGCTAGAAGGTGAAATACCCGACGAGAGCACGTGACTTCATCTGCGATGTGGCGTGATGCGAGTAATGACGCTGATTGGCTCCCATTGTGGCGTGATGTAATATCAGCGCGACACTTTTGAGCGTGCGCTCCACCAGTTGCGATATGCGAGCGACAGCTCAACCCCATGTGGGGACTCCCCGAGAGGGTCTCAATCTATAATTCAATCTATAATATCCAGCCAGGGCACAGTACAACACTTTATCCCTGGCCAGTCCCCCAGACTGCGTATGTGCCAAACAATCAAGGGGATCACCATCATCTTCATCATCGTCGTCGTCGTCGTCCTTAGAGCAGGTGGGTAAAGTTGGCTTTGCCGCAAGCCACTTCAGCCTACGCCACCGCCGACTGCCCAAGTCAGCCAATACACGCTTCGCTTGACAAGATTACCAATAGCAACACGGAGCATGGGCGGGGGAGGTAAGGCGCAGGAACCTCGCTGGATATGCGGAGGATCGCTCGCGCGCTCCAAAGTGCCGCGTTGAGTACTTATGCGCAAATGTTCGGCTAGCTTTAAGCGTAGCAAGATATAGGCGCGTTTTGAGTAGCGCGGTTTGTAATGCACACGTATCGGTGGTAGCGTGGTCACACTTCGATAAAAGAGATAATTCGTATAAAGCCAGTTTGGTATAACAATTTTTACTGTAGCACTGTAAATTTTCGCTTCACATTCCACGGCGATAAACGTTAGGCATGACTACTTATTAAAAAGACCGGAACTTTAGGCAAAATGCGTATTTTTTTGTTTGAGTCTGTATCAAGCCTATTTGACATATAAGCACAAATTAAGAGAAATGAAACACTTTAAACAATACTTTACGGCTACAAGGTCCTATTTGAGGTTTGTGCCTATATGGGCTTTTTAACGCCTAAAATGCCTTTCTTGGTTTTATGTTTCGTCTTGGGGTGTTTTTTCGCGCCAGGTTCCTCTAAACTGTTCTAACTTCAGAAGTACGTTACTGAGGGTTTGTCTCACGCTCTTTGCGACGAAACCCCTGCTCGAGCCGCCGCCACTTCTGGTGAGGCAAATCCTAGGAAGTAAACTAGGCCGCCAGACGGCCGGTCTAATCGGACACCGCAGCCACCGTCCACCGCCGAATGTCAGCATGAGCTTCTAGTTCTATGTTATTCTGTCGCGCTATGTCTAGGCATCCATGGCGAACTCTTTAGCCGACATGCCCTGTCCATTGCTAACGAAAAAAAAAACAAGCGTAGAAGGGAATGAACGCGGCACAACCACCCATGTGCCGCTCAAAGTCAAATACGCAGATCAAGGAAAACCACATGAACATCTCACACACGAAAGTTTCAAAGTGACGCCGCAAACACATGCACAACCAGCAGCTTATCACCGGTACATAGGCATCCATCAAGACGCAGCACGTATAGCACGAAGGCGAAACTAGAGAAAGAAGTTCTAGAACAAGCACCTCATCACTTCTTAAGTCTGGTCACGACAACCGTCATCTGCCGTCTCGGGTAACTTTCAGGGTCGTTTACAATCCAGCTTTAATGGTTAGCTGAAAATAATCTGCCGAGCTGTGTAATGCTGTTAATTGGTATAAACATTGGTATATAATTTGTATATAATTGGCTACTGAGTGGTGTTATTCGCAGTAGCTTTGCTGGGCATCCAATTCTACAGCACAGGACTATCCAGTCTTTTATCAGGAATTATTGAGCTTTACTTCGCTACCCAGAGGATTAATCGGTTTAGTGGGACTGTTCCTTGGGATTAATCAATGGGCCTCCTCGATTATCAGTCCCGGATCGTCCGCGAACTGCCCAAGACATGATCCGGCGCTCGTTTTTCCCATGTATTCCTATGGGGCTTCCGGTCCGGGGGCAGTTCTCGGACTGCCCGCGGACCGTCCAGGACTGGTAAATCGAGGAGGCCCAATGTTGTCCGCAAGGAGCAGTTACCGATCGTGCCTCTTCCACCACAGCCCGTTGTTACCCCTGGGAACATGGCTAGCGGTGCAAGACTTTTACAACGAACACTTCGAGGCTATTCACAGCTTTGCAGCAGACAAGATCGTTGTGCCCCAGACTACCTATACCACGCTACACTTAAGCCTAACTTAGTACATTCGTGCGTTTATTTCAAAATTTGAACGGAAGGCATTCAAGCACGGAAAACTTGGGCACCACTCTAAATCCAATGGATGAACTCATTTCGAAGATACGGGACCCGACCACCGCCATCCCCGAAGCCCCACTTACTGACAGAGCCATTCCGAATATTAAATTTGCCTGGGACATATCATATAAAGCTCCTGGATACTCTATGCTAAAAAATCTTCCAAAGGTTCTGAGCGGCAAGCACTAATATTCCAGATGGAATTAGATCATGGAGCGTTCCAAAGCACAAGTACGCTAAGCCAACTTCCGGAGACGTTGAGTGTTTTCATTTTGCGCACAAATATCGACTTAAAGGAGCTACAACTTCATGCCGTAAAACATTGTCACGGCTGAATTCGGATGGCTTTTAAGCCGTTATTTGAGTGACGAATCACCCAAATTTCACGCAAATCTGTTCAAATGGCGACTCTTGTATGGGGCATTTTCACGAATAAAATAAAATTACTTTCTCAAAGTACAAGATGTGTCCGCTGTTTCTGTTGCTAGTAATGAATTTGCCCTAAAATACGCTGCTGAGGTAAATCAATAGGAATTGGGTGTATATATACCTAAACTAGAGGTTTCGTCGCCTATATATGCCTAAATGACACTTCTCAGTGCCTATTATAGGCGCCTAAAACCTTAAATGTGTGGGCCTAAAGTTCCTAAAGTATGGAACCGGGTAGTGCACAGTAGCTGCTCTAATGGAAGCGCACATTCACGCCCAGGAAACGTCAATCCATAAAAGGCCACATACTTACCGCTGCATGTTTGGACAAGGTCTTTGCATTCACCATTTCTCTCTTACAGCCCTGATGTAGAGCTATAAACTGCTTTTGAGTAGCGCAGCTTACTCTTCTGTTCGAGCTCGTTTTTTATACAAGCTCTGCTTTATGGCGACAGTCAAAAATTATTCGATCCTCGCTTTTGTTACGTGGCCACAGGACAAATGAAAGAAACCATGGTAAGAAATGATTAGCCAACTGTTTACAATATTTACAATGCGGCCGTCATCGAACCCCAGCCAGGCCAAGCGTCACACAAATCTTCTTCGTTAATGGAGTAGACTACAGCACTATGTAACGTTGCTGTGTTTTTCGTGACACTATTTTGGACCGGTTGCCCATTTACGGGCAACACAAATTACACAGGACAATTGTAAAACCTTTTACGAGCAGTTTAGGGTATTTCGAAATTTACTTTTTCACTAAGCAGTCAGAGTACGCAAACAGGCTCACTAATGGCCACCGCACCATCCGTGTCCACACCCACCAATCTTACAACCAGGCGACAATTAGGGCTGCGCATGGTCAAGGACTGATGTTGCGAGGGGTAAATTTCGCATATGTACCGTGTGTATGCCGTTTCATCAGTACATGTTCGAAGGGCGTATGAGACTAAGTATGTAGCTTTCCTCTTGCAGACGAGTCTACCATGCTGCAAGTGGTTAAACCCGTGGCAAAAGGTCTCTTCCTGTGCGTTGACGAAGTGCTGCTAACGTACAAAATACGGGGAGAATTTGCAAGCTCGGTAAGCGGAATGATTTTTATGAATATAGTTCATGTTTTAACTACATGTTTTAACGCAATCCGTATATTGGTCAGACCTGCAGGCAACTTGCACAGCGTCGCCTTTACATTGTGTCATAATAATAGGAATGAGATGTGTTAAAATCCGGGTGTCGAACCGGAACAGAACCGAAGTGAAAACCGGAACTGAACCGGTATTTTTGCCGGAACTGAAGCCGAACCCGAACCGTTATTTTTTGAGCACGCTGAACCCGAACCGGAACTGAACCGAAAAAATGAATAACAGTTACCGGTTCATGCCGAAACGGTTCGAACCTCCGTTGTTGATATTGCACAGTCAGTGCAATTCAGGTCTTTTTTTCTTTCACGTACCATCAACTTCGTACCCGCTCCCGCAGTTTCCCCTTCAGACAATTGAACATTATCACGCTCTATGTAACAACAGGGTAAATGAATGAGCACCAATGTAGTCATGGTCTGTTGCTGCTGGAAGCGTGACCGTAGTGCAAGCTGATCAAACGAAATGTCATTTTCGGCAGCTTGCAAGGGATATAAAACGACCTTGCCCTTCCCTAACTGAGACTTTATTGGAGCAATCAGGCTGCAGGAGTGAATCACTGTGCAACAGCGAAAGCCCGCACCCGATGTGTGCAAACTTTTTGCATTTCGTAATTTGTTTAAAAGGTCCGACACCTGCAAATTTTTAATACTTGACAAGTGTGACCGCAGGAGCTGCTCACTGGCTAAGCTGTTTGCTGCTGACCACAAGTGGCCTCGATCTCCCTTCCCCCCGACCATTTTTCTGAAGTAGATGGAAATTGAGAACGTCCGTGTATAGAGATTTTTATCCACGTTTAATATCACTAGCTGGTTAAAATAAGTCTGCCAGCCTGCAACATAAGTTGCACCTCAAAGCAGAGATATAGCACGGGGCATTAAAGCGCCAGCTTTTTTTTTAAATGTGTTTTCACGGAAGACAACAAAAAAGGAAAGGCGAATCACGTTGTTTTAAATATTACGCAAAAAGTAAGTAAAACCGAATAAGTAAAGAAAAGCACCAAAACATCGATATTGCTCTATACTTTTCTTTGCCCTGCCTTTCACAACCAAACGTGTCATCAATGCGAAGGAAGTGAGTTCCGTGGTCAGTTTTTGAGGACAGTACAGTGAACAAGTTCCGTTTTTTACAGATACCAATAACAACAGATATGTCAGGGAAAACTGTTAAGGTGCTCACTTAATCCCTTGGCAAGAAACTGCAGCCCTCGACCTTGTCTTGGAAGCAGAAACAGTAATAAAGCAGATGATGACACGTGTAGAACGGCAGGCCGGTACCTCACACTGTCCCATTCGCCCAACGATCATCTTTTCTGCTTGTTCTGCAGTTTTGCCTCTTTCAGATCTGCATTTTTTCGAAAGTGCACTTGTACTGACTGTCCAACTCGCTACATTACTTCTACTGCTACTCGTTCACGAGGGGTGTACTGCTGTAGATGAATTAAAGAGCGTCTACCCAAAAAAGTCCCATCTCATGCTCCGCGCGTCAAATTTCCCTTTGATTTTGTAACAGCATATCTGTTATAAGATTCCGCAATGTAGCACATGGAACAATTGCCGGGGGTCAGGCGGTACGATGACATGCTTATTGTAATGCACACATCGGGTATAGCTATCGCAAAAGGAATTGCAGTGGTCAGAGCACTAATGCAGTGACAAGTGTTAACCAAAACTTACTTTTGACGAAAGTGTAGCTAACACGTTCGATAAGGTGACAGCTAACAAATTATTCAGAGTGACCAAATAATCTAATTCATTGGTGGTATTTATGTGCCTGTTGTAGGATTTTTTCTGTCTTGTTACAAATATAAAAAAATGTGCGCCATTGGGATTAAGAGCTAGTATTTGAACGCGCCAGTTCGCAGGCCGAAATTTAAGGCTTCACGGTTAGCGTGATGGGCGATTCCGCAGGCTCGGAAGCTCCGTGCAGTCAAGTTGGCCGAACGAACGCAGCGCCATCATCTACCAAACCTCTGCGGAACACTGGGTAGGCCGAGCCGCGCCGTCCTGGCCGGCCGCCTGCTTTAGGCACTGTGCACACGCCCTTGCAAAGGCGCGCATAGGTTAGGTGCGCTTAAGTGACTTAAGTTAGCGGAAGACGGGGCAACGGCGACAGGATGGAGTGTTATCCACCGAGAGGCTTTAAAAGAAAAAAAGCGCAGAAGGAAAGCTCCCGCCTTCGCTGCCCTGAATCGTCCGAGTTGGGAAGGCTGGTCACAGTCTCACTGGCGGCACATGTTGCCGTGATATTTTCAGGAAATACAACGGGGATGACTACCAAGCCGATTACAAGCTGCTGTCAAAGTAAAGTATATCGGATTTGCGAACTGTTAATACTCGTGAGCTTGCAATAAATTTCCCCTCTTAGCGAATACCGCGCGCATTGGCAGTATTTACACGAAGGTTGGTTTCTCTGCATCATGCGTGCGTCTTCCGCGGCGTTTATAATGAAGATTCATGCAGCACGTAACACTCAGCCGTATTTTAATTGTCGGAGAACTAATTGATGGCTGCAACATCTCACCCCCTTTTTGGAATAATATGATTCTTTTTAAACAAAGTAGGCTCATTGGTTTGAAAAAGAAAGCTGTCAAAAAGTCGAAATACCTACTTCAGTAAAAAGCAACGCATGTGGGATTTTCGCGCTGCGAATAAATGCTGTTAAATAAAACAGAGTCGTTTTAACAGGGCTCACAACAGCAACTTCAGAGAACAATAAAAAATAAACGGAGTTTATGATAATTCCAATATTTGGAGGCCCTACTTACCCCTTAAAAAGGGAGAGATATTGTTAAATCGTTCACGGGCATTTTCTGGCGGGCTTGCAGCGAAACCCGTGTACGTTGTGAACGTATTCACGGAAAAGCAGACGGAAGGCACAGAGGTTGCAGTCTTTCCTCGCTCCTTTCGCTCCTGAGGCGATACTGCTTGACCTCGTGCACGGAGCAAGAAAACGTGCTCGCTCCGTGATCTCGGGGTGGGGCGAACTGGCACCAGCGGAAACGAACTGTCAGGGGCGAGGAGCAGCACGCATTCTGGGAATGTTTGGCGATAGTTCCAAGCCGTGAAACTGAAAATCGTCGTCAGGTTCGTTTCCCGGCCGCAGCGGCCGCTTTACCGATACGGGCGAAAAGTGTAAACACCCGAGTGTTCGAGATTTCGGCGCATGTTAATAATCCCCAGGTGGTCAAAATTAATCCCGATCCCTCCATTACGGCGCGCCTCATCGCTTGTCTGGCTCGGCGCGTTGAACCGCACAATCAGTCAATCGAAAATTGCCGCTAGTTGGTGCGCAGTTCTCAATGCTTCCTACTCGCCTGATCCACATTGGAGCCCGCGTATTTAATGTAATTATACTTGGTTTGAAGTAAATGCTACTAGCACGTAGCACTGCGTAGAGGCCGCACTACACCGAAAGAATCGATCCCGTGAGACGGAGCACCGTACCCGCGAAGCCACGGCGGTCCGATTTCGAGTATGCGAACAAAATGGCTTCTTTCCAATCCTGTTAACAGCTAATTAATTTGTGAATTATAGCGGAAACAAAAATTCTCTGAAAAAGCTATGTCGAAACGTGAAAACGTGTGCACGAAATGCTCCACCTGCGTTATTGCTATGAGTGGCGCTGTCTCCGTACGTGTAGTCAACAGTTCAATCCTTCAGTCTATTCTTAGTCCGGTGCGGTAGAATTACTGTAGTATGTTTTAATTAATCTAAAACTTAAAAATTGCGTATACTACATTTCATCGGTGCCCGCCAAGCAGGAGAGCGCAACCGAAGCCCGAGCAGCTGGCGAGCGGTGGCCGACCCAGTATTTTTCTTATTCCCCGATGGCGGCGCAGGGTGACGCGGCACAGTGTCACCCTCTGTTCACTGCACGGCGCCTTTCCATAGCGTCGATTGCGATTTCAACAAAAAAGGAAAGGACAAAATATACCCCACCGTCATATCTCTTGGCGGTGGCTTTATGAATAGTCGCTAAGACAACATAAAGTCTGGGCGAGAAAGTAGGTGGTAAATCGTCGCCACTTCATCTGTTTTTCTAATATCTCGTAATTGTTTAAAGTTTGCTTTGCAATTGCGCCACAGCCCTTGGGCAACAGTAGCATTTTGAATTGTTGTTTGTATTTTGATTTGACTGTCGTTTTAAACTACTAAATGTTTTTTTCTACCTTCATTGATAAATCAACTAATCGAACCGGTTTGCGAACCGGTTCAAGCTGCCGAACCAGTTCGCGAGCCGGTTCGGTGCGTGCCTAACCGGAACTGAACCGGAACGAAATGATTTCGCCTGAACCAGAACCGTAACCGAACCGGTATTCTTTTCGGTTCGACACACTGGTTAAAAGACTAGGCATTGACCGCGAAAATTCCGACAGTTTTGCATGGGTTGCTGTTTTACCGGGAGTCACTGGTTCCACCACTATCACCACATGTCTGTGACGGTGCACTGTGAAGTAAGAGTAAACGTCCAAGAGGAAACAATCCAGAGGTAACGTGTGGTGGGGCAGACGTTGAAAAATAATTGTTTTGGGCGTGCTCGGGGGCTAGTTCGCGACCTTTGTCGAAATTGTATTGATAAGTAGATAACTAGGGACTCGGAAGGTGTGTTTCCCTCATTAGTGCCGTATTTGTTGTTTGTTTGTTTGAGACGTTCGTTTTCATTAGTTATCTGCTTATGTCGTGGGGTAGGAAGGGTTTGGAGAGACAGGTAGTTAGAGGGCAGTGTGTGGGAAAAGGGTGTGGCCCGGGAACGACGTGGATAGGTCCATAGGGATTGAGGAAGAAGATGACAAATGCATGGAGTGTCGCATCCGCCTTGTGTTTCGTGCAGCCAGTGGTGTCCACACACTTCCGGTACTGCAGAGGGCTGAGTGGTCCCAGAAAAAGTATAGTTAGTTCTGGAAGATTCCGGTAACGGAATACGTCCAGATGATTATGCAGCTGCTGCTGGCGTGTGCCGCATATGATGCAGTTTCCTTGATTTGGTTCCTTTTGGTATAATTTTTCATGTATGAACGAACTGTTTATTGCGCCTGCCTGGTGTCTTGTTCTTCGCAGAAGCAAGTGGAAGGCGGTTTGCAATGCGAAGGTTTCTTTGCCTCACCCACGGCGTTGACGTCAGAGTAAAACACACTCTAGGAATGCAAAATTTAAAAAAAAACACTGCATATAATCCAACTTTACGCAATGGGCTTCACAAATGGCACATCAATCATACATCACGTAACATAACATTGGGATGCCTTTGCACACCTAACGGACCTGTCGTAATACGCAGTATAGTTTGGCTGTACAGATGGTTTGCGATGACGATGATGAAATGCACCCTCTTTTGGACTTTGGCTTTGGACTTTGGCTTTGGCTTTGACTCAGATTCATGGGAGAAAGCATCGTGTCTTAATTATCTCTCTGTTAAAAATTAATAAAGACACTTTGTGTTTTTATAAGGTTACTGGCGATACTTCAGGTACCGCACACAGGACCTTCTGTAGAGCTCTTCGCAAGCACAAACCTCTGAATTGTACATTTCAATAGGTGTCACGGAGGTTTCTCCGCTATGCTGTAGGTCTTGTATCATGGCTGAGGAAAAGGCTGTGTAAGGCGTTTGTGCGGAGGCAATTTTCATGTTGCCCGAGTGCATTTTCATGCTTCGGGATCCGGACAATTTTAACGACGCGCCCATTTCCTTGAATACATAACGGAATGCACTTAAAGGGATACTGACGGCAACCAGAAAGTCGGCTTTAAGAGAAAGTATGATCTTTGCATAGCCATTTTAGCGTTGATTCGGTGCCGAAAGGTGCCTTAATTGCTCAGAAATCGCTAATAAAACAAAGAATTTCCCTTCCTTATTTCGCACGCAGCGATTTCACGACGCAAACAGCGGCTGCTGCAGCCGCTGTTTACGTCGCGATAAAGCGGAAGCAAGCAAGGAAGCGGTGATGTGTAGCTGTATAGAAGCAACTGAATACAACGCTACCACGTACCAAGCGGATTCGTCAGCTTTGGCCAAATCAGTCATGCTTTACTGAACCCCCACGTCTTTTGCTGCTCCCGACCACTATGCAAAATGTTTCTTCGTGGGACCCGTCATCATTATGAAACGCTTTGTTGAAGAAAACCATATTGCCCTTTTAGGCTTCGCGAAAGTTGGCGTCGAAGAAACCACTCGTGCGTAGCGCCCGCACACCTCTTGACGTAGCGGAACCGCCCCAATTGTTGAAGAGTAGCGCCATCCATCGGCAGCTATGAGGACGTTGCGTTCGACAGACGTTGTTCACACTTGAAAATACTGACCTTAGCCAAAATAAGCGTTCCCGCGCTTTTCCATGGCAGCGAAATCACGCAGAGAGTCATATAAATAGAGCTGTGCCCACAGTACTCTACAATGGTCGCGCACCTGAAGACAAAAAAAAAACAGCAATACCCAGCCATATCTGAAGGAAACTCGAAGTACGTACCCCACAGTGTCATTGTTCTTTGAATTAAGAACAACACGTTGCTCGTTTTTACGATAACAGTGAAAGGGAGAGGGGGAGAGACGTGAAGGCCAAACGCTAAAACGACAACATTGTCGTTTCATTGCTTTAACGTGTAAAAAAGTTAAGGGCAAAGAGGATGTGTATCACGGATGAGAAAGCAGGTGGTAGGAGTACTTTGGGAGATGAAGGAAGCTCTGCCGACGTACGAAACATTTCGATGTTATGGATTTACGTGGAAATTATAGATGACGAAATAAAATCTACTCATTTTTTTTAAACGTACAAGGTAGACTAGTACCAGCGAGCATATGCTGAGCGACATAAGAGCGCTAAGTAGAGGAAAGTGGAAACAACACAAGGACGCGAAACGGACGCTGGCTGTACTTGACTGCTCAGGTACGCTACTCAGGTACCAGCGATTTGTCTCTTTGTTGTCTGCCCTACTTTAACATCCGATATAGAGAGCCATCGCGCGCTTTTGCTGGCCCCTGAGTAGGCATATAACAAAAAGAAACACACCTTCCTGGTAATAATGTTGCATTTTAAACTGCTGAAAATCGATAAAAATGCGCAAGCCACAGATGCCCCCAATCGACGCGGCCGCACAGCAGCTGGTTCCTGGTACCGAAGTTCACTGAGCGCTCAACGCGCACATCGTACCGTAGTCGCTTAGTGAGCTTGCCTTATTTAAACGACAAACATACCTACAAGCGATTTGCAAAAAAGCTTATTTGATTAGAAAAAAAAAAACTCTCAGCTCAAACTCTGCTTCATTAGACCATCGGTGCATATGTAAGTGGGAAAGCTCCGCCGCTGCACCTGGCGTTTCTATAAAAAGATCCTAGTCTACCTTTTGTTTCCCGAAAAAGATACGTTAACTTGACCAATTCACCCATAGTGCAACCCAAAAAACATGAATTTGTGGGATTCATATTGCTGCGAGTAACCGAACAGATGTCTTTCGACATTGCAGTTAACGGAACGGCACACCCCGCTAAGGTGCGTCCCCATCTGTCAGAGCCTCGACTGAGGCTTGTCTTCGCATACCACTGCCTATCCACCACCTCGGCCAGCTCTGATCCCTGCCCGATCTGCTCCGATGCTCGGGCAGGGATCGGCTCGTGTCCTGCAGGGACATTACAAATCACTACCGCCTGGAACGGCCTGCTTGCCCTCCGCTAACCCATCAATAAATAAGGGGAAATCCATCGTATGGTGACTTCAGACGATTTCGTATCCAAACCCGGTTACGTACAGCTACGTCTGCGCAGGGGAATATTCGCACAAATGCTACAAATGTAAGGACACGGCAGAACTAAGGAAGGAAGGAAGAAAGACTGTTGAGTGCCTGCAACAGACAGTGGTGGACCGAGACGAAAGACAGGTACGATACCTTTCAGGGTATCACCAAATATTATAGAAATTGTAGGAGGGTGCTGGCACCGCCTCACCCCGACCTAACCAGGGAGGAAGCGTCCACGTTCAGACAGCTGCAGACGAATTCACTGATGACCCCGGTCGTCATGAAGCACATACAGCCAGAACTCTATACGGACGACACGTGCGTGTTATGTAACAATGCTAGGGCCTCGACCGCCCACTTACTCTGGGACTGTGAAGTGCGACCTAACGAGGCGGCAACCAGGACAGACGGCAGAACTACCACATATTCTATGGGCTTGCCCAGAGATGGCTACACTCGCGCGCAAAATCCCTGAGGCGGCACAATGGGAGACCGTGTTGCCCAGTTTCGACCCAGCGGATCAAGTCTGGGACATCGGGCTGGCCGTCGACTCTTCTAGAGCCCAAGGGCTCTTGACCGACGCCCAGGACCACCAGCCTCTCCCAATAAAGTTAAATTTAACGTCTTTATTCAACGTCCTAATGTATTAATTAAACGAGCACTTATTTTCCCATTTGATTCGCTACATGCATAGCGAGGGCCTATGTTCTGCAGTCTTGGTGCCATAGGTAGCTTAAGAGCGTTCAACGATGGTCGACCATTCTCGACATGTCGTAGACACTCGTGTCACGGCCCCGTGGTTAAAAAGAAGGTCCCCTTCACCCCGAGTAGTCCGAGTTGCGCTGGCTACCACCCTCAAGAGCAAGAAACAAAACGCCTTAATATAAATACCCGAGAAAGTGGAGGGGAAATAGCCCCTCCGGTAGCGTAGTGGTCATCGCACCAGAAGCGTATTCTGGAGGTCGTGGATTCGGATCCAACCCGGCGGGCATTTTTTCTCCACTTTCTTTATGTCTTTAAAAATTCTTCATCTGTTTCAATGACCTACCTCATTCTCTCATTTGCTTTCCGAGGCATTCTTGACCGCCAACACTCATACGTATCAACGCCTCCACAACTGTGCCGCATAAAATCCATATTCTGGAAATAACTGCGTGCGTGCGCGTGTGTGCGTTCGTGTCCTCCAACACAATCAGACCTCCCTTAGTTTGCAAGTGGTGTTCATGATATAGTCTCAATTTTTATATTTGTACTTTATTATCTGTGGATACAGTCAAGCACGAACATTTGCGGCATTAAATTAAATTAGAAATGTAGGTGTGGGGGTGTTTTTCAAATATTTTTTCTTTCTTTCGGGTACCATGTGTCAAACCGCCTACCTAGCAGAAAAAGAATAAAGCTTGGCTGTATCGACGTTAAGAATAGAAGAGGCCAGTGCCGTGGCCTCCAACGCTCCCGACAGCAAGTACTACATAGTGTGGGACTCAACCCAGGCCGGCCTCCCGACTACAGACGCTGGCTCTTTGGGCCGTATCACCGGAGCCTCTTAGACTTTCTCAGTGAAAACTTCCTGTTTGCGTACATTTAAACACACTCGCCTCCACCGTTTTATGCTGCAGAGCAAACTTTCGCAATTAAAAAAAAAGTGTATAGCGTTCACATTTGATAATTGAAATATTTCCCATTCACCACAGTCTATAGCGCTATAGTGGAGTATGCAAAAGTCAGGCTTTGTATTACAAGCTATATTCAGTGCCACCATGAGCGTGGTAACCTTCTGCCATGGTCATACAAGCCCTCGTCTGGGCCTCCAACAGGGGGAAAGTCTCATGAGAAATATAAACCAAAACCTCTTTATGCGCAGGTACTTCGTATTGCTTGCGAAGCCTACAAGGAGTGCTTTGGAAAATACGTCGGCAAAAAACCTGTGAGTAGTCTGCTGCCGTGTTCATACACTGTTAGACTAGGTGACGTCCTTGTGTTGCTGTGCAAATTTTCAGTTGCTTCCGTGTTGCTACGTGTGTCTTTGAAAACCCTTTACGTAAAACTCAAATGACTATTTGGGCGCATGCGCAGTTGTGTTCCGCATTTTTCCCTATCTTCCCGAAGTGGTGAGTCGGGAAGTGTGCGTGACAGAGAAAGGACATAGTTGCCCTCTGTCGCAGCTCAAACGACTGCAGTCCCAGCTAACCCCCGTTGTCGCCACTTGACTAAGCCCAGCAAAGTTACCATCGCTTTCGTTTATCTCCGGCCGCCTGGTGGCATCCGTGCCCATGTCATCGCCATGCCCATTTTACGTAATTACGTGTCCCTCCATCAAAAAATTTGCGTGAATTCGAAATGCCTGCTTCTGGTCATGTGCTCTTAAGTGCCCACTCGGTGCTCCACGCTCCAAGTAAGACGTAAGACGTACCACCATCATTATAACGTGAAACTGCTGCATGGGGGCAACGGTGAAACCGCAGTGAAGCGTGCGCCATAGTTCCGTCTGCAGCGCCCCTTTCTTGGCTTTACTTCCACAGGTCCTTAAAAATCGGGCCCATATGCAAAGTGAGCGGCCGCTACGACCATAAGGCGTTCAAATGACCCGGCCAAAGTAAAAAAAATGTTCCCTTAGTCTACTCGCCACTCTTGTTCGAAATGAAAGTATACGCCTGCTCCTCATATCCTCTAATGGTAGGGCTAGTGTCACTAGATAATGGTACAGGAGTACCGCTACTGAAGCACGCAAGTCAGCAACGGCGGCCATTTTGGTGTTTATGAGCATTGCGAGATTGCTGTTTCTACGGCCTCGCCGCTGACTTCAACCGGGTCGTTTGTTAGCAACACTGCCGAAGATGCAGCAAAACAGCATCTTCCGACACACTTCTGCTGCTGAAATGCTGCTACACGCGTTGCCTTTGATTCGCATTGGGAACGACGTCAGTCGCGCGGAGCCGCAGAGCGGGATCGGACAAGCTAAGCCTACCAGAGTTGACCGACTACAACGCTTAAATAACAAAATGGCGGCTACCATGAACCATCGCAGTGTAAACAAATCCCACGTGATGCGAACTGACCATTCATCAGGGCGGTGGCACGGAACAATAGTAGGAAAGAGTGCCGATACTCTGTAACCTTATCTAGTGACTCTAGGTACAGCCTTCGAACATGGTTCTCAGCGGAGCAACCAACGACTTGAGGTTTTTAAAGCGCAACCTTTGATTTCTATGCTTCACGGAGCATTGTGATGTACGGAAGTGGTGCAGGAGATCGGTTGTACAGAAAATAGGACGTGATCCGCGGTGGGCGCTCAGGAAAAAGGAGACAGCAGCGACCATAAAACCTTCTGGACGCGCTTTGTACTCGTGGCCTGTGGTTTCAGAGCTTCATCACACGTCTCTATGATTGACCACAGAGCAAACCCTAATCGCGGGTTGGGAAGAACGAGACGGTACGCCGTGACGGAACGGGCAAGCAGATCTATAAATTCCGCTTGTCGTAATCGCTCTGGGGAGGAAGTGGTCATATATGAAGCTGCGGCCGAAGCCCCGCAAGAGCAACATGAACGTGCAACATCGAATTCAACCACAGATCAGCAGAAGTTGCAACTACGATTTCGTCATCGCATTCTTCACACTCTTTAAACATACCCCGAAATTATTTATTGCGTTTTTTTTAGCATAATCTGTGTGTATACGTATAAGGTATGCTTCAGTAACCAATGGAAATAGTCCTCGCGGCGCACTTACTAGGTTAGGAAATCTTACAAAGCATTGATATTTCAGTCCCTCAGTTAAAGGTGTCTTAGACAGAGCTCATAACAAAGCCCATAAAGCAGCTTTTCGTCTTTTCGTTTAATTGACATTGCGTGTGGAATGCCTGCAAATATTCGGCATGACATTGTTCAGTACAAACCGGTTTCTGTGTTCCTTTCCTACAGACTAAGGAAGGCAGGAATGAAAGCATCGACTGCCTTGTTCAGTACGTCGAAAAAAACATCGTAAGTTTTGGCTTTCGCGGTTGTACCGGTTGTCTTGCAAATTGCAAATGAGCCATCCGTATAGGTCTCCTTTAAAATTTGCGAGGAAATTGCATTTACTCCTGACGATTACACGGAAGTGTCGTTGTATTCCTCTTTTCATGGCATCTGAATCGAGGTAGAATAGCAGTCACAGGCGTCTCAGTCGGCTAGCGTGCCTCACTTACAAAACAATTACCCAATCCTCGTATCTGTTCACAAGGCAACCATTTCCTGCAGAGTTAGATAAGGGCCACGAAACCAAACATCTACCGACAATGTTCATATTATAGAATTGCAATTCAACTGCGGGGCACGCCTTGGCACCCACTACCTCCGAGGCTGCTTATCGTTCTTGCTCCCCACTTTCTACTGCTGCCCCCTGCAGTAGTGTCTAGTTTTTAAGGACCCACATGGCGCTTTGGGGATATGTTTTGGGCTAATTTCTTGTTTTTTTTTGTCGAAACCAAATTTTATTGCTTCCTCAAGAAACCGAAAGTCATTTTTAAAGTAAGCAAAGCACTACTAAGTTGTAATTCAGTCAATACCCTCACTAGCACAGCCCCTTGATAGATATTGCAGAGATATGGCGCGTATGACTTCTAGAGGCGAATTGCTACGTTTCACTAATGATTTTTTTTGGCAAATCTCCAGGCTGACGATCTTCCAACTGCCGGACAGGAACCGCGGGAACTGGTGGCGCCGTTCGTGGTAAGGTTGTGCCGTTAGGCCAACATATGCTTTTTAAGTGATACCAACACACAATGATAGCGAATAGTTGTATTCACACCGACACTAACACGTGCACACCCCTAGCGGTACTAACGGAGCCTGCGAAAGAGTAATTCGCCCCCCCCCCCCTCGCCAAGAGCATTCCAAATTGACCCTACCGACTAGATGGTGTGCTCCTCCTAACCATACATCATGGTTTCACCTACGAAATATTAATACTTATCCTTCTGGTAAAGGGAATTGTGTACCAGCGCATGCTGGCTACGAAGTATGGAATACGAAATCGACGTTAAATGAAATGACGACAATACTCAGAGGGTTATTATAAACCGCATAATTAGCATTTTAAGCTACCTCATATTCAGCTCCGGTGTGCAATATATGAAATCGTTTTTATGGCATGCTGAGAAGGACGTGTTTTTTGCAAGTTTGCAGCCTTTCTTTTCGCGTGATTGAGAAGGGCCCCAGGATTATCAGGATCCAGGATTGAGTACTTTTTCAAATCATTCAGCCTAAGAACAGAAATTGATAGCTAGCTGGTGATGGTCATATTCCCTCCCGCACGAAGATGGGCGCTCACAGTTCTTGAATCCACTGCCCACCACACCGGCCGCCTTCTTCCCAAAAAATATGCATCCAACTTTGCGCTCCGGTCGTCACCACGCTCATAGCCAAGCCCAAGAACAAATCTACAGAAACAATCCTAAGGGTTCATACACAGATGCCAGCCCTTACTCCAATCCGTCCCATCACTTAGCCATAGTAACCACTAAAGGCAAGATCATGACCTGCGCCTCAATCAAGACCACATCTATCTGGGCCGCGGAAGAATTTGCTGTGGCCTTCGCCATCACTGAAACAGCCGCAACGCTTGTAATTACGGACTGTCAAGCCATCTGTCGCAGCTTTTTATCAGGTTACGTGGCCTCAACTACTTGAAACCTCCGGGCTGTACACGCCCCCAACAGGAATGTCGACAATGTGTGGACCCCGGGACACTCGTCACTAACGGGCAATACTTTTGCCCATAAACCCGCCTGCGAACTCTCCTCCCAGGCCTCTGAGGAAACACCGAGTTTCGTTCCCCTGGTCACATTTCAAAGACATCAGCAAACATTACCGCATATCAATACAACATTTTCCCCCTCGTCATCCGCAGCTTACTAAAAGAAGTAATACTTCTTCTTTAGTAAGCTGCGGATGATAAATAAATAAGGATGATAAATAAGTAAGAAGTAATACTCCGGAGGCTTCAAACACACACATTTCCTCGCCCCATTCGGCTACATCGGATATACCCCACCCAATACCCTGCAACATGTGAATTCTGCCCTAACCCATGTACCCTCATACACATGATCTTGGGGTGCGCACACAACACAGCCCTCCCACATTTACCCACTTCCCTTCCCCACCCTGAGCTGTGGGAGATCCTGACGACTAGCGCGGGCTTGGATGCACAGCAACTCCTGGTGTCCAGGGCTGAGACAGCACGGTCGTCCCATGGTCTCCTGGACTGAGGAGCCACTCCCACATCACCAGGCTCACAATAAAGTTTTTCGTCCTCTTCCCCCCCCACGAATCATTAAGTTCATTATCATTGCAATGAGGGTCATGACCACACTCATCATTCTCCTCTTACAGGCATTGAAAGTATAGGTTATGGTGATAGCTATTACGAGGTGTACACCCAACCCGACGACCCGTACCAAAGGGTAAACTAGTGCTTGCAGTAAGGCATTGGTCAGTCATACAAATACATATAAATAAATCTAAAGCAATGATTAATAAACCGTCCCAAAAGGCTCTGTTCAGCTTAGTGAGCGCAACACCAGAAGGAGTAGAAGAATATAACTACCTCACCCAAGTTGTCAGTGGTGGTCCAAACCACGACAGCGAAATCCGGCGCAGAAGAGGTTAGGGCTGGGGTGCACTCGGCAAGCACTCCCAAATAATGAAAACTAATTTACCACTATCACTCAAAGGAAGAAACCAATGCATCCTACAGGTGATGACATATGCAGAGGAAACTTGACTCCTTACTACACAACTAGAAAAAAAAAACTTAGGTCAGTCCAAACGGCTGTGTAACGAAGAATGATAGGAGGAATACTTAGAAACAGGAAACCATGTTCCTGGATCAGGGCACAAACTAGAGTGAAAGATATCACGCTTCGAATAAAGAAAACGAAATGGGCTTGGACTGGCCATGTAGTTAAACGAAACCGATGAACCACCAGGGTAGCAGAGTCGATACAAGGAAAACGCAAATAACTCGATTGAGGGGCGAAATAAGCAAATTTTGGGGTTAACGTCGGACTCGAGAAGCGCAGGACAGGAGCGGTTGGAAGGCAATGGGAGTGTCCTTGGTCCTGCAGTGGACCCAATTAAGGTGTTGTTGTTGTTTTTGATGCTGCTGATGATGATGGTGGTGATGATGTGCTAGTAAGGCATGCCACATTAGAAAGCGAACACGCAGAACGACCTGTTTACTCTGTACAACTGAAATCGCATTCATGTTGAGGCAAAGTTCCTGGATCGCCCAAACATTCTAAGGGAAAATGCAGCTTTCCCAAGTCAGCTAGCGGACTACACAAAATATTGACGGCGAGATAACGCTTTAGTATTTCGAAAAAAATGCACCCTTTATGAACACACCCAGCTTAGCAATAGCCCGTGATTGTTTCTTACACTGGGTTCGAAGTCAAGCGATGCACTGGCGAAAAAAGCGCGGTGACATATTCCTCGCAGGGCTGCTTCTTCAGGCGCCTTGACCTTCCCTTGGAGAACCCGAAGAGGGCCAATGCGGTGCTGCACTGGTACTTCGAGATCGTGAGGCCGTGAGAAAGCCTGAGTCGCTGAGGCTGAATTCATTTCGTTACCGTTCAACACGGGCGTTACAAACATCAATAAATGGTCGTCTGCGCAAAGTTCAGCTGCCCGCACGGCCGCTGTCATCGTTGCTGTTCGTTTTGTGGTTCCTTTTTGATCAAACAAACAAAGTTTTATGCTGAAACTAAGTTAGGAATATTGGGATTTTTCATATAGCAATCATACTTGGATCATCTTCACTGCGATTTCTTTTCAGACGATCATGAGGAGAAGGCCAAGCCTCCTTCATTAAAACCGGTAAAGATCAGTTGTGCGCCTGAGTTTTTTAGATTTCGTGTTTGTTGCGTATGGCGCCGTTCTCGACAGCGCGAGAAAGATATTCATGTTTATACTTCTGATATGCTTTCACCCCGCCTTTCCTGGATGCGGCTTTCACTCAAGACAGCGCATTTCATTTGTTATTTTGTCTCTTTTGAGAGTGGCACGAGGACGTCCAAACTCAGATCAATGGGATTCACGGCTCTGCACCAGGTTCCTGCTTGTATGCTTTACTACACTATATGAAAACATTGCGAGAACACGTAACCTAACAGTGTTCCAAAATGCCTGTATATTTCACGGAGATACATGGAAGGAACGTGGGAAAGCCAACTTACACGAAGCAAGTTCTTTTTTAGCGGGACGGACGGCTATACCCTGAGCCCTGAATATTCGTCTTTACTGGTCTTCGTAAATGCACTCGCAAAAAAAAAAATTCAGGGGATTATGAGAAATCCTTTGAAAAAAAAAAAGGACCCAATCGCCTTTATTTTTATTGATTTTCTTGTTTGAATTAGGGCGCGATGCCTGCTGATTGGAGGCTTATCTGGCTAGCGTGAGCAGAGATGTGTATTCCATAGATAAAGCATACTATGCATGAAACTTCCCGAAGCAGGCGTGGGTATGCAGCTCACTGCTGAGCGTGTCGGTCGTGCGAACGTCATGCAGTCCGACGCACCCAAGGTATTCGGAGTAAATATTTGTTCCGGTGCAATTGCAAAGGCAATCAGTCAGCCCAAAAGGTCTAGGATTCGTGCGAAGGTCCATAAAAGGAAATTGCTTCAGCACGTGACATACCATAAGCTGCTGCCTAGTTCGCGTTGTTGGGAGTGTCTTTTGTTACCAAAGAAATTTTCCTTTACTGTAACTGGCTGGCTGAGAAATGGCACCACCATTCTATTTAATCCAATTCTCTTTACTCCAGTTAAGTTATTAGCGGCTGCAAAATGACGACGCTGACTCACCTAGAAGGGGAGACTTCCTACGTTGTACTTTCAGAGTCGCTCATTTATTCCATCGTGGAGCGTCGTCTTTTCAGCCTAATATTTATTTCCTTCCAGAAGGAGACGACCATGTGCCGAAATTTCTGCGCAAGTTACATACACCTAGGTCGTCAAAATTAATCCTGAGAACTTCCAGATTAATCCTGGAGAACTCATGGCTCAGTTGTGCTTAATTGGGCATGTAAAACGCACTCTAGGAATGCCTTTCACAATGACAGCTGAATGAGAGACGTACTCCAAAGTGTACAATGGGTTTAGAAGTTATAATTTTGTGCCGCAACTAACTTTTTGATGCCGTCGCCAGGGTTTGTATCGTTTTCGAATAATTGTATGTCAGAACACTGTACAACATTACTGCAACCCGCTGCCGTAATCCAAGCACAGGGATAGCTCTCGCACCGACCTTGGCCAATCATTAAGAACTCTTCTTATACTGTGGGGACACTTCTTGCGTTGGCGGCTGCGTTTCCTTGTGTGGGGGGCCCGTGACGTAAACAGTTGCGGAGAATTTTGTGTGAAATTTTCCAGCAAACGTATGTCATTTTAGGGGCGAAGTGTCTTAGGGGCTCGGGCTATCGGTGTCTCCTGTCGTCGTCGTCTCATGTAGTCACGGTACGAAAACACCGAGACACTCGTTTTCCAGCACCTCGCGCTAGAAGGCAACGCGCACTAAAAGGAAAGTCTATAATGTATGAAAACATTTCAAAATTGTTGAAGTCCAGGAAGCAGACGCGCTCAAAAGACACCAGGTTACCACGGCCTTCGAGCGGGTGATTCGGTACAGGAATAGCTTGTATTCACTCGCGAGGCAAGCGTGCAGGCAAACATGTGAGTGCGCCGTCACTGGTTACGTCGGGCTCCGCGGGATGGCAGTACTTGTCCGTGCTAAGCACATGATTTGTGTTGGAAGTTCCAAACCCTACCCCACCGAACGCAAAGGAATGCCTAGAGTGCAACGTGAGTGCGATTAATAACAACTCTGTTGACACCACCGTTGATGAATGGGGTTGAAACGCACTCTTAACAAAAAAGCTCGTAAAATGGTAGTAACGGCTGTATTTACTAACTCCTTACGGAGTTTACTACCCTCCAGAACGGTACGTAGGTCCTACCACTAAGTGTGGAACCGTTACTAGTCTAGACCGTGCACTTAGTAACTGCTGCTGGTTTGATACTAACATTCACTGAAGTAACAAATTCTATAAATTATTGAACATAATAACTACAGCTCTTTTTCCACACCAAATCACGATTAAAAAGTTTTTGCAAATCCACATGCTGTCTTGTATATGCTCACATTAAAATGCATAATTCTAAAATTATCGCTACAATATTTGATTTTTACGACAAGCCAACCGACTCTCTCAGAGGACTTTCCGCTGCTAGCTATAAAAGCAAGAAGAGTAGGCGTATTTCTAAGGTAACTAAATGATACTCACTCTCCTCGCGCATCCCGTTGGTTTTCTTGCTCAATTCAGTTGTTGATTGTCCACGTGTGATATGTGCGTGATGAACGTGTCTATGTCGCGCTGCGCACTCAGCAGATCCACACTGTTACGCGTAGCTTTTTACTAGGTCATGCATGACCAGTTAGTAAAAGCAACTAAGTACCTAGTCAATACTGGGACAAGTAACTGGTTAGTGTTCTGTTAAATAAAGTTAGGTAAAACGACGGCGTCGATGATAATAAACTGCCTCTTTCTTCATCAGCGAGCAAGAACCGTACCATATCGATCCATCAATTACCAACAGCGCAAGGCCCACGTCCCGTAGCGTTGTCGTTGGCGTACCCGCATGGTTGCCGGATGAAGAGTGTACACTCCGCTAAAAGAGCGAAGGAAAGGCAATGAGTGTTATTGAAGGTAATAAAAATTTGCACTCACACGGGTTACATGAGACGAAATAACAACACACAGGGGAGGCTGCTGAATTACTGTGGGTTATCAAAACAAATACCAATCATGTTCCTACTTGCATGCTCTTAGATCAGTGTTGTAAATACTTTGTAGCTGTTTTAAGTTTTGTCGTGCGTTTGCTATGCGAATGTTACAGATATGTGAAGTGTACGTTGTGTTGTGCGATGTGCATGTATACGTGTGTTAACCCGTGTTCAATGCTTGCACTGTTGAGCATTTAAGCATTGTGCGTCGGCCATGCCTTCAATGGAGTGTGTGTTTCTTTGTTCTTCTATGTTTCTTCCCCAACCTGTGCTCACAATGTGCGGCCTTTGTTACGTTTCCTATGTTAGGCATAGAAAAAATGCCTTGATGTAAGTGCCATGGTAAGTTCCAACTGATAGCTGCCCCTCCCCACCCCCTTTTTAGCGCCACCTATTGGTCATCTTTAAACATATACGATTGCTTCACTTCGAGCTCGGTATATGGAGAGAAGTGTCATCCCTTCTTCGCGCCGCCGGCGCCGCCTTTGCTCTGAGCTGCACGATCGCAGACCGCATGCGTGTCGATGCATCGGTTGTAGTAAGGTGAGGGGACCAACACCAGCTAGCTTTTCTCAAACGGCCGCATTGGAGGTGGTTCGGGGAGGTTCAGGGAGCTGCGGGGTTGCAGGCCTGTGGGAAATAAAGGCGGCATTCTGAATGCAGTCGTTATGACTTCTGCTCTGTTTGTAGCGGCGCGTTCGCGGTGAACGCGAATGCGGAGGGCCTACCGGGACGAATCGGAGAAGTTGCGCATACGGATGGCGTCAAGTCTTGCTAACGGCAGTTGTGGTCTCGGTAGATTATGGATTGTTATTTTAGCACATATTAAGCGCAGACAACAACGCTTACCTACCTATATGTGCAGTCAGGACAAATTAAGCGTGAACACGAAAATAGGAAGAACACACAAATAGCCCGATTTCTTTCCACGCAAGTCAAAATGACGCATGGCTTACTTACAATAACAAAGTTGGGAAATGTATCTTTCCTAACATACCAATAGCGCGCCATTATTGGACGTCAACGGGCAGTATTCCTCAGCTTTGCGTTTTCTGGTTCCCATTTTCGTGTTCGCATTTCATACGTCCGTGACTGTGCTTGCCCGATCCTCAAACCGATCAGCTCGCTAGGACTTTTCCGCCTACCTAGCCTTGCTCGGGAGCGCCGCTATGCTGGTTTACTGGAGGAACGTTTCTCCCTAAGCTCACGATATGAGAAAATCTTTCTCCACTCCCAGGGAGGGGGGGAACGCGCTCCTCCCTTTTATAAGGAGGAAATTTATAAGAAGGAACCGAGACTGGCAGAAACATGGCATAGAGACTCCAGGCTACAGGTTGCGGATTTAATTTCGCTAAGTTAACAGTCACTTCAGTGTCCTTTCAAGTACTTTAAAGAAGTGGCCGCCCAATACAGAGTCGGTCGAGCACGTCGCAGCAAGGAGGTATCCAGGTTCTATGGTCGATCATCCAGAAGAATGTAGGTGGCACTTTAAGAGCTGTCAAGGTCTTGATTTATTGCCAATGGTGTCGTCGATTCGTCCACTGCTTCCTGCTCCGCCACAATGTGCGATAAAAATGCGACGACCTGCAAATGTACAGAACATTTCAGCTTTGTGCGCGCTTCTGCTGCCGCCCTGCCCTTACATGCCAAATTTTCAGTACGAAGCAGACGCTTGCCAGTGTCTTGCCGCCAACTTCAGTGTTTTGGAGGCGATGAGCACAAGGATACTCATTCGACGCCTGCCGTGGCGTCCCCTTTTGTGGTGGGAGCTAAACGCGAAAACACCCATGGGTTGAAATACTGCGCAGGTGCGAGATTCCAAATGGGGTTAAATTCATCCGTAGTTTTCCTCTACGGTGCGGCTCATATCCCGGCTGCACCTTCGGCGCGCAAAACCCACAATTGAGATTTCAGTTTCAGAGTGACTAGCCTTGATATCTCACAAAACACTCACAGGGTCACCTATCGGTTGTTGCACTGTCACATTAACAGTTTATTGCCCGCCATGATGGCCTGTGAAATTAACTGTCTTAAAACAATGGTGACATATACTGGCTGATGACTGCAACATTGACGCATACAAGAGTTCAGCACACAGCAAAACGACTTCCGGCTAGAGGTCGCGTTAAGCGGCCATGCGATTGGCGCTAAAACACCAACAGGTGTCACAGAGCAGACATGAGCCAGAATAGGGCTCATTACAAAAAATAATATCAACAAAGGGATATTTGGCTTTATTTTCTCCGACTTAAAAGACCACTTGCCTATATATATTTTTGTAGAACGCCATTGTAACGAAAGTATGCTCAAGCCCAAGGGCACTGACCTTTCAGAGTATAACACCCATACCCGCGTGTTCCTGTCCCGTTTTTCGAGATGGATTCCCCTGCGAAACTGCAGATGGTGCGTTCTGAACTTAATTGCAGTTTTCAGGCGTCCTTCCATTCAAAAATTTAAAAATGGGACCAAAATATTGTGACGAATCAAAGTACTGGAACGAACGGCGAATATCAGAAATCGTGGATAAACTGGAAACGTTAAATAGCACAACTAATATATTAGAAATGATTCTACAAAATGTTTTTTGTAATAAGCGCATCTGTCTCGTCGTTGTTCGTTTTTTCTGTCCTCGTTTTTAGTGCTCGTTTTTACTTAACTAAGTCACCTTCAGCGCAAAAAGAGTGTAAGCAATATAAACAAGTTGATGTCTTTTCTAGGGTAGGAAGAACGGTGTCACTTACCTAACCAATTCCAGCACAAAGCCAGTAAGGCAGCGCATATGTATGGTTAAAGATGACTAAGCTACTTAATCAAACGCCACAATGTCGATGATTTCGTGTTTTGGATACGTCCATGGGCCGTCGCACTTGAAAAGAAGGAATCGTGTATGGGTGTTTCCATAGAATGTTTAAATATTCTCGAATGCTCAAATCGTCAGACTGTCTTCCAAAACTTATAATTATGTGGCGTCCGGGGCATAGCGTAATTACTTTCCTTCCTACATTTTTATTGCAACATGCATTGTGATGTGTAGAAATTGGGAAGGACGCCTCTATACATAAGCACAGGGGTTCCACAGGAAATATTTTTAAGCGCAGTATTATTTATTATATACATAAATAGAATAGCATGCTTTATCAACAATCCCATTATATTCTGCACGCAGACAATACAAAAGTTCTTTTGATAGGTACTAACATTCCAGGCCTTATCTCGACTATATATGGGGCCTTAGACAATTTAAACTCATAGAGCATTGCAACCTTTAGCAAACAAAAACGAAGTTATTGCGTGTAGGACCGAGTATCTGTAATCCCCGTATATCCACCCAGACAGTAGGTATATTCACCCCTATACCCAAATACCCTCCTAGCGTACATACCCGCAGACGTGTGTTGAAGAAAGCTCACTCTTATGCTTTTTACCTTTTCTGCGAGACCCAAAACTCCAAAAACTCACACAACGTCACCTACATATCGCTCAAAAACAGATATTGAGGACTTTATGCGCACTACAAGCGCAAGATTACACACCAGTGAGGATTGTTCCCAAATTGAAAGCCGTCTTTTCAAAACCTGAAAACCAAGGAATGATTACTGCACTTCCTCAGGGACCATTCTTTGAACTGGAATGCTATAACGACTAAAATAACGCCCCAACCTTGTGGCAGAGACCGTGCCTGGATTTCGTCTTGGCCAAGGATATAGCCAAAGTCGTTCGCAGAACCAACCGCGGTGTACCAGATCACCACGAAGCAGCCGCACATACCATTACTTTAAAAGCAATAAATCTTTGAATGCCCCCAGAGAAGTTGTAGTGCTTTTCAACAGCTTTGCTGGACATTAATTTTCGCACGACCGCTATGACAAGCAAAATTTATTGTGCTGTTTGACCAGATGGTACATGGTCATTTTCCAAGTGGAAACTGTGTCCATAGATCATTTTTGCCTGTCACTAGGGGAGAGCACTCTATATGCCCAGTCTTTGCTATCATCGCTGTTCACGCTATCAGCTCTTAAAAACACGAGAATCGACAAAGCGCCATGCGATGCAAATAATGATTTAATTTTATGTCTATGTCAGCGTATCTGTACACCGTACGTCCTAGGCAACAGAGGGGCATAAAAGTGAAAGCGCGCTATCGGTTGCCAGTTTTTGGGCTAGGGCGACGTCGACTAGAGAACCTATCTAGTCCTTTGCAGAGTAAGCTAGCGATGGTGGGTTCTCCGAAAAAAGCCTATGTGCTTGTGGCGGTCGCTCTACTAAGTTCTGTATCACAGGCAGGCCAAGGAGGGAAGTGTGGCTACACGCCGGGTGAGACACGTAACATTTTTACGTATTTGGTACTCCGGCACATACCTCCTACAGTTTTGCGGTGTACTTTACGCTGTAGACGGAATATAAGAGAACCATTTTGAACCAACAACGGAAATGGTGTGCATTAAAAATAGACGTTCGTAAAATTAACTTCAATACTTTGGCTGCCGCGCGCGGCTTGCTGTGAGAGCAAAAACACGTTATCGATGAATGTGTTTTGGGGCTGCTGCCGATGCCTTTTTCTGTTCTTGTCTATGAAAAAGTCGTCTCTTGAGCGTGTCGACGCTTTTGTGTATCTGTGCGTAGGTGTCTGTGGGCGTGTGAGTGTCCTTTTAAGTGCTGAGAACTTCAGTGGCCCGGATCGTCGTCGTAGCTCGTCCGGGGTCACTGCGTCACGCATTCAAACGAGGCTTCGCAAAGAAAAGCGCTTTCCCTGATTGGGATTGAACCTGTGCCCCTAGCGTTATCAAGCTAATGTCTATCTAATTGCACCACAGAGGCACAAGTTACTCATATGCAAAGTGTTGGGGTTGATCTTCGCGCAGCGCCGTCGCAATGGACGCTGCCGTTGCTATGTCACAAAAAAGTGCACAATAATATAACATTGGAAATCATACTGAATTAACAGAATAATCGCCCACAATAATTGAAAACTCAATTTAGTGTCTATAGGTGTTTTAAGGGGCTGCGGCGCCCTTCCTCGACTACTCTAGATATTAACAAACCTCGTACTGAGACTAGGCAAGAGGAGGCGCCAGAGCCCCTGTTTGCGGGCTCTGCACTTCCCGACAGCTTTCACGTTGAGGGGAACCGCTTCAACTATATAATGTCAGTGCGAACTGCCCTCACCGAGACCAATTCTTCGTGCTACCGCCGACAGATCCCAAAAACTATGCTAACGTATCTGTGCAATGAATAGTACAATGTTGCTAGTAGTTGCCGGCCAAGCTCAGCGCCAGCCGTGGCACACCCGCGCAACTCTGGGTCGGTCCGCACACCGCCTTCTGCGCCCGTGAACGCAACTTCGCAAAAATGTGTGTCGTAACGTCATTTTCGTGTATATATACTACATAGTGCAACGAAGTCATGCAGAAATGTATTATAGGGGGGGGGGGAAGCCTCCAAATAAAACGGGGCGCCGATAAAATGCTGTCGCCTTGCTGCCGAGCCGTAGGTTGACGCAGCTGGGAAGTGCGTGTTCAAGGTTTTGCATTCTCCCGCGGATTCTTTTTCTCTCTTTTTTTCTCAGATACGAAGTGTGATTACCGAATCTTGAAAAGCCCACACTAAGCGAGTGAATTACCTGCTGCCGTGGTGTAGGAGCAGCTTGTTAGTAGGCTGATTAGGAGGTGGGAAATACACATAAGTGCGCATTAAATTTGGTAACAAAGAGGGCCCCCAAACACAGTTATAGCAGCGTAGAATATAATCCAACGGTTCTACTCTGCTTCACCTAATATTTCGCGTGCTTATATCGCCGTATTATATGCAAAAAGCACATATGGGGCGGACATTTAGGTGTTAACGTTCTCAAATTTTTCGCAAGCTATTGGATAGCATAAAATCACCACCTCTTCTTGCAAAAAAAAAACACATGAAATTGTTGTGTAAGGCACTGAAAAGCAAAGAAAGCAAAGCAAAGCAAAGAAAAGGCATAGATATAACACGTTATGCCATAAAACGTGGGTATATATGAACGCAGGGCTAAATTTTCGCGCTCGGGGAGGAGATGGAAGGGCAGGACAAACTTTATTTATCCCATCCGTTGTGATTACGGTTACTCCGGACCAGTGAGGGGCGTCCTCAGTGAAATAAATTTTTATCCCTTGACTTTTGCTGCATGGGTGTTGACTAAGGGGCCTTAGTGTTGACGGCAATAAAAGCGCTACTATTTCGTTCTAAGAGGTCTCACGCCGGACCCGTTCGCGTGGAGAGAAAAAAAAATACCCGAATATGGATATTCCGTAATTTATTCCGATGCGCCTATTAGATGTTATGCCTCCCCCTACACCCCCCCCCCCCCGTCCCGCCCAATGAATTGCTTGTGATACCCTTGAGCTAGCAGCGGATGAACGAAAGAATGCTGAGTCTATGGCAGCCGTTATGGAGCAGACCAACCAGAATAAAACATAAGATTTTACAGTGCAACTGCCGGGATTTCGAATCCAGAAGAGCAAATTCAGAACAATGCGTTAACCTTCTAAATTTCCACAAGTGTGATATTATCGCTTTTCAAAAAACCAATGGTCAGGTGGAACTTCAGGTCTTAGGCCCACACAGTTAGTAGTGGACAGGATAGAGGGAAAGAAGTTGTCACTCTTTTTCGAAACAATACTGTGGTGACCTAGATTTCAACAGACATCGATTGCCAACGAAATGCAATCACTGTAATTTGTCTCTAGGCTGCAGAAAGAAGGAAGGAGTCTGTTTGTGCTAAATGTGTATGGCGCTCTATACAGTAATTCTAATGTATGTCCAACGTGCGTCAGGAAAAACTGGGAATATAGCGAAACGTAAACCTATAATATACCTAAGTGAATTGAACTACACATACACGTCATGTAGGTAATCCGTAGAGAACAAGAAAGGAAAAATATTATGGGAA
Source organism: Haemaphysalis longicornis (assembly GCA_013339765.2). Lineage (NCBI taxonomy): Eukaryota > Metazoa > Arthropoda > Arachnida > Ixodida > Ixodidae > Haemaphysalis > Haemaphysalis longicornis. Next base: position 576,122 of record JABSTR010001108.1, read on the forward strand.
AACGTCCAATCCTTAGATTCAGTCCGCTCACTGACCCCAGTTGCCCTATAAAGACGCGTTCCCACTTGCGACTCGGGCACGTCGCGCGACGGGTCTGCGACGCGTGCGCGCGATGAGGCGGTGTTTACACTTGCGATCAGCGACGACGCAACTGCGTTGAGCGGAGTTGTTCCGTCCAGTACGACTTCTTTCGTGCTTGTAACATTTGGACTCAATCTTACACTAGTGCGAAAAAATAGGTGGACATCACTCTAAAACGCATGCTACTGACTTGCCTCTTTTTTGCTTACCTTGGCTGTTTTGGATTCCCCACTGTTCTTTCCGTATTTAATCGTTAGCCTTCTAGTCTTTCTTAACCACTGCGTGGTCCACGCTTTTCAAGTATAGGTACCTAAAAACCTTAGCTGCCCACCTTCGTTGATCCATTGCCCTCAACCTCATCTCAAAGCATATTTTACTCTGAGCTTCTCTAACTTCAAACGACGCCAGCCCATATCTCCCTGAACTGCTTCGTTAGTTGTTTTTCCATGCGCGCCTAAGACCAGACGTCCTACCGTTCTCTGGTTTACTCTTCAAGGCGTGATAGACGTCTGATTTTAAGCAGAAGTACAGGCATTCGCAACGTGAGACCCGGAACCATTACTCCTTTCCACATTCCTCTTACTACTTCATATTTGTTATAACCCCCACAGAGCTCTATGCTTCATATAGCTGCGTTCGCTTTCCCCTTAACCTTTAAGTTGCTCCCTCGTGAGTACTTAAGTAGCTAATCCCCCTTCGTTTATCCACCTCCCAAATTTTATATTCCTTGACTTAGGTATTCGCCTTGCTTGGACAAGACACTACGTCGGTGGTAGGCGTCATTTGAAAACCATTATTTTCCTGATTTTTTTGCAACCGAAATTTTAACCGAGGTCCAGTGGCTTCTGGCCGCAAATATTTATTAGCCGCTGTATATCGGTTTGGTATCAGCTAAAAGAACAATGTCGTCTGCGTATAACATTCCCGGAATATGCTGTTGTACCACTTCGCCTTGCAAGCATATGGGTTAGGCTAAACCCTACTTGACTTTCTTCCAGTTTCTTTTCTAACCCTGCCATGTAAAGCATGAACAGTATTGGGGCTCAAAGGGCATCCCTGTTTCCGTCCCCGATGGATGTTGACCTGCCGGGAGCATTTCTGTCCTTCCCAAGTAAGGTGCACTCTATTGTCTTTATAGATTGCTATAAGGAACTGTACTAACTCGTCATCTAATCCCTGGAGTTTCAACATTCTCCACAGCCGTTCTCTGTTTACGTTGTCATATGCCCCTTTAATGATTCCAAGAACGTAATCCAAGTGGTCTATTCTGTGCTTTCGCCATTTCAATGCATTGCGTTATCACGAACAGATTGTCATCCAGTCGCCTGTCTTGTCTAAATCCATTCTGCAGTTTCCCCAAGTATTTCATTTTCTTCCATCCATGCTTGAATTTCTGATTTTATCCGCCTGCATTACGAATCTATACACCACTGACGTTACTGGGAGTGGTCTGTATGACTTAATAACTGGCTTTGTCTCCTCTGCCTTTATATATTAAATTCATCCTACTTTCTAACCAGTCCTCTGGTAACTTGTTTGGTTTCTATTACCTTATCTATTGCCCTCATAAACGATTCCTTACTTTAGGTCCAAGTAGGTTTATCAGTTGCATTGGTATTCCGTCCGGGCCCACTGCTGTCTGAGGAGAAACCTTTTGCTCTGCTTTTTTCCAATCAAGGTTGCTCAAACTTATTTCCCTTTCCGCAGTCTTTTGTGGCGCTGATGTTATCGGTGCAGGTTTCCCTACCACTATTATCCTAAACTTCTCACTATCACTCGATGAATATGCGCCAACGCGTGCTCTCCTTCTAAATGTTCCCCCTCCTCATCAATCAGGAATTTTTGATGGTTATCGTTTTTTGAGCTTAGTGATTTTACATGGTTCCAAAACTTCTTGGATGCGCTTTTGTCCTTCTTCCGTATTTCTGCCATCCATTTGTTCGCTTTTCTGCTTGATCTTCGCTTGCACCATTTTCTGCACTTCTAGTTTTTTCCCACGGTAGACATCCCACTTTTTCTTCAACCAGAAAAGCAAAGATTTTACAGTGGAACTGCCGGGATTTCGAATCCAGATAGCATAGCATTGGATAGCATAAAATCACCACCTCTTCTTGCAAAAAAAAACAACGAAATTGTTGTGTGAGGCACTGAAAAGCAAAGAAAAGCAAAGAAAGCCATAGATATAACACGTTCCGTCATAAAACTTGGGTATATATGAACGCAGGGCTAAATTTTCGCGCTCGGGGACGAGATGGAAGGGCAGGACAAACTTTATTGATCCCATCCGTTGTGATTACGTTTACTCCGTACCAGTGAGGGGCATCCTCAGTGAAATAAATTTTTATCCCTTGACTTTTGCTGCATGGGTGTTGACTAAGGGGCCTTAGTGTTGACGGCAATAAAAGCGCTACGATTTCGTTCTAAGAGGTCTCACGCCGGACCCGTTGGCGTGGAGAGAAAAAAAAATACCCGAATATGACTATTCCGTACTTTATTACGATGCGCCTATTAGATGTTCTGCCTCCCCCTATCTCCCCCCCCTTCCTCGCCTAATGAATTTCTTGTGATAGCCTTGAGCTAGCAGCGGATGAACGAAAGAATGCTGTCTATGGCAGACCAACCAGAATAAAACATAAGATTTTACAGTGGAACTGCCGGGATTTCGAACCCAGAAGAGCAAATTCAGAACAATGCGTTAACTTTCTAAATTTCCACAAGTGTGATATTATCGCTTTTCAAAAAACCAATGGTCAGGTCAGGTCAGTAGTTGGACAGGATAGAGGGAAAGAAGTTGTCAACTCTTTTCGAAACAATACTGTGGTGACCTAGATTTCAACAGACATCGATTGCCAACGAAATGCAATCACTGTAATTTGTCTCTAGGCTGCAGAAAGAAGGAAGGAGTCTGTTTGTGGTAAATGTGTATGGCGCTCTATACAGTAATTCTAATGTATGTCCAACGTGCGTCAGGAAAAACTGGGAATATAGCGAAACGTAAACCTATAATATACCTAAGTGAATTGAACTACCCATACACGTCATGTAGGTAATCCGTAGAGAACAGAAAGGAAAAATATTATGGGAAAACGTCCAATGCCTTAGATTCAGTCCGCTGACTGACCCCAGTTGCCCTATAAAGACGCGTTCCCACTTGCGACTCGGGCACGTCGCGCGACGGGTCTGCGACGCGTGCGCGCGATGAGGCGATGTTTACACTTGCGATCAGCGACGACGCAACTGCGTTCAGCGGAGTTGTTCCGTCCAGTACGACTTCTTTCGTGCTTGTAACATTTGGACTCAACCTTACACTAGTGCGAAAAAATAGGTGGACATCACTCTAAAACGCATGCTACTGACTTCGCTGTAAGCATAGACCTCCTACGTGGGAGGAGGATGATGATGATGATGCTTAGTGGCTTCCCCTTTGTAACGGGGTGGCGTTGCACAGCAGCCTTGTACGTTGCACAGCGGCCTTGCACTGTACAATTACCTCGCCAAAAAATACAAACAAAATAAATAAAAAATAATGTCAAAATAAAAAGCAAATACTTTTACGAAATTTTTGTGCTAGTCTGACTTCTTTGTTCGCATGTCCTCCCAGATTGTTCTCTGCTCTTTTCCCACCAACATTCTAACCTTCTTTTACTAACCTCTACTGCTGTCCAGTTCACTTTTCCGCTAACCTTAAAGCCAAGGGCTTCCGGAACCTGGATGGCTCCATCACTGAGGACTGGACGGATACTTTTGCACTCCGTTACAATATGTCGCATGGTTTCTGGCTCATTTCCGCAGCCTGCGCATAGTTCTTCCTGTACCGGCTCGCTGATAAGCGTTTTTTGTCCGCAAGCAACCCGCTCGGGCTTCAAAAAGCAATGCACTCCCTTTGGTATAATCGAATACTTTTTCCCTTGTGATCTCCTGCTTCCCGATCCTGTAGATATCTAAGGACTTTTTCGCATCCATCCTCTTTTTCCAGGTCGTTGTTTCTGTTTCTTTCACTTCATTTTTATTGCCTTGGTCGTTTCCCCTGCACTTCCAGGTTTCATATACTTTGTCCTGAGCCTTCTGGTTCTTTTCCTCCATTGTGTGTCCACGCTTTTCATGTAAAGATACCGTAACACTTTGGCCGCCCATCCTCTTATCATCCCATATTTCTAAGTCGTTCTTAAAAACAGATTTTGCTCTGTGCTTTTCTCACTTCGAAGGATGCCCATCCCATGTCTCCCGGCACTCCCTCATTTGTTGTTTTACTGTGTGCTCCTAATGCCAATCGACCTACGGCCCTCTGATTTACTTCTAGCCCTGATTGAATCTCTGATTTGACACACACTACTGCGTTTGAAAAGGTGAGTGCTGGTACCATTACTCCCTTCCAGATTCCTCTCACTACTTCATATCTGTTATATCCCCACAGTGCTCTGTGCTTCATGATAGAGGCGTTTCTTCTGCCTTTCATTCTTAAATGCTCTTCATGAGTTTTTAGATACGCCTGACCTTCGTTTAACCATATGCCCAGATATATTGTATTCCGTTACCCACGGTATTGCTGCTTTTTGAACGAATACCGATTCGTTACGGGCGTTGTCATTGAAAACTAGAGCTCCCGAGTTTGCTGTGCTAAACTCTAAGCCCAGTTCAGTGGCTTCTTCCCCGCAGATATCTGTGAGCTGTTGCAGACACTCTTTGCTATCTGCTAGTAGTACTATGTCATCTGCATATATCAGTCCCGGGATATGTTGTTCGACTTCCTGTCCTTTGCGGCTATAACATAAATTGAAACCTATTTTACTGCCTTCAAGCTTTCTTTCTAGTCTAGCCATGTACAGCATGAACAGCAATGGCGACAGAGGACAACCCTGCTTTAAACCTCTATTTGTGACTACAGGTTCCGTGCACTTTTGATCCTCCCAGGTAATTTGCACCTCGCTCTCATTGTAAATTCCCTGCAACAGCTGTATAAAGTCCTGGCCTAATCCCTCCCGCTCAAGTATGCTCCATAGAAGTTCTCTATCTACGTTGTCGTAGGCTCCCTTTATATCGAGAAACGCTATCCATAGTGGTCGCTCCTGAGCCATTGACACCTCTATGCATTGGGTTAAGACAAATAAATTGTCCTCTAAGCGTCTGTCTCGTCTGAAACCATTTTGTAGTTCACCCAGTATGCTGTTCCCCTCTATCCACGCCTGTAGTTCCGCTTTTATAGCTTGCATTGCCAGCCTGTATACCACTGAGGTAACTGTAATAGGCCTGTACAAATTGGCATCAGTCCTGTCTCCTTTACCTGTATATATCATCTTCATCCTGCTCTTACGCCAATTGTCCGGTAGTTGCTTAGTTTTTATCACTTTTTCGATTGCTCGAATCATTTGTGCCTTGCTTTTTGGACCCAGTAGGTTGACCAGCCGTATAGGAATTTCATCCGTCCCTGTTGCCGTATTAGCTGGAACATTTTCTTCGGCTTTTTTCCAGTTTAGATTCTCCAACTTTAGCTCTATATTTGTACGCACTTCGCTTGTCTCACTCCCTGAATGCTGTAGCCCTCTCTCCGTTCTTCTGAACTTCTCTTGTATCATTGAGCGTATGTGAAAAACCGCTTTTTCCCCTTTTAGTACCTGGCCTTCGCCGTTTATGACATGACGTTGTACTTCTTCGGTCTTTTTCCTTAGTTCCTTTACATGATTCCAAAACTTTCTCGGTGCGCCTTTATCATTTGCCCGTATATTCGAGACCCATCGCTCACTTTCACGTTTAAGTTTTTTCTGTACAAGTTTTTGTACTTCCAGCTTCTTAAGGCGGTACCAATTCCACTTCAAAGTTATTTCCTCTGTTTGCATTCCCACTCGCTTGGCCTCCCTGTGCTCTCTCGAGGCTTACTGCCTTTGTGTTATAGCTTCCTTGATTTCCTTGTTCCACCAGCTTCTAGGTTTTCTTTTTCTTTTCCAGTAGTTGCGTTCTTTCGCGTTCCTTATCTTTCCTTGAATGAAACCAATCAGTTCGCTGTATTGCCAATCTTTCGTAGGTTGTCTCTCGATTTCCGTCTCCAGGCTTTTGGCAATATTAGCCATTTGCTGATCGTTTAATTTGAAGTCGTGTACCACCGTTTTCTGGTTTTGACCTTCCATTTTTCCAAAAGTCAATGTTATCCGTTTGTGGTCTCTTCCTAAGCTGTGGGCACCTATTTCATCTATTTCCATTAGAGTCAACCTTTCATACACTCCTTCTGAAATGAAGGCTGTAGTCTATACTGGACTGCTTTTCCCCTCGTTCCCAAGTAATTTGTCCCTCACATTTATTCTCTCTGTTTACTACAATGAGATTATGTTCTTCACACTTATCTAGTAGGAGTTTGCCGTTGCGGTTTGTGTATCCGTCCAGGTCCTCAATGTGGGCATTCATGTCTCCCACTAGAATCACTTCTCCCGATTGTCTTAACTGATCGAGGTCCCGCTTAATGCATCCTACCAGTTTTTCATTCTTTTCTCTAACCTCCCTGTCATCACCTGACCACAGATAGGCGACTCCCAACAGCGTTTCTCTTCCCGCTATCGTGCCCTTAACCCACATAATGTTCCTCGCAGTTTTCGTTTACTCTGTGCCAATTGGCTCCCTGTTGAATAAGCATGCCGACCCCTCTCCCCCTTCTAGTACCTACCGTTCTGTTACAGCCTTGCCATATATATTCATGCATTGCTGGGGGCTCTTCTAAATCTCGAAGAGAAGTTTCTGTAAAGGCATATACTTCAGTTTTAGATGCGACGGCACCTCATTCACTCGCCTTGTCCCTCCATACGGCGTTGTCGTTGTCCGTCCACACCCCTCCCCCATTCTCCTCGCCGCGCGAGCTGCGCTCTCCGCCGCTCACCCCCTCTCCTCTCCGATAGCGAACACTTTCTCGCGAGGGGCATTGGATTGGATTAGATTGGATTGGCTTGGCTTGGCTTGGATTTGGATTGGGTTGGATAGGATTAAAGTGGATTGTGTTGGATTGTGTTGCGTCATTGCCGCGCCACGTTTCGTCATAGCCGCGGCAGGGGGTTCACGGCACGTTTCACGCGATGGGGGAATCAACCTAACGGAAACAACAACGGAACCCCCTATGCGTCGCATCTACACAGGGGTTCCCGCGAGGGGAGAGGTGGGAGTAATTTTTTCTTTTTCTAGTTGACCGCGAACCTCTAACCATTTTTCCCGTGATCTGTTCACCGTGCATGTTTATGTAGTTAATCTTAGTCACCCCACGCTTTTTCTTTCGGTTAATTCTTTTCCGATGTTTGGGATAAGAGTCGGTCACCGGGGGACGTCGCTTGCCTCCTCGCTCGCCTGCATTGCTACCTCATGCCCCTTTCTAAGCTTTTGTGCGCCCTGTGTGCTAACTTTGGTACTTTCCTTTGCGCTGTACATTCGACTTCGATCGCAATCGCTTGTCCCTGCCGCATTTTCACTGTGCCTGTTATTTAGTCCAGCTTCCGGGATGCTCTTGGCCCCCCTAAAAAAGCTACCGCCCGCGCAGCTAGTCGCCTCCCCACCGGCTCCGCTACGCCCTCAGTGAAATGTACTCCGTCCCTAACAAACGCCCGGCCCCGGCCCGCACGGTGCACTTGCCGGTTGAGGTCAACCACTTCAAAATTCATTGCTTTAGCGAGCGTCCAAATTTCCCTGTTGGCTTCTACCACTGCCCTTGCTACGTGGCCTCCTCTACCCTCAACTTCCGGCACCGTGCAGACCGCGATCTGGACGTCGCCCGAAATCACCCGGAGTTCATTGACCCCCTTCACCACCTGCTTCGCTATGCCTCGTCCTCTTCCCTGAAGCACGTCGTTTAAGCCCCCCATTATCACCACTAGGTGCTTCTGTCATTGTGTCCCACACCTGCTCTTTCGCCTTCTCCATCACCACGCTAACCATCTTTCCAGGGAGCGTGCTAGCCTTAACTCTGTTGTCCTCCCCTACCCTCTTTGTAATCACCTGCTCTGCCCTGCGCATGTTCGAGTCGCCCACAATGATGACTCGCCGCTCCCTTGGTTCTTTTGGCTGCGCAGGTGGTTTTGCCGCCGAGGCTTTCGCGCTAATTGCCTCTGAGTAGCTCTTGCACGGCGGCGACCCCTTCCCTTCTTCCGTGACCAGCGCTGTCGTGTCCGCCCGCTGCCTCATGCTCGGCGGCCCTGGCCTCCCCTTGTCTTCCCGCCTCGGAGCCAGGCACCCTCGGTGCGCTTGCCCCGTGGCGTACGCCCTTGCTTTCCGGAATGGCATCCCTCGGCACACACACGCTTTCTACCTGGGCTAGCTTCCCTTCCAGCACCTCCCGTTGTTGCCTTTCGGCTTTCAGCTCCTCCACTAACCCGTCCACCTGTACTTTCAGTTGCTCCTTCTCCTGCTCTAGCCGGTCGAGGCGCGACTCCATTACACACATTCTACACATGAAGTCCTGCCCTTCCGCATCCTCAGCCGTCTCGAACCTTGTATCCTCGAGTGGATACTCCCGCTTGCACCTCATGCACGCAACGCCCGGCTTCTTCTTCGTCGGCATGTTTCGGAGCTACCTGACAGCCGTTCACAAAGTTATTACTGCCGCTTTCTCCCGCACGTGCTACGCTAGAAAAGAAAGGACAAACACCGTGCGATGCTTGCCTACAGCATCTTCCTTTGTTGGTGCACTGTCAAAAAGGTGCTTAAACACACTACTAACACTAAACGTTACTTCTATTTACTGCTGCAGCATTACCTCCCTAAGAGAAAAACAAAACAAAGACTTATCGCATTCGCCGTCTGGGCCGTCGTCGCTGCGCTGGTAACACACGTCCGTCGTCCACTGTCGTCCGCTGCCGCCCGTTTTAGCAACATGCAGCGCCCCCTTGTGCCTGGCACATTTGGGCAGTGCAAGAGCAGACGAACCCCTGCCACCCATTGTGTGTATTTTCAATGAGAAGTCAACGCGAAACTTGGTTGTAATTAATTTATTCGTATTTTTGTGTGTTTAAGTTATCGCATACTGAATAAAATACCCCTTAAAGCAGTTGCGGAGCCTTCACAAAATATTCGCTCAAATCAGCCTATTTATCGTCCTTTAGTTTGAGCGAACTTTCGCTGGCCATGAACTTACGAAAAGGACGCAAACCTCAGTTAGCAAAATGCGATGGCTCAGCACAGGCGGTCGGCCTTGTTTCAGTTTCTCTCTTGTTGACGTATTTGGGCTTGCGCCCCAGTGCTGTCAAATGATGCGCTCATGCACGTAAGTTCGAGAGCCTACGGTACGTACTCACCACTAGCCCATATATCATCATCATCATCATCAGCCTATCTACGCCCACTGCAGGGCAAAGGCCTCTCCCATTAATCTCCAATTATCCCGGTCCTGCAACAACAAATAAGAAAATCGGGGATGAATTTAGCGCAATCTGGCTGGAAAAATACAGCCGTCGACTCCATTCTGGAATTGCGAGTGTGTTTACTACACATACTCCCACGCTGCAGCACCTCACGGGAACGCTCGGCCATGGGCGGTGTACTGGGGCGGAGCTTGGTGACCACCCAATCCGGAGCGCCACAATGCCAAGATGGAGTCAAAAAGACGGTTTATTATTGGCTTTCCGCCGGTGTGACGAAAGGGGTGGACATTCAGAACAGGCTTTTAGGTAGAGGGCGACTATCGAATTAAGTCGGCAATAGGGGCCCAGGTAGCTCGGTACGTTTTGCGACGTGCTCTATTTATCCTCACGCAAGTTGTGGGAGGGAAACGGAAGAGAGAAATGTCAGGCTGTTTTATTCCTCAGCAAACAAGACATCATTAGTCTTCGAACAAAGCATAAGAGAGCTACGAATTGTGGGATCTCTCAATGTTAACAAAAAGCCGTTCACCCTTCAGGCTATTCTGAATTTCCCCTCCACTCCATTTGCTCCCTCCACTCGGCTGGGGGGGGGGGGAGAGCAAATGGAGTGGCTGGGGGGGGGAGCAAATGGAGTGAAGGGGAGGGACCATTCGGCTGGGGGGGACCACTCGGCTGGGGGGGGGGAGCAAATGGAGCAAATGGAGAGCACTCATCTCACTCCTCGTCGCTCTCCGCTGACCACAACATCTCGTCCTCGGTGCCGTCAAGCACGTTCGCGATGCCACACTTCTGAACTAACGTTCAACCATGGTCGATGGGATCGTGGCCCACGCCTCACACGCCCATCCTGCGAGCTTCTCCAGAGGCGCACGCTTCAGCCGACCGCTCGTTTTGAACGCGAGAGAGCCGCTGCTGCCATTGCTGTTATCAAGCGCGCAAGTGGAACGATTTGACGATTTGTGAGAACGCCGATAGAAAAGCCTAGGCGCCTATGCTCCCTGCGTCCGAACAATCGTTGCTGAAAGCTTTAGCGCCATCTTGACATGGCGATGGCGATGGCGATGGGTGGGACGAAATTTCCGCTGTTTCGGTTTCGGTTTCGTATCCGATTCTAACGCGCATGCGATTTTTCGACCTATTTTTCCGGAAAAAAAGTGCGCGTTAGAATCGGGTAAGTACGGTAAATCAAGGACCTTCTCCCCTGAAGGCTCGAGGGGAGGAAGGATTCAGAATACCAGCTAGTGTCCGCAATTACTTTTCGTGGTTATTGTACGTCTTTATAGTACGCATTATGCAAAATATGGCGCGATGTATCCAGGCATTTATACTGCGTAGTACATTGGCTTTGTGCGGTATAATGTGTTCAAAGCAAAAGTGGCAAATTGTCTTGAATTGGTTCCAAAGGCTGTTACTATGGGTTGTTAGTGAACTCATCCGGGGCCCCTTCAATTTGAACGATCTTTAGAAAGCTAGATTTTAGAATTTGGTGCATGTGCGTGCAATGTTCATCGCGATATGGATGAGAAGGTATACAGAATACAGAAGGACGCTAAATATATGCCCTTCTTCTGAGCAGAAGAGTCTGTCATGCTGGAAGTGGAAAAGGTCGTGTCCAAAACTATGCTCCAGTGCGTCGACAACGTCATCCTAAAGTACAAGATTAGGGCTGGATTTGCTACCGCGGTAAGTGTCATACCGCCTCTGGGCCTACTACAACATGCTTTAACCACACGGGGGAGACTTTGAAAACCCAGCACTATTACTGCAAACGGCAGGTGCCCTGCGCAGCTTCACGTTTATCTTGCGTGAAGGTGACGGTAATCGGATGTGTAAAAACTGCCGACGCTGACCGTCGAAATGCCTAAAATTTTGTAGCCACCGTTCTTTTAGTGGAGATACTACTAGCACCATCCCATTTCTGTGATGTCGTGTTATGAAGAAGCAGCATACAGCAGTGTGGAAAACAAGCTGTTTCGGGCGCATTGGGGCTTTCGAGTTTCTGAACTTTGTCTCCATAGCATTTAGAGGTAGACAATTATGTACTCGGTGGATACATCTCCACCCGTAACTTCGTATTGGTTCATTAGTAAATGTGCTATAGAACGCGGCGAAACTTGAATCAATATGTTCGCGATTTCGCAAATACTGAGCTAGAATGTGCGCTCATGAAGTAGCGCTACCAAACCCTTCTAGTGGGTAGCCGTATAACGGCAGCGCAAAGGCACAGAACTGCAGAAAACACCCGATGTCATCGCGCTCGGACGGGTGACTGAAATTTGTCCATGGGTTTGGGGACTGTGCGTCCCCAAACACATGGACCCACAGCCGGCAACCGAGGATGTGCGCGTGTGTAGACGTGAAAGACACCGGCCAAAATCTCGCTCAGGAAACCCTTTAAGCTGGACGGGGAAAACACCAGCTAAATCGCCACAATCGGAAGCCTTATGCAGTAAACTCAAAACACTAGCGCTTGGGTCCAAAAATTTTCCGGTCTACTGCGATTGATCCATGAACAGTACATGTGAAAAACGAGGCCTGTACAGCGTCACTTTAAGAAACGCGTGACGTCAGCCCGCACGCTTCCTCGCCGGCGCCTCACATGCGCTCTCTGAGGAAACTCATCCGTCGTGACCACTCTGTCAACCAGGAGGACATACGTGAGTTGTTTCGCCTTATTGGCTTTTTTTCTTCTTACAAAAATAAATAAAAGAAATATTTGTTTTGCTGGCGTACCACGTATGACAGCGTATGCAATGTTCTCATGTGAAGGACTTGCGGAAGGTAATCATCCACAACGTTCATCGTTGCTTGTAGAGTTCCCTACTGATCAGCTGCTCGTCGCAAGGTCATCCACTGCGTAATAATATCGCCGTAGATGGTGAAACCAATTTTGTGCATTCCCTCGGATTTAGTATGGTTTCGATGCTATTGTTCTGTTGACAAGCCGAGGCATCGGGATAGAAATTCGAGAGCTCTCCCCAGTGGGGTCAAGTCGATCCATACATTCTTGGGAATATAGCGTTAAGTATTGTAGGGTGATGAAAAGCATTAGTCTGTAGCGGCCTAAGTTTGATTTCCTATCCTTTGGTGAGGGATTTGCGTACTAGCAGGTAGATGCGTAGGGAAAGTTGAAGTGCTCAGTTTAGTCTCTGTACTTAACTAATGGCTAGTTAACCCTCTGCCGGTCTCCCTGTGGAGCCCGGCCGGCTAATTCTCGAGCACTTGTGTGAGCAAAGAGGTTTCCACGAAGTCTGGAGTGGGCGGGTGTCTAGACAATGGTCACCCTTTTTCTTAGAAGGTTTTCCTGGAGTATTTCAAGAGCGATTTAAAAAAAATTGCGTTGAAGAAATTCATGCAGGCTTTTTGTGAATTTATGGCTTTAGTTCGAGCAATTCCAATGGCTCTTTCTTCCGCTTGGAATGAATTGTTCCGTGTGAGTGTCAAGCTCCGGAGTGCCTGCGCCGTGTCGGTGAGCACTGCCGTCATTGCATGCTCCCTGGCGTAGTCTGCCGCATCTGTATAGACAACCCTGTTGTTTGTTTCCGAACGTCCTCTCTAAGTTTTCGCCTCTGGTGGCTCATCGTCCCTCGTGATACTGAAGGTGCATATTTCTAGATTGGGGGCAACTGTAATGTTGTCTCTAATTTCTTTCAAGATGCCTTTCATGGCAGGCCTCGAATTGACGACCGGGTATCCGAGACGGCGCAAAAGATGACGGCCTCTTGGGGTGGTGAAGAGACTGCTGTTGACATATCACGTGGGCTTCAATGAGCTCGTCGACGGTGTTGCCGAGTCCGAGCTAAAGCAGCCTCTCGGTGGTTGTGCTTATCGGTAGTACAATGGCTTGGTTGTATGCCTTCGTGATTAGTGCGTCTATTTTTTCTTTCTTTAGATTTGAGTATGGCGTAGGCAGCGATGTAGATAATTCTTGATACAGCGAAAGCTTCGACGAGGAGAATGGTGTGTTGTTCCTCAATTACGGGCTTCTTATATCTGATACGCCGCAACGTGTGGGTGATTTGACTGATCGATGTACAGAGTTTGCAGATCTCTTGTGGGTTAGAGAATTCTTTTTGGAGGACCATGCAATTTTATGTATGGTGAGTGTTTGATGAGGACCTCCTATAGTTCGGTTTCTATGGTTACTTACTGGCTTTTTTTAGTCGTGGTCGCTTCTGCATTAGTAGAAATACTGACTTCTGAGGGCGAATAGTTTGCGGCATTAGCTCGAACAATGCTTCTAGCCTTCTGCAGTTCGTTCTGCATTTCGCCTCTTGAGCCTTCTCTTCCTAACCCACCCTAAAAGGACTCCGAGTATAACAGAGTGGCTTAACGATTTTTTCGATCATTCCCACGTAGATATTTAGCAATTGTTTATTTCTAATGAACACGCTTTGGAACACATTGAGCCAATGACTGTTGAGAGCGCGGCGATTGTTGTTGCGGCAAACGTGTGACAACACGCTTCCATTCTGGTGTGAGTAGTCACGTGCTTTTTCGCGCACTGCTTCACAACGAAACCGCATATATGCCTCGGTTTACACGTATAACTTGCGTGCATGAATCAGCGGTGACCGGCAATTTCTCGCACCCAAGAGCTAGTGCACTGTGTCGTTTTCTTGAAGGGCTCATGGTGTGACGATGTCAACGGCGTTTTTATCGTCCTGCTTGAACAGCTTCCGGACCGACACTTTTGCCGGTATCTTTCACGTCTAGCCACGCGCACATCACCGGTTACGGTTGCCGGTTATGCGTGCACGGGTGAGGGAAGGAGCGCGAGGCAACGTGCACCCGCAGTCATGCTTACTGCGCAGACCAATTACATACCCGCTCTACAGGTGGGAGATTTACGTGAACATCTCAAGTTCCGATTCGACCTTATTGCTATCATCCTTGGTCGAACGTTTGGGTGGGTGTGTTACACAGACAATGAGACGCCTACGACGAGGGACGAAAACGGAGAGCCCCAGGTTAGTCTGCCACTAGAAAAATGTGCCCTTTCCAAGTTTTATTCCGCTAATCAGCAAGAAAGTATGCTCAATAAGAGAGAAAGAAAGAGAACGAACTTTATTTAAGCCCAAACTGGTAAATGGAACAAAAAAGAGGGGGACGAAATCACGTGGCCTTTCCCATCAAATGGTGGCCGTGACCTCGTGTGCCCTAGCGGCATTTTCCGCCAGTTGGACGAGTAATTGCTGTGAGTCGGGGTGAAAGTTTAGCAAGGCGGTCTCTTAATTATCAGTAGTTTTGGTGTTTTATCATCTACTACGTGGGTGAGATTTCTATGAACACGCCCATATGATATGTCCAAGCGTAGCTTTGTCTGCACAGCCCTTGCATCTCTGACTGAATATGAGTCTGGGAAATATCGGTTGCAGGTGACTTGCTAGAAAAGGTGTTTTACTTTATTCGCTCAATCGCAAAGTATAAACCAACGTGTTTTGTTTTGTGCGCACTTTAGAGTGCGCCCAGCTTCACCGGTCATCCTTCTTCATGGAGTGGCAGAACACTGAAGTTTTCTGGATACCTTTTACAGGAACCTAACTAACGTTTCTGGGCTAGTTGGTTCATCATAAAACGGTGAAAATAGCGTTTAAACGAAGACAGTAAAATAAGACACAGACACGAGCGCTGACGAACAACTGCGCAGTCTTTATTGCTCCCGGCAATATAAAGTGAACAACCTAATCACCTCAACCTCTGGAGTGCAGAAAACAACAAAAACATGTCCGAAGTGCAAGCACATCTGCTGTGCCATGCTCGCTCTAATTCCATGTTTAGGTACCCAAGTTCCTTCTTGTATAAGACTACCCAAGGGGTGCTCCCGCAATCTTGGCCACGCTGGGCTATATTCCACGTCTCCCAAATTTCGCGTGCGCGTGCATCGGAAACCTTTTCAGCCCCTTCGTACGTTCCAAACGCGGGGAGCACTTACATGACATGCAGTGCGCTGCCAAATTGCTTCCTGGGCCGACTCGGAGGGAGTACGCATGCTCTTTGAGGTGCTCGTGCAGGCATCGCCCGGTCTGCCCTAGTGTCACTAGATAAGACACAGAGTACCGTCACCGAGGCACGCAAGCGAGCAAAGGCGGCCATCTTGGTGTTTATCTGCGTTGCCAGACTGCCACTTCTCCGGCCTCACCGCTAACATTGACGAGGTCATTTGTAAACATCACTGCCGAAGACGCAGCAATACGGCATCTTCGGACATACTCATGCAGCTGAAATTCTGCTAAGCGCGTTAACTTTGATTCGCGTTCGGAGCGACGCCAGTCGCGCGCAGCCGCAGAGCAGGGATGATAAGCTGAGACTACCACAGTTGACCGACAGAAAACGCATAAACAACAAAATGGCGGTGCCCATGAACCTTCGCACTGTAAACAAATGCCACGTGATGCGAACTGACCAATGATCACGGGGGCGGCACGGAACAGTAGGAGAAAAGAGTGCCGATACTCTGTAACCTTATCTAGTGACACTAGTCGTCAGCCCACATACACGGCGCCACATGCGAGGGGCCCCTCGTACA
The DNA here is from genome assembly GCA_013339765.2 of Haemaphysalis longicornis. Classification (NCBI taxonomy): domain Eukaryota; kingdom Metazoa; phylum Arthropoda; class Arachnida; order Ixodida; family Ixodidae; genus Haemaphysalis; species Haemaphysalis longicornis. The sequence goes on from JABSTR010001108.1 coordinate 592,058, forward strand.
AAACGCTGTCGCGGCAAGCCACAAGGCGCTTCGAGCGCTTTGTTGTGCATCGCACTTTCGAGCGCCTAGGCGTATTCACCTTTCCACACAAACTGCCCAGTTTCTTCGGGGCCGACAACAGGGCCCTCACACCTGCTTTTTTTAATTATCTATGAGGTTTAACGTGCCGACGCTTCAGAGACGATGAGGCGCGGTGTAGTAGAGGGCTCCGGAATGATTTAGACCACCTGGGGACGTTTAACGTACGCCAAAAACTCAAACACACGGGCGTTTTTGCGTTTCGCTTCCACCAGAAAATTGGCACACCTGCTTTTTCAGCCATCTTTTTGATCCGGTGAGATACGTTGTCGATGTATGGAATAACGCTCAGGCGCTTCTTCTACATTTCATGTTGTATCTCACGAGTAGAGCGGACTTCAAGAGTGCCTCGACGATGCTCAAAATCAAGTCCTGTGGATAGCCTGTCGACCGCAAGCTCTCCACTTCCGTGTCTACGCTGCATCCCATCCCATGATGACGCAAGAGTACCAGCGCGTTTAACAGTGCGGCGTGGGCAATTCCACGATTCGTCAGCTTGGAATCAGCGAAGGAAAATGGCAAAATCCCTTTCTTGCTTCTAGGCGCGGTCCTCCAGCATATGTGGCGAACTTGGCACGACAGCAGTAGGCCCAGAAAACGCCGAGAGCCTGCTTCCGGAACTTCCTTGGAGAGCTCCAGGGGCTCGAGCGCGGACAAATACATTAAAACGCTCATTTACGCGCTTGGACGTTGCTTCTGGAGTCGCTGGACAAAGGACAAGAAAATCGTCCACGTACTGGAAGACTTGCACCCCGCCCATATCTTGTAGAGATATGGCTTCGAAGAACGATGAACTGAGTGGGTTGGTACTGGTTCGGGGTAAAAAAACTGCGCATATACAGGACAAACACCCTCTTGCTCGCACACGCTTCAGCGGCTGAGGGCGAGGGTGAAGATGCGTTGCTCGCTCTGCGCTGCTCTGACAAAGGATACATAGAAACGGGACTGCTATCTTAGTTTTAAATACTGCATTCTTTTTTACAGGAAAGCTGTCTATGGCTAGGATCTAGCAGATCGTCTCCGGTAATAGAGCAATGTAGACAAGAATGTAGACAAGAACTGCGTCTTAGGCCCGGATGAGAGTGTTGACTCTACCACTCCCGAATGTATGCGTAATACGCTTCATTTTCGACAAATATAGTGAAGACACTGCGAATTTGGGTTCGGAGAATGAATGAATGAATTTATTGACAAGAAAAAGGAAAGGAAAGACCACCAGCAGGCGTAAATTGTCACACCTAGGGGTGGACACCGGAACGCCTGCTGGTGTGGGAGTTGGGGCAGGGTGAGATATTCATAGAGAGGAGAGACAGAGAATAGCACTGACATATTTACAAAGACAGGGGAGAGGGGGGCATATTTACAAGTTAACGCACACTCACACACAACGTCTGGTTGGTCCACGAGAGGGAAAAAAAGAAAAAGAAAACAATAGGCTAGACACACAGTCACTGGGTCCACAGTCACAGGGAGTGCTAGCGCCAGGCGGAGCCCAGAGGCGTCCAGGTATCCGCCCAGCAGCCCCATGGACGCTGCCCCTCTCCCTGGTGCTTGCCCGGTGGCGATAACCGCTCGTCTAGTGGCCGAGCCCTTCCCCCCAGGGCTGCCAGCAGTTCCGGCCTCCCTGCCGCATACTCAGGGCACTCGAAGAGCAGGTGTGGCAGGGACTGAACAGGTGCGCGGCAGTGCTGGCAGGCAGGGCTGTCGGCCAGCCCCAGGCGGTGTTTCCGTTAAGCCGTCCAGACAGCCCCCACGCGGAGGCGCAGGATGGCCGAACGCTGCTGTCGGGGCAGCCGGGCAGCCCGCACCGGTGGTGGGGCCTCTCCAGCGCCCAGCCGTGGGTCCGGGTGCTGTGCCCTCACGTGCCGCTGTATAAGCAGGCGGGTGTCGTCCGCCGCTGCCTGGGCATCCGTGGCCGAGGGGGTCAGCTCGTGGGCCTCGGCGGCCAGCTCGTCCGCCCGCTCGTTTCCCTCGAGCCCGATGTGGCCGGGCACCCACTGCAGCCGCAGCCGGGCACCCCTGTCTGCCAGCCGCTCCGCCTTCTCGCGCACTCCCCGAACCAGAGGGGAGTGCGGGTCGCCCTCCCGGATGCGCAGCAGAGCCACCCGGGAGTCGCGCAGCAGGGCGCAGCACTCGGGTGCGGGCTCCAGCTCCAGCAGCAGGTCCAGGCCCAGCTGGACCCCACAAGCTCTGCCGTGGCCGAGGATGCGGCGTAGTGCAGCCGGGCCTGCCGGGTGGCCTCTCCCAGCACGGCGGCCACTGTAGCCGAGCCCTGCCGCTGCCGCACAGAGCCATCCGAATAGGCCAGGGTGTGGCCCTCCAGGTCTTTCCAGACGACGGTCCGGGCCAGCTGCAGCAGCCCGCATTGGGGCGTGCGCCGCTTGCTGCGCAGGCCCGGAATCTCCAGGTGCAACTCGGCCGCCAGGTCCGGAGGAGGCTGGAGGGCCCCATGTCTATGGTGCCTACCACCTGCTCGTACCGGACCAGCATGCGCCCCATGCGTGACGTGCCGGTGGGTGCGCAGCCGCTGCAGCAGGGGTCCTCCCCCCTCGGCTCGGCGCAGCCGGTCGATGTGGCCCAGGGCCCGCTGCTCGGCCGTCATCTCCAGCGTCCACACTCCTGCCTCAGCCAGCGTCCTGTCGCACTGCGAGTTTCGGGGCAGGCCCAGGCAGGCGCGGACGCCCTTCCGATGGTCGCCCTCCAGCTGCCGCCAGTTGGGTTCTCCGCAGGGTGATCAGCGGCAGCGCGTACATCAGTAGTCCCACTGCCGAGGCGCTGTACAGCCGCAGGGCTGTCTGCTGGGAGCAGCCTTTGTCTCGGGCGACCATCTTCCGCACGGCCGAGGTGGCGAGCTGTGCCCTGGCACGGAGCTCATTGGCGGCCTGGAGGAAGTCCACCCTGTGGTCCAGGGTGAGCCCCAGGTAGCGCACCCTGGTCATTGGCACCCTGGGTGCGCTACCTGGTGAGCCCCAGGTAGCGCACCCTGGGCCGCCACCACGTCAGTGATGGAGTCGGTCGCCGCTCGGTGCTCCCGAAACCCCGTGAGCTGCTCCGGGATCACCTCCTCCTCCACCACGATGGCCTCCATCCTGCGGAGCGCCACCCGCTCCAGCAGCTTGCACCCGCAGAGGTGAGAGCCACTGGGCGATATGCCGCTGACCGCGTCGAGGCCCCTCCCCGGCTTGAGGATGGGCCTCAGGATGGCGAGCAGCCACTCGGGTGGCAGCTGCCCCGTCTCCCAGATGCGGTTGTAGGCCACCAGGAGCTTGCCTGAACCGCACCTCATCCAGATTGCGCATCATATGGTAGGTAAGGCCGTATGCCCCTGGCGCCGACTTACGCTTGCAGCTGCGGAGGGCACTGCGGAGCTCAGTCTCTGTGATGGGGCATTGTTGAGGGGGTGGTGCACCTCCCCCGTCCCAGCAACAGCAGCAGCAGGCCCTGATTCCACCTGGTGTGGTGGCAGGAAGTGTGCAGCGAGAGTTCGGCCAACTCCGCAAAGCTTGCCTGCTTGCGGATGGCCATGGCAGCCAGGGGGTTGCGGTTTCTCTGGGGCTTCAGGATGGAGTTGAAGATGCCCCAGAGGCGGCGGCAGCGTGGGTCGGCCTCCGAGCTAACGCATAGCTCAGCCCAGCGCTGCCGGCTCAGGCGGTTGGCGTGACGGCGGCAGGCCGCATCCACTCGCCGGTACGCCGTCCAGTCCGCCCGCTCCCCCGAGCGCTGGGCCTTCCTCTCCGCGCGGTTGCGCACCGCCCGCAGCTGCAGCAGCTTCAGGTCCGGCGTGGTGGCCCCCTCGGCTACTGTGCAGCTCTGGGTGGCTTGCCTGGCGCAGCAAACCAGGCCCCGGAACAGCTCGGCTCCTTCCCCCAGGTCCTGCTCGTCGAAGCAGCGCCGGAACCTGTCCCAGTGGGTGACGTGGTGCAGTGCGGCTCGCTTGGCTGTCCTGCCGGGTGGTGCGATGTGCAGCGGGTAGTGGTCGGAGCCCCAGGTGCTGGGCTCCCTCCTCCAGGTGGCCTCAACCCCGGCTGACACTAGATCAATGGCGGTGGCTGCGCAATTGCCACGCCGGAAGGTGCTCTCACCAGTGTTCAACACAGACAGGTTGAGGCGCAGCATGGCGTCCCACAGATGCTCTCCGCGAGCGTCCATCCGGCCATCTCCCCACACAGTGTGGTGTGCGTTGAAGTCACCACAGAGGAGATGGCGGGCTGCGCACAGGGACACCAGCCGATCCAGGAGGCACGCGTCCCAGGGCTGACCAGGGCGCACGTACACACTGCACACTGTAATGTCTGCACCACCCGCACTGAGTCTTAGCGTCACTGCCGCGCACTCCTGCACCACTGTCGTCACCGCACTGGTATCCAGCCCTGCGTGCTGCACATCGTTCCGCACAAACAGTGAGGCACGCGAGGTTCCTGGGGGGTGTGACGGGTCGCTCCACTGCCGAGCACTGGGCACTGTCACACGCCGTGGGGCTGTGATAGCCGATGTAGCCCGGCAGGCGAATCCCCCCCGAGCCGTCCCTTCCCACTCGCACATAACTCTCCTGTAGAGCCACGACATGGGGCTCGTGCTGCACCAGAAACGCACTCAGCTCCGCACGACGCGGTCGCAGAGAATTGACGTTCCACTGCAGCACTGTAGGCCCCAGGGGCTGTGTGCGGCGGCTCCTAGCCATGGGGGGGCTCGGTGTGTGGCTGTCCCCGCGAGGGCGGCTGCTTGCGCAGACTCTTCTGACCTCGCTTCGACCGCGTCGGGGCTGCCTGGCTGCTGGGCTGTCGCTGGGCTGTCTGCTGCGTCCCGGCGGCGTCGCTGCTGCTGCCTGGCTGCTGGCGCATCGTAGCGGGAGCGACAGGCGTCGGCTGGGGCTGGGTGGCCGCTCGCAGGGCCGCACGGACGTCAAAGCGAGAGGCAGGCGCCGGGGCTCGTGCTAGTTCTGCACACACACGGCGCTCCTCCTGCCAGCGCGGGCAGGAGTGGTCGAGCACGACGTGGGGGCCCCCGCAGTTGGTGCAATAATGCTTCGCGGCCTTGCACGCTGCCTTCAGGAGGGAACCCCCGCATCGCCAGCACCTCCTCTCGCTATTGCAGCTCGCGGTGGCAGGGTCCAGCCTGCCACACCTGCCGCACTGAAGTGGTCGCGGTCGGCACACTCTCACCGGCCGTCGCAGCTTGTGAAGCGCAACCTCCGCAGGGGGGATGGTCGCTGAAAAGCGCAGGTATACTGCAGTCCCCCTGCGAACAGCTGACTGCACTGGCACGGGCGTTTCGAGGCTGGTGGCAACTGCTTCGGCCGTGATCGCCATGTCGTCGACCACGATGACGCCCGTGCTGCTCGACGACGGCTCTCGCGGGCTCACGTCGATGCCACAGATGGTGGTAATGGGCAGGAGCACCTCCATGGCCTCCTCGGTGCCCGCGTCCGCCGCCACGACGTTACGGTGCGCATTCACGCTTACGTCCAACACGCCAGGCTGCGCCGTGAGCTGCCCAGCGATTGCGTCGCGCACCAGCTTCGCGAACGTTGCCCTCGGATCCTTCGGACGAAAAAGGACTGTCCCGAGGGCTGTGGGGCGTGGGGGAAGCTTTTCCCCTCGTTGCGAAGCCTTCGTGCCGCTCTCTTACGTTTAGAAAGCGACACTACATCCTGCCAGCCGTCCTGGGCGGTTTGGTTACGGTTTCCGCCGCTGGCCGCCACGGCAGGAGGCCGCGCTGCGCGTTCTTCCTCGCGTGGGCAGCTCTTAGGGCTCGCAGCGCCACTCGCGGAATCCTCACTCTCTCCGCCGGTACCCGTCTGCCTGCTTTATGTTGATTTCAACTTCAAAGTTGGTATCACAGAAGAAGAAACACACGACACGGCCGCAGGTGCCTGAAGCCTCCCAGCAGACGAGGCCCAAAGCAGAACAGTGAGTACCGGTGCGAAAGGGTATACTACAGTGCTCGGCGGTTGAAATGCTTGGAGTGCGTGGCTGGCGTAAGGTCCCTGAAATTATTAAGGTAGCGCCATCTTTAGATCTCGCCGCCTTTCGCCCCCGCCCGCGCTCCTTTCCTCCTTCGTTTTTTGCCATTTTCTTTTTCGCCGGCGAACGCCGCGCGCCATTGGCCAACGGCCAGTGACGTAGTACCTCGTCCCCGCGTTGTTTGTTTTTTCTTCTCTTCGCCGCCACTGTCCATTTAAATTCGCCATTTTAGGCTGAGCTGCCTCGGAGCAGGCCTTAGCTCCATTCGATTCAGAAGGGGTGCACGGCAACGTTGCAGAGGAAGTTCTGTGGCGCCGGTGCAGGGCAGCAGCGTGGTTCCGCGGTGCCGTGCATCACGGTTGCACCGTCAGTAACGCCCCTGCGTGTTTACAATCAAGCGAGTAAGAGAGAGAGAGAGATAATACTTCATTTCATTTCAAAAGGGAAGGGGAAACGGGGGTGGCGGGGAGGCTAAGAGCCGCCTCGTTCCAGGCAGCTTCTGGTGGCCTTCAAGAGGAAGTCCGCCAGGCTCCTCTGCTCCTCCAACTTGGTTGCAGTAGTCAGCCACTCTGTAGTGTGATGTGCCCTAATTGTCTTGGTGTCTGGGCAGACCCACAGGATGTGGGTTTGATCCTGCGGTACCTCACAGCGTGCACAGTTTGGGAGGGGTGTGTGGGTTTGGTTTCTGTACAGGTGAAGTAGAGCTGGTGTGAGAAGCGTGTTTGTCTGGGCTTGACGAAGGATAACCTGTTCCTGCCGGGTCAGTCTGGGATGAGGTGACGGCAGACGTCTCTTATCGGGTAGGGCGGTCTTTAGTGTGAGGGTAGGAGGACTAGGGTTCTGGACTTGGTCACTGATGTCGGGAGCCCGGAGAAGGGTTTCGCGGGCGAGCAGGTCAGCTCCTTCATTCCACGACATGCCAGTGTGCCCAGGAATCCAGTACACCCTAACTGGTCCTTTGACGGCAGAAAAAAGGGGTAACGCATCTGGATGGCTAATGTTTTGGCCCAAAAAAATGCATGCTTTTTTCTAATCGGTGTAAATATTGGTGATTCTACTAGGTTCGGATTGGTGAGCTGCTGCAAGGGCTATGGCGAGAATATCCGCCTCCTCCACTGTGTGGCAGTTGCGGAGATCAGTCTTCGTTTTTCCTTTGGTGGTCACGTAGGCAATCGCACACATGTTGCCTCTCTTGGCCGCGTCGGTGCAGACATGAGTATTGTTCGGATATCTTGCGATCTTTTTGCAAAAGTAGCTGGCTCGAATTTTTCTGCGGGTTGGGTTTTTTTCTACATCCATATGCCGTGAGATTGGGGCTACGTGTAGGTACTGCAGAACATTATGCGGAATAGGGATTGCATCGCATCGGTTCCTCCGGTTTGGGTTATATCCCAATTCAGTCATGATGAGGTGGCCTGCTTGGGTGGATTCGAGTCGGGGTAACTGATTATATCTGTGCACTGCGATGACTTCTTCAATCTTGTAAACTGTTCCCGTAGCATCCAGGCTTTCATTTTTAGTGTTGATGGGAAGGCCTAATGCTAACTTCGTGGCTTTCCTGATTAGCGTATCAAGTCTATTTTTAAGAGTTTTTGTAAGATTAACATAGGGTATTTGGTATCTAATTCTACTGGTGATGAGTGCATCCCGTAGTTTGAGAAGGTCTACTTCCTTCAAGCCCCGGTTTTTGTTAGCGACCCTTCTCATCATGTGGAGGGTTTGCTCCCCTTGCTTGAGTATGTGGTGACTGCTTTGTGTCCACCTCCGTCTGCCTGTATATGAAGTCCAAGGATTTTGATGCTGGATTGCGGTTCGATTGGTTTGCCTTGATGTGTGAGCCGCACAGTGGGCGGCTTCCACCGCGGGTTGTGTACGAGGAGAAGTTCTGTCTTTTCGGCGGAGCATTCAAGTCCGATCCTCTTCGCGGAGTCCTCTACCGCATGTAGTGCGTTTTGAAGGTTGTCCTGAATTTGTCCCGCGTTGCCTGAATTGGTCCAGATTGTGATATCGTCGGCGTACAAAGAATATTTAATATCGGGAATTGCGGCGAGGGCTCTATGAATTGTTAGCATTGCCAAGTTGAAGAGTGTTGGCGACAGGACAGATCCTTGTGGAATACCTCTCTGGGGATGAGAAATAGGACCTGAGCGAGGTGCAGGCATAGTCGTCTGCTAATCATCTCCGCCTGTCGTCCTCTACAACTGGATGTTTACGGCCATCTGGGTTGCGTCGTACGCATAAGCGGCGACGCAAAGTTTGTCCCACGCATCTTCGAGCTCGAGGGACATTTTCACGCGGTCGCCGCAACTGCTGGTAGCCGCCTGCCAACCCGCAACGCCCGAACGCTCACGGCACCGAATCGCTGCACCTCCTCCGTTGCAGGTGCAGCGGTTCTCTGCACCACTGCAGCACCATAAGCAATCGAGCGACGCGGTGCACGGCACCATTCCTGCAGCGGCGAATCAAGCGCTTTGGTGCAGCGCACCGTGCAACGGTGTAGGCGTTGCAGGGAATCGTGTCTGAATCGAATGGAGGTCTTATCGAAGCCGCCAGCGTATAACAACCGATAACAACCGAAGAGTCAGCTGCTCGTTTCAAAAAAGTGTTGCGTCGGCGTCACTTTATGTAGCTTCGCGATGACGAGTTGTTGTGCCTTCGGCTGCTCGAATAAGGTCAGTGCAGTCACGGCCAGCTCGGCTGTAGCAAGCTGTAATTTATCAAAGCCCACACATGAATCAATGTTAGCTGTACAGCATAAAAAGGATTCACACAATGTTAGCTGTACAGCATAAAAAGGATTCACAATAGCGCTTGTTAGCGCGCTTCTGGCCTTGGAATACGGTAGTTATTATAGAACTGGGCACTAAAGCTAATTGTGAGCTGAGCGCATTCTTTAACTGCGCGTTCTTTGTGCCAGCCTTTTCAAGATATGCCCGACAGGCCCTTACTCGAAGTAATTGTGAACGCCAATCGCACGAACATTGCTATGCCATGGACGCACTGCCAAAAGTACAGCCGTCATGGGCGAGGCCAACGAGGAGACGCGAGAACTTTGACAATGACAGCAGCCTATAAAGACGTGAAGGTGACATATATTTTGCAAGAGCGTCAAAGCACCGGAAAGTTCACGGAATAAAGGTGGCGTGAATGTCAGTAGCTAATGCGGGACGCATACTGAGCGCTGCCTAATGATCTACAACTAACGCAAAAAACGCGAACGCAAAAAAGCCAGCGCATCGCTCGAACTGCCGCGAACCAAGGTCACGGCGAACCATGCGCAAGCCCTCTGTGCAGCGCTTGGACGACCACAACTTAATCACGCAAATACAAGAACGGAATTACTGCAAAAGAGCAATTTGAAACGTCCACGTTCGATCCTTTCGCGTTCACGAACTATCCTGAGCATGCCGCACACGTAAACAAACTCCGCGCTGTCCGTATGCGCCCGCGGCATCCACCCCGCAAATATCCCCTTCTAGACAAAAATATACAACAAAACAGTCTCACCTAATGCGTGTTGGTAAAACGGGGCTCTAGAAATACTATTACAGTAAAAGCTCATTAATTCTGATCTCACGGGACCGGGAAAAATGTCCGAATTATCCGAATGCCGAAATAATGAATGAACAGGAAAAACAATGTTAAAATCACTTTGGAGAAGCATACCTTTATTTGCTGAAGTATTTTGTAATAGTCGTGAGCTTTTTCGCGCAGATTCCGGCTGACATTACAATTATTCTTAAATCTTCCAAGCGGCCTACAGCACGCAAACTGTCGGACTGCTCAGGCAAACTTCCTAATAGTGGTATCGACCAAGAACAGTCTCCTGGTAAGCGCAACAGTCAAGACCACGGACATCACTGAAGCGGAGGAGATGGCAATTGCTCTGGCCCTCACACAGACGCCGGCACAAACAATTGTCACCGACTCGCAGCAAGCATATCGGAACTACCAATCAGGATGGGTGTCACCAGTTACCCTTAGATTGCTGCAGACCAAAATAGCAAATAGAAAAATCAATTGGTGTGGACGCCTGGCTCACGCCTCCATGGAGGGTAACGAGTTTGCCCACCAACAAGCCTGCGCACTCACACCCCAGGCTACGGAGGAAGGGCGTGGAGTACTGCCCGCTATCACTTCAGAGAAGTCAGCCAGCACTACCGGCTAGAAAGACAGGACACTCCTCCACCTCATCCTAGCCTCTCTAAGGAGCAGCAGACAGTCTTTCGCCTCATTCAATCTGGATCCTTCCCCACCCAACAAGGCTACACCTCATGTTCCCGGAACAGTACTCGGCCGAATGCAAATTTGTAAAAAACCAGGATCACTCCGCACATAATTGGGGGGAGTGCGACTTCAGCTCAAGAAAATACACCCCCTCCTCCATCCCCCCACCCCCTCTTTTAGAGAGCAATGGGAGATTTTGATGTCCAGCTCCTCACTCGCGACCCAGCTAGCGCTGGTCGACCGGGCGCAGGCGGCCATGAACATCATATGGGCTCCAGTGAATAAGGAACCACTCCCAATTTAGACGCTCAATAAATGTATTCTCTCTCTCTCTCTCTCCAATATCAAAAGCGCCCTCCAAGACTTCTCGTGAGGTGCGATGAGGTCGCGGCTGCACCTCCTCGCATGACTCTTCGTCAGAATCGTGGTCTTCCTCGGCGCCCGTGACATCATTAATAATTTAATCATCGGTCAGGAGACCAGCATTTGTCCCGAATTAAGCGGTGCGGGGCCGAATTCTGACGATTTAACGAAGGTTTGGTCCCATAGACTAACATGCGCTTTGGCCGGGACCAATAGAGCCGTCCGAATTATCCGAATTTCCGAATTAACGGGTGTCGAATTAACGAGCGTTTACTGTAATTCTACCAAAGAGCGATTGCGCCGCGAAAACAAGAGCAAACTGCACGAAAAACTACAGCGAGCACCCGAAGCGTTGCGAGGGCGTTGCGAGCGGAGAAGGAGGGAGCAGTTAGCGCTACCTTAGTTATTTTAGGGACCTTAGGCTGGCGGTGCTTGTCGCGCATGGAGGAAAGAACATTTTCTTCCTCCATGTTGTCGCGCCACAGGTGAGCGCTTGCGAAAGCGAGCTGACGCATTGTGGTATACGGTGAGGGTGAGAGTGTTCGCGACGCATGCTGCCTGAATCCGGTAGACAGCCCTTCAGTCTGCAGTTCTTGGCGGCGCCGTAGGGGTGTCTGCATGACATGGCCTCAAAGCTCTGCGCCTGTGTGCCGTGCCGAATTGGCCGAATCACGCGAAGCTGCGAGAGTTGGCAGCGCGCGTGTTATAAAGAATTTGAATGTGCATTTGTCGCGATGTGTTATCATGGCGCACCGCTTCGGAGCATACTTAACGCGCGCGCTGTTAGCCCCCACAGCTTCCCACGGCGCGGCACGCCACACAGGCGCAGAGCTTTGACAGCTTTGAGACCGTGACATGACATACAGCGCCACTACGGCGCCGCCAAGAACAGCAAACTGAAGGGCTGTCTACCGCATGCAGTCAGCATGAGTCGCCAACGCTCTCACTTTCATCGTATATAACAATCGTCAGCTCGCTTTCGCAACCGCTGACCTGTGGCGCAACAAGAACCGCCAGCCACGCGCTCCGAGTATCGCGTTTCAATCGCCGAGCTCTACAGCTGATCATTGTGGGTCACGAACGTAGAATCCATCTCCAGATACTCGTACACGCTAGCGCCGCACTCCCTCTGGAACTTCACAGTTCCTAATTCATCTTCGGCGTCGGCGACAGCATCGAGGAGTAGATCACGAGGCAAGCTGCAGCAGAGGTCGTTGATGTTCACCGACAAGACACTAAGGAATCTGAAGGCTGCGCCTCTCGGAACGGGGAGACAACGTGCGAGCTACGCACCAGAAAGGGGTAATCGACGGTGTACTTGGTAAGGGACGCCTGAAGGAACCACCCCCCGTCATGCTGCCTTTCACGGAAACGATGCCTGGGCGCTCGAAGGTGCGATGCACGACAAAGCACGCGAAGCCCTTCGTGTCTTGCCGCCACAGCGTCGTGTACGAGCTCACGTGGTCGTGCGTATGTGAGGCAGACCGCGCGATGCCTGAACTAGTGCTTAAGAGAGCTTGCGTACTCCCTCAGAGTCGGCACAGGAAGCAATTTGGCAGCGCACTATAAGGGCTGTAAGTGCTCCCGCATTTGGAACGTGCGAAGGTGCTGAATAAGCTTCGCGATACACGCGCACGCGAAATCTACGAGGCGTGGAGGATGGCCCAGCGTGGCCAAAATTGCGTGAGCACCCCTTGGGTAGCATTGTACAAGAAGGAACTTGGGTGCCTAAACGTGTGGTTAAAGTGAGTATGGCTCAGCAGATGCGCCTGCACTTCGTACATTTATTTGCGTTTTCTTCACTCCCGAGGTGTGACGTGATCAGATTTCCCTCTTTTTATTGCCGGGAGCAATAAAGACTGCCCGATGGATATCTAGCGCTCGTGTCTGCATTCTTTTACTTTCTTCGTTGAAGCGCTGTTTTCACCGTAACTGGGCCAGGGAACACTTTCCTGTTGAAATCAAGTTAACATTCATTCGGTCTTCTTCAAGCTGTTTAACTAGGTTTAAAAAGTAGTAGCGGTAGTTTCTTGGAAGGGGAGATGGGATTAGAGGAGGCCGAGGGAAAGGAAAAGGGGAGTGTTTCGGGGTAGTAAAGGACGAGGGGGTGCGGGGAAAGGCTAAGGGCAAGGTGTAGAGGAGAGGCTGCGCGCAAGGGTGTGGGTATGACGAGGGGAGGAAAATATGAGGATACCAGGAAAGGAAGAGGGAGATAAAGTAAAAGGGCTGCAGGTGAGGGGAATAGAGAAAGAGAAAGACCATGGAGGGGGGAGAAATATGGGAGTGAGGAAGGTAGGAGAGGCTACAGGAAAGGTTGGGATGCGTGGACGATGGTGAATGTAAGGATAAAAGATAGAGGGGAAGAGAAAGAAAAGTGTAGTGCGAGGAGGAAAGGTCAGAGAAAAACATGAGGCTGCGGAATTTGAAGTAAAGAGAGCCACCCGTGAGGAAGAGTAGATTTGGGGGTAAAAATAGAAGTGAGGAAAGAGTTGCCAGATGAAAGGAAATGGGAGTTGGGAGGGAGATGGGTGAGAGGAAGGAGTTCGAGGAAGTGCTGCACGATTGGAATTGGGGGTGAAGGGAAAAAACCAGCGGAAAGGCAGGATTTACTCAGAGGCGGTTAATAGGGAAAGAACGGCGAAAGTGGAGGTGAAAGAAGGATGACAGTGGAAGGGATGAGCGTGAGTTGTGGGACGAGGAGAAACGAGAGGGCGTTGCATGGCACCGCTTGCAGAAACGCGTCGCATTTTGGCGCCATTTTCCTGAAATGAGGGCGATGCACGCCTACTACGTGTAATATAACTACTTCCTATGCACCACCCCAATGGCACGTTGCTGGAGTATACAAGACCCCTGCGGACTTACAAAGGCTATCTTCTTTACTACTATTTGCTTGGTAATTCCTTGCTCACAGCGGACTTACGGTCTTTGGGGCGGCCGACACCGCTGTCAGTGCCACCGAAAGCGTAAAGCAGCGCCTTCTCCTACGCAGGTCATTATCACTGGTTGTAGTGTCTACATCGATTGCTTTGGAAAATACATCGGCAAAAAACCTGTGAGTAATTTGCTCACCTTTCTGGAAAATATCTTTGGGTAAAACGCACTCCGGTTTTATTACCTCCGCTTTCGTATGCGTAGGCTACTAGAAGCGGCAGCGTTTTTTGTGTTCTAATGATCAACATTTTTGCTGTCTTTACCTTACTATGTTTGTCTCGTTAAAACCATTTGTGGTGTTTGCTGTGGGTTTTGGCGAGTAACGGCACATGGGAAAACGCGGGGATTCGGAGCATTTTCCTCGCGTTTAAGTTGCATTGCCTCGGATCATAACCCGCTGTACTCTGAGCACACGCGTGTTGTGGTGCGCTTAAAGGGACACTGAAGTGAATTTGTCAAGCTCCCGTTTATGCTTGCACTACGTAGACTGCCTCAAATTAACACATTTTTCATCGTTTATCCGGTGGACAAGTCGGTAATTATTTTATAAAGCTCGAAAGCAGAAAGACTACCATGCGGGGTCTGCGGCGGCCGCACCAACTAAACGGTGTGACGACGGGAGGAGGTGCACCGTGATTGGACGATGACCACGATTAGAATTCAAACAAGTTTCGGTTTCGTTCCGTAAAAGAACATGCTTCACATCCGACGTTATCTGATGGGCATTCTCGCTATCTCAGTAATCGTCATACCGCGCTCCTGCCATGTTGTCGGCTGTAAAATGCCTAAGATAAGCCTCCCAGGACGGCTTGGAACCGTAGCAATCACTAGCCGAGGCCTGCGCAGTGGATGAACGCCCTCCGCGTCACCGCAGAGTCTCAAATGCCAATAGCTTTTCCCCATATTTGGAGCTTGCCTCACTCATTCCTGTATCGTAAAAAGCATGTTCGCACCAGTCCAAGGGTCTGCTGATTCTGGCCTGTGCCCACTGCTCGCAAGGAGTCGGTGCTTATGGCAACAGCCCGCCAACGAGAAGTCGCTAGCGCGTCAGTGTCAGTCTGCGCACGTTCTGCGAACTCGCTCGTGGGGCAATGAACGTTGCGGCCCAAAAATAGTGAACTCAGTATAGAAAACATCGGCCGAAAACGAAAAAAATCAGCTTACAAAAAAAAGTACCCTCGGGGATTCGAACATGCGATTTCCAAATATCATACCTAGCGCTCGAGACCAGTCGGCCACGGGCCAGCGCTGTCGACGGCGGAAATATAAGGTATATAATGTATAACCAGTTTACACTTTTATTTAGTTTTAGCGTTTTAAGCAGCTTAGGTGGCTATTTGTTGTATAGCGCTCGTGCAGTAAGCGTCCCCCAAATTTCCACAATATCTCACGTCTAGCAATTGAATTTCTTAGACGGAAAAGCGTTCGCAGATGCGTAGTCGTGCTGCTGACCGCTATGCTTGTTCACCCAGCGCAAAAAAGGGCTTCCTGTTCCCTAGTTTTACGCCGTACGGTAAAAGTTTCAGTTGATTTTATTTCCTTAGTACCTATATAGGCTTCGCTGACTCCTCCCGCCTTCAAGTGGCCTTATATTTTCCTACTGGCGTACCAGTCAGCGAAGCGTCGCATGTGCGCTTGTGCAGCGCTTGTGTGGAGCGACCTGGACTTGAAGCTAGATACAGTGTACAAACTAACAAACTAAAGAAAGGCACATTCTTCCGTTCACATGGTGTCGTGGCTTAGTTTCAACTGAGCGAACGAGTTGTGACGACCCGTCGGCGGCCGGCGGACTAAACACTGTACCATAAACTCTGGGCCAACTGACTCTGTCGGAAGGTCGGCGAGCCGTGCAATAGCGCAGTGAAGCCAAGTCATCTCCTCCTGACGTCACACGAAAACGCCACAGAAAATGGGCGAGGATGTAGAGAGGAGGACAGCATTTTCGAATTGATTTTTCTACTACATAAATTCGCGTAAACGCACTCAGAGTGGTCGAAACGTGGCCTGTGGACTCCGGACTACAATTTGCGCTAGTAATCCCGCAATGTTTACAAATCACTTCAGTGTACCTTTAAGGTTTGCACGGTGGTGATCACTTTCTGACTTGTCACTCCGCGGAGTCCCGGTGGCCCCTCGCGCCCTATCGCCATGGTTTCACTTCGGTATTGCATGCGCCTCTTCCTTGAAACAATTTCCTTGAGATCCGAATGCCTACTTTCGGGTACCACACAGTTAAGTGCCGCCTCTGTGCCCAAGAATCCAAGCCGGGGGCAAAGGCAGGTAGGTCATCGACATCGGAGCGGCCGGTTGACTGTTGCATAAGAGCGGTGCTAGAGGCATATTTTTGCGCATCCTTCTTTTGCCCTTGGCGCGTTGCTTGTGGCACTTGCTTCCCTATTCTGCCACGAACACGGGCCTATGGTCAGCGCCGTTCTTCACCCCGCCAACACGACGACAGAAAAATGCGCTCTTCAGTGAACTGTAGCAACAGTCCTCTTGCTTGCGCCCTCCGACGCCTTAACTGCTTTACGACATCGTAAAAAGAACGAGTGTCAGCCACGCGACAAAGTCGGGTTGGAAAAGATCGCGTTAGCGGGAAAGCCCCGATCTGAGCTTATCGCCTTAGAGAGAGTGATGAATACAACTTGGCATGAAGAACTTTAATTCAACCCCCTCCCCCGGCCCCCCCCCCTTTTCGTACCATTTTCTTCTCCCCAGACAAGAGAAAGCCGGGATGAAGCCGTGGCCTGCATTATTGAGTTCGTAAAGAAAAACCTCGTAAGTTGCTTTTGCCTAAAACTTGAACACGTTTTACAAATGGTAAATACCTCTGCCGCGTTGTACGCGTTGTAGTTTTTTTTATTTGCGGGAATGCGGGGGGGTTTTCTTTGCACAGAGAGCTGCATTTATTCCTGACGTCTACGGAGAAGGGTTGTTTTACTCAATTTGATCCATAGCTCAGGCAACAAGACGACAGGACGAAAGCTAGAGGACACAAGAAGCGCTGACTTACGAATGGATTTTCTTTCCTCCGGGAACGCCAAATAGTACAAACAAAACTGAAGAAAACAAAATATAAAAACAATACAAAAACAGACATGACAAAGAGAAAGCCAACCTCCCAACACACCATTATCGGCACGTGCCCTATTAAGATAATTTACCTCTTCATTAGTGAGTAAAACTGAAGCTACACTGACGCAGTGCTCATCCAAGCGTTCAATCTGGGCAGCCTAGATAATCTGCGGAGTAAGCGTGATCACGGTTCCGTCGATAACGCGGCAATTTTCATATGGCCGCAGCCGCATCTGTCGCAGTGGGTACGAAAATGTCCATCCGCTTTGTTTTTAACATTATTGGGGTGCTTCCGCTGCAGGCGGTCATTGAAGCATCTTCCGCTTTGAGCGATATACAGTAGAGCCCTGTTGATACGTTCCCGGTTCATACGATATCCGGGTTACTACGCTTTCAATTGTGAACACTGAAAATGCGCCACAGCGTTACGTTGTTTTTTTCCCGGATACTACGTTCCTGAATAACACGATTTCCCGGAAGTAGATTCGGAATACAAATTTTTTTTTATGCAACTACGACCGGATGATACCTTTTACGGCGCATGAAAACGTGCTGATGTGCGTACGGATCGAGCTTCAGCCCGCGCGGTGTGATAAGAGGTGCCAAGCGGCAGTCGGGCCCCCTGGGTCACCGGGGCGGCTTTACCGCAGTTTTGGGCTTGCCGGGGTTACTTGGTAACGCGGCTGCCTTTACCTTTAGCCAACGTCGCCTGTATAACGACGTCTCAACGTGCGAAACGCTAACCTTGGAAGAAATCGTGGCGGAATCACGCCATGCAGCAGCGGCGGCACCGGACTAAGCCTCCGAGAAAGATGGCGGCGACGACGGGGAGGAAGAGGTGGCGTCTCCGGCGGCCACATATGCTCAGGCTGTAGTCGGCTTGGAAGCGGCGCCGAGTTTACAAAAGGAGCTCTTGCTTCTAGAGGGCCGCAGCATGCGCCAGCAGACGTGGGCAGACATGTACAAGTGAAAGAGGTTATTAAATGATCATGTTCGTCCCCCGATTGCTTTTATTACTGCAGCGGATCATGCACTTTCCCAGATAGTACGTTTCTCCCTCGCATTTTTTAACCGTATCAATGAAGTTCTACTGTACCTCTCTACTGTATAAAGGCGGATCCTATACTACGCTTTCCATGCAATCCACGAAGGGTTTTCCAGAGGAAATAACATCCAGTTGTAAATCAGCGCTTTGTGTGTCCTCTTGCGGTCGTCTTGTCGTTTGCGCTATGCTTCAATAGGCATCCTCAACTCGCCCAAATTGTCACGTTGTTCTTTTGCTCATGGTATTTGTGGCCTGTACAGAGTAAGGGAGTTAGAGCAGACGCATGCGTACACCTCACTCCTGTTGTGTTTTTGTGATATCAACAGCACCAATTGTAACTGGTTCGGTATGTTTACAGCTCATCACTTCATGGACAGCCAAAACAAGCTGGAAGAGAACCTATATGGTTAGCTTTTGACGCACAGCTTTTCAATTCAATCCCAGGGCATACAATTCCACACGTTTGTTCTGACAACTTCTGATGCTGATTCTTGTTTGTTTTTTCTCGCTACTTGTTTTTTTTTTTCTGCACCATTCCGCACAGCCTAGTGACCAGTGCCCCCGCACGGCGCTATGCTGGTTTTGGGTGGTGTTTTTTTTTTTGTTGGTGCCAACTTGACTGCTGACTGAACAAGCCAAAGAAAATTTAATTTAACATATAATAAGTACTGGGTCACCGAAAGAAACTCCAAAATAAGTCAGTTAGCAAGATTTTGCACTGACCTGGTTCGTATGACTTACTGACAAAGTGGTAACGTTTGTGTCTTTTTTTATATTTCCAGCCTAAAGATCTTCCTACGGCCGGGCAAAATCCGGTAGACCTGGTGGAGCCGTTTGTGGTACGCTTTTGTCGCTCCATGAAATACTTTTTGTTCGTTAGCGACCACACGGTGACATTGGTCGGTTGTATTCACACACAAAATACCCGCACACACTAGAGTGACCGAACTATGGAGGCTGAGGTGGAGGATATCCCTTGACTCCAAGGGCGTTCGAAATTGACACTAGCAGACATACCACCGGCGCCGCTCCTGACCATGCACCAAGGCATCGCACCATCCAACCCCTTCCAGGCGGTCACTTAAAATATGCGTCTGGCGCATCGAAACGTATTTGCTGGTTGTGCATTGGATAATGCAGTTCACCTACAGATGATTGCAGATCTTGCATGTATTATGGAGACGGAGGCTTATGACTGGTTGCTGTAGAGGACCAATTTTGACATCACTAACTTATATTTTAGGTCCTTGTTTCTTCCGTAAGTGACCTTTAATGCCTCTGGGAACGTAATTTTGAGTCGTTCAATACTGTGTAAAATGGGGTACTATTTCTGCGGGATATTGTTTATGTCAGGCAGCTCGTTTGAGAACTCGGTTTTTAGGGCAGGCGACCAGGATCTTTCCTTTCTACGTTGTTGGTTAAGCACCACATCCTTTCAAGCTTGGACGCACGTTCAGAGGCCTGATCGAGCGATCTGACGTGGTAATTTCTGCTTGCTCGCTTGCTCGGGTGTACCTGAATTCATCGAGACGTTTCACATCCTCTCTGTCATCACTGCATACTTTTCTAAGTCCGGTAACTTGCCTACAAAGAACTTTTACCAGCAATGACGCGGGTGCTTGGTAGGGTGGCCTAGGTACTGCTTCCTGTCCGTCTGTGTTCTGAAAAGTGTGTTTTTAAGTTTACCATCATCTAGAACCACGCTAGAGTGCATAAACTTGACTTGTTTTTCAAAACACTGGCGTGAGAATCTAATAGTGGGATGTGAAAAACGTAGACGCGATACGAAAGTTTCTAGAGTGGTGCGTCCGTGCTCCCTAGTCCTGGAGGTATGTAGCGGAGGTAAACCTAAGCTAGTGTTTATGCGGGAAAGAGTTAAGGGGAGTTACTTTATGCTGTCCCATAAAAATGCTGGCGGATAGGTCGCCGCAAAAGGACTGCCCATGATGGTTCGTAAAACGTGCAAGTAGTAAAATCAGTCAAACGCGAAAATAGTTGAGAGTTGGAACAACTTTAGGTCATGTACACTTCTGCCGCATGCGGGTGCTGGTTTTCTGCGAACTCCTTTGTTATAGCTTCGATACCTTCGGCGAGAGTGTTCATATAGACGGCGGCAACGTCAACAGTGATCACGCGGGAGTCATTGGGTAGGCGCACCCGCCTTTTTTTTAACGGTTATCACTATACGTAGTAAGGAGGGGGGAGTGCTCTGAAAAAATGAAGCCAGAGTAGCTGGAATGTCTGACATACCCCAAAACTCAGATAATTCTTCAGTAGTGGTGGTGGTGTTAGAAAAAATGGGTCTATCAGGAATGTAGGCTGCAAAAATATTTCTGTGGGAGCATTATAA
Organism: Haemaphysalis longicornis; assembly: GCA_013339765.2. Classification (NCBI taxonomy): domain Eukaryota; kingdom Metazoa; phylum Arthropoda; class Arachnida; order Ixodida; family Ixodidae; genus Haemaphysalis; species Haemaphysalis longicornis. The sequence continues at coordinate 612,093 of JABSTR010001108.1, forward strand.
AATTTAGGCAGTAGGTAGAAACTTCCTGCTTGCTTATTAGTCGGCCTCGTGAAACTTAGCTCAGTAATGAATGCTTCTGTCGACAGCAGATCTGCGAGCGGAATGATATATTGTTCCACTTTACGCCTGGCTCCAATCATGACCTAAAGGTTTGTAGTGTAGTGGAAGTGGTTGGTAGCTGCCTATAAGCCTCATATTTATGTTTTCCCATTGGTAAGAAGAATGCACCACGCCTTTGTCTGCAGGCTTAATTATTATGGCAGTTCTAGCTACTATGTTATCCAGAGTAACGTTTTTAGAGATGGTCACGTTTTCGGGCTTATTTGGTGGCTCTGTAGCTTTAATATTTATTTTTATCTTCATTTTATGCACAAATTAGTTCCGGAGATTGGTTGGCATTTAGTGGCGTCCAAGTGCTTGGTGCATGAAGAGCGTGCTCATTGAGGTAGTTATGGTGTTTCTTTCCAGGAGAAAAATCTTTAGCCTCATTTTGCGGTCAGTTTCGGTGAAATCTCTGTGTAAGGAACTAAGTGATCTCTTTGTTTCAACCGCAATCCAGAAACAAAGGTTTTGGGGTGCCTACGTGTTCCCCCCTTGAAACACGGCGCGGCGAACGGGTGAGCCCTCTCACAGTGACGAGTGAATTTCCCCGTGTTTTTCTACGAGCATGCGGGCTACATATTGCGTTAGAAAAATATTGTTATGTAAATGGACAAGCGTGTCTCATTTAATCCTGGGAAGAGACCTGCGCCCATCTCCAGGTCTCCGCGCCACCGACAAATGGCTTCGTGTCATTAGTTATGCGATATGAGTGTTATGCGTGTTCGTGCCCGTTAGCCTACTGAAGCGCAATCCTCCAGGTCTCGGCGCCACAGACATACGGGTTCGTGCCATACGTTATGCGTGTTCGCGCCCTTAGCCTACTGAAGAGTGCAGGATGGGAAAAACAAAAGATGCAACCCGTTTTTACCGATTGCATAAGTAACGCGGTTTACGAGGTACCACTGAACTTGCGGTCCTGTCTATATCGGACAGACGGGCAGATGCTTTAATAAGCGGGCAAGAGAACACAAACTTGCGGTACGCAGCAATTCAGGCGGTCACATGAGCGACCATTGTAAAAGATTGTCAGCCGCTAGTAGAAGGAACAAGGTTTCTTAAGCGAGCTTCATATAAAATGGAGAGGGAGATAATAGAAGCATATTACATAAAAAAAGCGAATGACAAATGCAGAAGGACATTATCCCTGTCACTGCCTGGTAAAAAGATGCAATTCTTTGGCGGGTTTTTGTAATCAAAAACTTGTTGATCATGGATTTTTGCCGTCCATATCTTATTATCTTAGAAACTTGTTTTTACGAGAGTGACATGGTCGTTGCCAACTACTGCAGGACTTCTTTAGGGGCCATGGACATAGTATTGTTAATGTGTACTCACTACGAAAGCATTACGGGCTCCTGGTCACCTCAATTTTCGTTCCGCAATCAATAGTATTAAGTGATCATTAACCAAGGATGATATAATAAAATGCCTCGATGTTTAAAGTTGCTGTTGTGTTATAGTATTAAGCTATCATTAACCAAGGATGATATAATATAATGCCTCGAAGTTTAAAGTTGCTGTTCTGTTTGTCAGCGGCCAGGCGCTGCTCCTTATGCATAAGCATCTACTGAGCATGAACAGATAATCCCTTGGAGCTTGCACCAGCGTTCATGCGTTTATAAGATTTCGGAACATTTCTCGTTTCCCCTCTCACATTTCGCCCTGGTCGAGAATTCTTGGTGCTTCCTTAGATAATTGACCAGTGTTAAGAAAGCAGACTTCCCAGCACGACGGGAGTCGCAGGGAAGAAAAGCAACATGTACGTGCATAGATCTTTGTATTGACATTTCACTTCGTGCACGAAGGAAACGCGAATGTTTTGATTTTACTGTTTGGCGGCACCAACTATCAAATGTGACACGCAAGAACCATGCATACCTGCCTATAAAGCGTAGTCAAATACATCATTGGCACAGATGGGCGTTCACGCAGGCAGAACGCTTATGCGTGCGGGTTCAACACACTTCGGAGACCCTTGCTTACGCCTCAACATCCTTTGTGATTACAATGTAGACTCGTAGTAGCCAAGCTCGTATTTGCCAAGTTCGTCTAAAGACAAGCGATGCACTGTTGAAGGACGTGGGGTGTTATCTTTGCAGTATTGCTTCTTGAGTCCCCTTGAACTTCCCTTGGAGAATCCGAAGAAGTGCAATGCAGTGCTGCACTGGTACCTGAAGATCACGCAGGAATGATGAAACGGAAACGGAGTCCCGAGACAGTGCGTCCTTCCGGCCGACCACGTTCAGTTACGGTACGAGGCAGGCGTCAATAAATTGTGCACACGCAAACATTAGCAGTCCTGGTCACCGCTATCATCATTACCGGCTTTTGTTGTTGTTATTTATTGCTTCAACAAAAATCACGAGCACCTGCGTACGGGAGCACTGCGCCCACATTACACATTCAGCCTGTGGGTCCTTGCAGAAACAATGGAATTGAATTGAATTTATTTTGGCAATAAGGTGACCAATACCACCGTGCTGTCGAGGCTAAAGGCGACGTAAGAAATCGCCTGAATAAACCTCGCACTTGTGTGTTAATGTAATTCTCCGCCGCTTTATAGGTGCCCAGCCTGCACAAAAGGTCAACGATACCTGGAATGCTCGATAAAAGAAAGTTGCTCCCCATTTGACATCCCTTCAAATGCTGAAAGAGTGCGTGCTGGCGAAGGAATTGTTTCCTGCTAGGGTAATGCTCCCCCCCTACCCCTACAGCTGGAGCAGCAATTCCCTGCAATTACTTGCAGCAATGCCAAATGGAGCAGCAATTCCCTATCATCCAATTCATGATGAGTTGTGCGACCTGCTTGCCCCACAATAAAATGCAATGCCCACCCATCAGTATGTCACCTTTAGTGGGAGTGCCATCCACCAGACCTCCCGCCCCATGTGGTCCCTAGAAAGGTTTCTAGGGACCATACGCCCCACCTAAGCTCCCTCATCACTTCCCGGGAAGACTGGCTGAACCCGAGTCACGCGTTAGACGTGAAGTCGGTGAAAGAACTTCTGGTGGCCCACTGCATTCGGGTTACTAAGGACTCCGGGATATCTACGAACCGGCCATCTAGCTCCCAACGAAGAGACTGGCACCACGCCCTGAACAGAAGCTGCCTCGATAATAAAGTTTTTAACAGCCAAGCTGTTTAGAAAATTGTTACAGTTTGTGTCCGCAGTTACAAATACCAAGAAAACGCTGAGCGCCCGTGAGCACCGGCACGTGATCGCGTTCCTGGCGGTGACCACCCGGCAGTTGAAAAAAGCCAAGAAAATGCCGAGAGCTCGTGCGTGCGGGCCTCCCGGCGACCACCCAGAATCCCAGGCGCACGTTTGTCAAACCAAGCATACCCACTTAGGGAGATTGCACAAAAAAACTCCAGTGTTCGCCGTAATCGTGGCAACATGCTCGGAATGAGAGCTATAGTGTTTGCCGAATCGCGGCAACACTAGCTCAGGACTAGCGCTGCGTTTGTAGCCTACCGCTCTTATCTTCCCCCTTCTCTCTTCCTATCCTTGAAGCCCCAATCCCCTTCCCTGGACTGGGTCGTATGGGTGAACTCCCCGTTGAGTTCAACAATATCCCCAGGCCTTTTCTTTTCCCTCCTTGTTATAAATCACACCCCCCACTAGCTGGAACGAGAAGGACACGTCATAGCGTACGTCTCTCCAAGATGATATCCAGTGATTATCACTTTCAATAAAATGAAGAACGCTTGTACTTATAGCAACAATGATGGATTAGAGGTCGTTGCGGCCGCGAAACACAAGAAAATCGGCTGCAATCGCGGGCTTAAAACTCTCGTGATGGCCGTGGAGGTTGCGTACGGCTTCGCTACCTTCAAGTCTACGCGCTAGTATGAGCTTCCGTTTTTCTCTCTCCTCTCTCTCGCTCTCTGTCAGAGAAGCTGTGTATGGCAAGTTGGTTGGTTGGTTGGTTCCTTATGTCATGGCGCGTACCCACGCGGGGGATTGGCCAAGAAGCTGCCTGTAATAATTAGGCTGTAACCAGGTTTATTTTAGAGAGAAAGAAAAAAGAAGTACGAGAAAAAACATTGAGAGTAGAAAAAGAAATATTTGGATAGAACAGGAATGTCAGGAAAAAAAACTTGCGAATGAAGGCATAGCTATCTAGCAGGGCATCCGGCCTGTCGCCGCAACAAAGGAATGAAAGGCGATCACAACATCTCTGTGGCAATATCCTATGACGGAAGCACCCAGGGAAAGAATAACGGTTAAAGATAAAGGGAGATTAAGCCTATTAAACGTGTATTCAAGGTGCGTGCGTCGCATCGAGGAAAAGCTGCGGCAATTTAAAAGAAAGTGTTCTATTGTTTCAGGGGCCTTGCAGAAAGGGCATTGAGGAGATAACGCCTGACCAGCTTTGTGTAGATAAAAATTTAAAGGGGGGATTCTGCAACGAAATTTTGTGATTGCGACCTCACATTTACGAGATTCGCAGAATTTAGGCTTCCATAAGTGAGAGAGGTGAATATAGTCGGAGCATGAACGAAGGGCATCTTGCCGATTAATTTGTAAAACTTGAAGGCGCCTGAACCTCGCCCCCAAAAGAAAACTGTCAATTGGGCAATTCACGACGGCAGGACCCCCAAGAGCCAAATTGGCTAATTGGTCTGCCAGTTCATTGAAGATTATCCCTGCGTGACCAGGGACCCACACTAACCGGATCTCGCGAAGCTGGTAAGGAATGAATGAACGGAATGACCTGAGAAAGGAAGAATCTTTATCATTTGTTAGAGCAGTGCACACGGAGAGAGAATCCGAAAGGATAACCACCCCCGCAAATCTGTGCTGTAGTTTATTAAGGGCTAAGATTATCGCCAATAATTCTGCCTGAAAGATCGGAGTATAGTCTGGCAGCCTGATTGAGAAGGACCAATCTAGAGACTGAGAATATATTCCTACCCCAGCCTTCTCATCACTTTGCGAGGCATCTGTGGCAATGACGACATCAGTATGAAGAGTAGCCAAGTGATCTTCAAGTAAATTATTGAGTAATCGGGCCGGCAATAATTTCGCATGCGAAGGAAAAATGTTGTCCAAGCTTATGTCGACAGGCGACAAATTATCAGAATAGGGCTGGAGTAGAAAAAGATCTGCACGAAGAGGCTGCAGCCATGCCTGAACGCAATCCAATTGAGGACGCTGAAATCGGGGCCACGTAAATCCTCGAAAAAGGTCAGGCCTCAAGAGGAAAATGGGTTGAGCCTCGTAATGGAGATTCAAACAGTTTTAGAAATGTTACAACAGTTAACAATTTAAATCGATCCAGAAGTGAAGGCAACCGTGCCTCAAGGTACAATACAGAGTTAGCTACATACTTTGGCAACCCTAAACATAAACGCAAAGCCAATCTCTCAATAAGAAATAGGGGATGGAGTTTGTACGTCGCGCAGCCAGAAAATAACACGCAACCAAATTCCAATACAGGGCGAACATAGCAACGATAAATCATTAGCAGGGCGTCTCTACGCATACCGAATTTATGATTGCATAGCCTACGCAGCACTCCCGCAGCTTTTTCCCCTTTGGCAGCAATGTGCGAAATATGAGGACGCCATGTGAGGTGGTCGTCATAAATTATACCCAAATATTTAATTTCCACCTGATTGGATTGCAACCGGTATGTTAGACGTAATGATATAGGGTTATTGCTGGGAAATACAATAACGGCACATTTACTGACATTTAGCGAGAGGTGTAACGTGCTAAGCCAATTATCCAGGACGACCACATAGTCCTGCAGTCGCTGATATAACACTTGGATGTCCCTATCAGCCGAGAAAAAAAGCAATATCATTGGCATACACATAGGTAGATATGCCGTTCTTTATTGGGATAGAACTTAGGAGTAAGTTAAAAATAACTGGAGAAAGAACTGATCCCTGAGGGACTCCACGAAATTGGTGGTACTGGGATGTCGATAAACCGCCCTTGGAACAAAAGAATTTCCTTCCCTTTAAAACTCACCAATCCAGGAGCGGATGTACCCTGGAATCTCGCTAGATGCAAGGCGTGACATCAACGTGCTGTACTCTACGCTGTCGTAAGCCTTTGCTATATCTAGGGTTACCAGCGCACTACATGTTTTAGTCGGCGAGCTAATTTAATTGCGCTCTCGGTGTCGACGTGGGCCCTCAAATAGAATTTCCAGGTCTGAAGCCAATCTGGGCGGGGCTTGGAATACGATTACTGTTCAGAAACCGCATAAGCCGGCCATGCAATACCCTTTCAACCAACTTTACCACGTTGCTAGTCAACAAAATCGGCCTAATATTGTCTTGACGAAACCCAAACTTTCCTTTTTCAACAACGGTGCTACCTTAGCGATTTTCCATTCCGAAGGTATCCAGCTGTTTTTTAACGACATGTTGACAATGTTTAGTAAATCATCAGGAGACACCTCAAGCAGAAATTTTAACGTTGCCACCGTAATGCCGTCTGATCCTGGAGCAGACTCAGACAGCTGCAAAACAATATCAGCTAATTCCGCCCTTGTCACTGGAGTGAAACCCTCCTTTGAAACCTGGCACACAAAAGGAGATACCAACCCAGAAGAAAAACGAGATTCCAGTTCCTGCGCAATACGTACCAATGTTTCCATAGACTCACTCGTTGACTGAACAATTGATTTGCCGTTATCCTGATCTTGTACAACCTTTCTTGAACGAAGGAATCTATGCAACATGCGTCTATTTTTGGACTTTGATAGAGAGGCAAACTTTGGGTGTTATAATTTTCTTTTGCTTTAGAAACAACCCGCTTGAATATTCTGCAGCAAACTTGTAACTGGTCCAATTGGATGGGCATTGGTTTTTAAGAACTTTCTTCCAAGCCGCTTCTCTCTGACTATACGCACGAGCACATTTCTCAACCCACCATGGACTGGAGCCGCCATCTTTTTGAGAACAAACAATAAAGTGGGATTTTTTAACAGATTCAGAAAGGATTGATAACACTTGAGCTGCCCGGAGTTCCTCGTCTCCCGATGGAATAGAGCTAAGTGCTGTCTTTAGTTATTTTTGAACGCGATGAAAATTTATATGCCGAAATATATGTGCTCGCGGTGACGTAGGAAGGCATAAAAACTCATATACAATTGGGATGTGGTCACTACTTGTAGCCTGGTCTCAAGTAGACCATGAAAATATATTTCCCGGGGTGGAGAAGGTCAAAGCAAGAACAGAACTGGTCTGCCATCGAAAAAATGTCGCAGTTCCAGAGTTAAAACAATACAAATTGTTGTCCCGCATCCAGTCGCAAAGACGCCTGCCACAGGAATCTGTGCGGAAACCCCACGATACGTGGTGCGAATTGAAATCCCCACAGAGAACAACTCGTTTTTCACACGCCGACACGGCAGCATCGAGTGAAGAGGTGGAAGTTACTCCACTCGGAAAGTACGCATTCACTATAGAAAACGCAACGCAACCTTGAAGGTTGAACGTACACAGCCAGAATTTCCGATTCCACAGACATTGATTGAAATGAAAGATGGGCTTTATGGCAAAATCGAGGGGATACTAAAGTTAGCAATCCTCCTCCTTTAGTTGGACGGTCTAAACGGAACGTTCGGTAGTTGTGGAATCTAAATGGCCGACCAGGAGCCAGCCAAGTTTCCTCCAGTACAATAACAACTGGTCGGGTTTTAGAAACATTGTGAAGGTCTGTTAGCGCTGAAAAGACTGAACGACAATTCCATTGAAGTATCCGTAGAGACATTATGGGGAAGTGATGGCCGCCACAGCCGCCTCCAAAATATCACCTGTTTTTTGACTCGCTTGACCTTTCTTAGTCTTTTGTTTCGGGCACGATTCAGGTGAACCCAAAATCGGCGATCCTGTTCTTTTATACACAATCGATTGACACTCCATGTCTTCTGGGTGGTTCTCAGACTCGACGTTATTCTCGTTAGCAGGACGAATGTTAGATGCCATGCGAGAAACAGGCGGGCCAGTCGCGGCTTTCGGTGCCAGGCCAGCTACCATTTTGGAGGGAAGAGAAGTACCACCGCATTGGGACTGAGACGAAGGGTTTGAAGAAGCAGAAGTGGATGGTGACGGTTGGCTGAAACGGCTTGAAGAGTGAGCGGGGTCAGTCTCATCCAAAGGTACTTGATTGAGTGACCCAACAGTCTTAGTATTAAAACCACAAGCGGAATCTGTTTGCACTGCTACGCCACACAACGCGGACACAGACTCTGTGATGTGTGCCGTATGAGCTGTTAGGAGTTCTGCCATAGCATGCAAGTAGCGATCCATCATCTTGACTGACTTTTTTCGATTGCTGACGCGATCACATCAACAAGAGATGCGTCCACAGTAGCGGAGCCACGTGCCACAACTGAGGCATAGCCTGACGACCTATCTTTGACTACAGCCATCGCCTCACTCCGCGAGCACCGGCGCTTTTCAATGACCTCAAGGATCTTCACCTCTTGTGCTCGAACTGGCGACGTGGAGTAGTCCGCACGGTGTGAGTTTCCACATAGGCAGCAAGTTTCCTCATCTGTCTGGCATGGAGCAGGAGGTGATCGCCTCCACAAGTGCAACAACGAGCGGACGACTTACAACCCCCGTCCGACTGTGGCCGAATCGCCAACACTTTCGGCACTGTAGTGGACGAGGGGAAAGCGGCTCAACCTTGAAGATTACGGGCCACGCTTTTAACTCCCAGGGACAGACACACCAGCGAAGGTGGCGATGACTGACTCGGTCGGATAGCGGACATCGTTCTCCACTCGGCTACAGCGATGCACAGCAATGACACCAGCCGAAGCGAATTCCTCCAGCATATCTGACACTGACATTTCTGGGTCAACTCCGCTCAACCCCTTCGAGCATGCAAGGTGGGCAGGCACAAATGGGCTCACCGGGAAAGAGGCAAAGGTTGAACACTGCAGCAAGTCCTGCACGCACTTCTTGGTCAGGCGATCGGATCACAACGCCTCCTTCCCGAAGGGACGCACGCTGGCGATTTTCTGGAAACACTCCGTAGCAGAACGAAGGGCGCTTTGCATTTTCCCGGGATTGTGCCGTATTGCGCCCCCATTCGTGGGCACAAGAGCCACAGGGATGTCGGTAACCCCGTTGCGGAGGAAAGCCTGCAAAGGGAGCTCCTGCGGTGTAAGACTGGCCGACCAGGGGGAAGGCCCCCGGCCAGGAGAGTTAGTCGCCATGCGGCGCAATAGCGCCCACCCTCACTACAACCTCAAACAAAGCAGGTCACAAGAGGAAAGGGGTGACAAAATCACCTAAAGCTGGCCAAAACCCCGCGTAGGAAGCAAACGCCTTGCAGAGACGTTCGAGCAAGCCGTCCGCCGAGGATGGGAACTCGGGGCGGGATTTTCAAGTATGGCCCGCTGTTTGTTTCCGTGAACAAAAACTGGCTCCTCGTCGTATCGACTTATCCGAGAAACACTGGGGGAATTGGCCCAGAAATAATATAGGCCTTAAAGGGACGGTGAACCAATTTTTGTCGAGTATATTTTCCTTATCCCAAATGAAAGAGACATCACCTAAACACCTTAACCCGCAACGGTTTCGCTGATAGCGGCTTAAAACTTTTGAAATCGGAATGTTTAGGTTTACCAGCCGTAAGTGTCCCGCCAAAACGAATGCTGGCAGCCATAACAGTGAATCGTGCGGCAGCACACTTCTAACTGCGCGTAATACTCAAAGGGGTATTTAACAAATGGCCCCCGGCTAAAAAACATTAATGTGCACCCTTTTCCCATTCCTTCGTGCGGTTTTCGAAGCGCCCGTTCAAATCGACATAATTGTTTGGAAACGTAACGTAGTGTCGCGTTTAGACACTACGTGTCGCCACCTTTCGGACTGCTGAAATTTCAGAGCAAAACTTCTTCCTGTTTGTTTATAAATTCCTCGCGGTTACCGCAGTATACAATACGCTGATTTTGATAGGAGCTAGATGACATGCACTCCACAAAAATCGGTCGTCTGTCCATTCCAGCACCACGGCTAGAATGGCCTCCATTTCTGGCATGAACGCACAAAGTAAAGAACACGGAACATCCTGTTTTACGTGCGGAGCCCTTTAGGGGCCCCGCTTGTCGTCGTGGCTCGTCCAGGGTCATGGTGCCTGGCCACCGTAGTCACGGCTTCACGCACCCAAACAGAAGCTTCGAAAAGACAATCGGTTACCTTGGTCAGGAGCGAACCTGGTTTCGTCGGGTAACGAAGCCTATGTCAATACTACAGCGTCCCAGAGACACACCTTACTCATATGCGAAAATGTTGAAGGTTGTTCTTGTGCTGCGTCGTTGTTACAGATGCTGCCGTTGCTTGGCCGCCAATTAGTACACAATAGCGTGAAATAAGAACCACATCGAGAAATAACGCAGTAACTACCACAAGTTAATGAAAACTCAATGCTGGGTTTCTTTCTAGGCAGCGCCCTCTCTTCACTACTTTCGGCATCCAGACCAGGATGATACTGATACAGGCTGAAACCAAATCCCCAATGGAGAATCAGTGCTCCTCACTTTCAAAATTTTCGCGCTCAGTGGAACTGCAGCAATTTTTTTTTATTTTAGTAACGCAACAGGACAGGCGGGTATAGTTAGACTCCCCAAAACTTACGTACTAATTAAGGGCGAGCATAACTGCCGATGGGATGGGCGGGATGCTGTATAAAAGGATAACAGAATTTAACATTAGGTGTGACGAACTGTAATGACAGTCGTCGGTGTTTGCATTGTAAATGTCTCTAGGGCAGACAAGTAGTGGTTCCCCCAGTTCAGCATGGAAGACTGATCTAATTTAATGATTCACATCAGCTCTAACCAGTGAGAGAGAGAGAATAAATATTTTAGTTGTCGAGCAGAGGCTGATGAATGGGCCTCGCCCCATGGAAGGCACCCCTAGTTCGGTATGCCTTGACTTCGGCTGTCTGTCCTTGCTCGGGTCACGAGGCTGAACTGGGTATCCGGGTCTGGGTTGGCCAGGGAAGCCCTCCACTGCTCGTAGGTGGGGTTGGGAATTGGGTGCAAGCCGGAGTACGCTGTCACTCCCATAGTATAGGGTAGAGTGTGCCAGGCTGGGTACAGTGAGCACAGAGGGAGGTATGTTGGGTGGGGGGAGAAGATGTGGAGGCGGGTGGGATGGGGGTAGGTATTCGTTTGGTGCCGCCGCCAAGTTCTAGCTTCCTCTCTGGAGAGGAGCCAGTGTGGTGTAGAGAGGGCATGTAGTGACTACCTACTGCAAAGCATCTCTATAAGTTGTAGTATTGATGTCTTCAATGCGGGGTAGAAGGGGTTCATCCTGTTAATATTGGAAGAGATTGGTCTGCAGTACTCTGATGGTTCACATCAACCAACCAATCAACGATGACCGCGACTGTGGGTGTGTCTCAGCCGTACAAACGGAATACGCCTTAGTAATGTCCACCGTGTAAGCCTAGGCACAACCAGGGGAGATTTTGGGGTGTTCATGAGTTGCATAGGTTAGGAGTGATATCCCTGCCCTTTTGATGTTCGTTGGAGTTGTCAATGCGGACATTTAAAAGCAGTGAAGAAATTGTTGGCTTTTCCTTCTAAAAGCGTTTGTTGTGAGGTGCAACTCCACTTCCAGCCCCTGAGCTACTCTACAACGATCGTGTTAACATTTATCTTTAATGACTATTATGACTGCAGTTGTAACGAAAGCAGTCAGCGCATGCCACAGGTTATCACAAACGTATATTCACTACCATAGTCAATGCTTGAAAATAAATACATCTGCCCTTAGGCATGCTGCAGGTGCTCTTGTCATCTAGCTTCGCAGAGTATAATGGCTCATCATTGATTCGTTCTGAGGTTTATTTGAAAGGACCTGCATTATATTTCCTTCTGGATAGTTATTAGGGCTCCTGCGTTGCAGTTCTGGCGAAATTCAGCGCCCCCTCGTGTCCGACGCCTCTGGGTAGTACAAAAGCAGACGACGCTCGCCAACCTCCATGTGTTTTCAATTAAAAGCCAGTGAAAGTTACTTGGACTTAATTATTTCGCGTTGTGGTGCGTTTAAATTACTGCATGCTGAATAAAATAGCACTTAAAGTAGTTGCAGAGGCTAAACAAAATATTATCCGCTACAACAAGCCGATTTATTGACTTCCTTTTAAGCAAGCTGTCGCGATCGTCGCGACGTAGGACTGTATCACCAGGTCGGGTGGTCTAACTTCTCGACGATAATTGTTGTTCTTTCTTGTTGCGTGCGGTCGACAAAGGAACAGTTCGCAATTAACATCAACACAGAACGCTGCTCATGCGGGAGCAAGCGGACGCGAGAAGCGCAGCCGCCTCAGCTGGCCCTGCTGGCCTGGCACCGCTTTCAAAACGAGAGGAAATAATTTTTTGTATCTCGCCAACTAAATGATTCTTGCTTAAAACTTCACGCCGCGCGATCTACGAATGGAAGGGTACATGTATATCTGCGAGTTCGTCAAGCAATAGCGTCAAATAAACAAAATAAGTACAATTGAAGGAGGCAAAACAAGTAACAAATCACACGTCCGCCGCCTGCAGAGATGTGCACTTCTATATTTACACAATATATAACACAGCCGCCTACATGGTGCACGCCCAAATATTTCCATCCGGTCGTCACTGACTGTGTTGGTTATCTTGTGCTGCAGAGGTCGGCAACCTACAGCCCGTGAGCCTGAATTATGCGGCCCCAGCACGTCGTCAGAACCCCCCCCCCCCCCTTCCCTGTTACTAACCGTCTGAACGCAGACACGCCAGTTTTAACATCGAATGGGGTTACACGGCGAGACAAGAAGAGATAATTGGTGGCTTCTATTTGCATTGCCCCCCATCTTCACACTTGGACAGATTATTGTCAAATATGTTTGGCAATTCGCTGATTTTTTTTCTCTTATCCTTCTTAGCCCCCATCCCCCTCCCACCCGATTTGTCGTACAGCCCTCCGCCATGTCGAGGTCATGCAACCCGGCAGTACACCTCGAAACGTTGCCGACACTTATTCTTGTCTCTTAAGTGCAAACTGGGAATATACGATGCAGGAGGGTAATTAAATAAAGTGAGAGCAAAAAGAAAACGGGACGGCCACTAAGTTCGCCCGACCACTTTGTTTTACGGCCACTACTTTCGCAATCACAAAACAGATTGCATGCTTCTGACGCTCGCTGAATCTTGTCACTGAGTCACGCAATAAAAAGGCAAGTTAGCGCTGCACCATGTATTCGTAACGGCTACGCGAACAAGCAGTCTTTAATGAAAGTGCACGCATAGTGCGCAGGGACTCAAAAGCGCGGCGCACCGCAGCAGACGAGCCTGTGGTCCGAGGGACTCGCTGACTTTCACGCACGGTCATTGCCGATTGCGTTACTGTTTTTTTATCGGCTGTTGTTGAATGGTCCTTGTCACCAGGTGTATTAGTTTAAACAATGAGATTTCACTTCAACCTTCACTTCATACGTCCATCGATCGGTAAACATGCGAATAGCAGAGCGCCGTCACCGTCCCAACGCTTCGTCGACGCTGTAAATGTATTTGGCGCTGCAAAAGTTTTTTTTTTTTATGCCAAGTTGATCGCCGGAACAGATCTGACGAGTCGGGGATGTCCTGTACTTACAAGTACTTATTTATTAAATTATTAAAAGTACTTATTTATTATTAAACAAGTACTATTTATTACCAAATTAGTCTTTTATTTTGCGGCATAGATAGATAGATAGATAGATAGATAGATAGATAGATAGATAGATAGATAGATAGATAGATAGATAGATAGATAGATAGATAGATAGATAGATAGATAGATAGATAGATAGATAGATAGATAGATAGATAGATAGATAGATAGGTAGGTAGGTAGGTAGGTAGGTAGGTGGGGTAGGGTAGGTAGGAGGTAGGTGGGTGGAGGTAGGTGGTAGGTCGGACGTGGTAGGCGGAGGATGGACGGATGGAGGATGGATGGATGGATGGATGGATGGTGGATGGGATGGATGGATGGATGGATGGATGGATGGATGGATGGATGGATGGATGGTGATGGATGGTGGTAGGTGGTGGTGGTGGATGGATGGATGTGTGATTGATAGACGAGATGGTAGATCGGATGGATGATCGATGATAGATAGATAGATAGGTAGGTGGTAGGTAGGTAGGTAGGTAGATAGGTAGGTAGGTAGTAGGTAGGTAGAGATAGATAGATAGATAGATAGATAGATAGATAGATAGATAGATAGATAGATAGATAGATAGATAGATAGATAGATAGATAGATAGATAGATAGAAGCAACCTTATTTAGTCGCCTACATAGCGATACCACATGGTACGATTTTCCCTGCGAATTCGGAGATGCGGCGCTGCTCCTGCGGCAAAACGAACTTTTTTCGTTGCTGCGGCGAAGTGCCAAATGTTCAGAACGGTCGAGCATCGCCCGCGAACGCCGCTCGTGCGGCTCGTGCGGCGTAGAGGGGCCGGACCTGCGGCCAATAAGAACACAGCTAGGTCGGCTAGGTGAACGTCACGGCATCTCTGGTTGCACGCTTAGCAACCAGATGACGTTGCTTGTCTAACCGCGGCATTAGCGCGGGCGCGCCGAAACTACCATAACGAACGCAAGCGCGTTTACAACACGATGTCACGCGCCGTTTTTAATGAATGCTTAATCGGTGTCCGTGCAAGTGGAGGACATCACAGCAGGAACGAAGTACAGAAAAACCCAAAGAGAACTGTCCGAGGTACACCGAGGTGTGCTAGGCACGCACAATAAGCGAACACAGGGTGGCTTGCTGTGTTTGTCTTCTCTGCTATGTGTGCGTATATAGCTAAATAATTGGAGATTGTTTTACAAAACCACATATAAACTCATATTTACTGCAATGCAGTCTAAAGAAACATGCCTAGGAAGTAAAATAAAACCTTTTTTTTAACCGCAACAAGGTTTGCTATCGGCTGGTCTGCAAACAACGGTCCTCTGAAATGCGAAAATCGCGACCGTCGCAGGCCATGTAGACGACATTTCGAGGCATTGCGAACTTCGCAAGTGCGAATGTTCGTTCCACCGAAGTCGCAGACGAAAAACCCACCATGTAGAACGGGCTTCAGCGGGTGGTCTTTACTCGACTACGGCGCGTGCTACTCCCACGTTCGGTCGCTCTTGGAGGCAACGACCCGTCGGTTTTTCCCCGCCTTTGTCGTTCAAGAGCCGCCGTGACCTGCTGGACGGCCCAGGTTTAGTTTTCTTGGTCATAGCACTTCGCCGCAGCAGCGAGCCGCGGCGGCATCGTTGTACTTGTCGAGGGTGGCGCTCTTCCGCTGGAACACGCGGCACACATCACTCACATACACTTGCGGTACACATGCTTCATCAACACTGCGGCGGGTAAGGACCCAGTCTGTAGTTGTCTGAATAGCACCTCCTGCGCTCGGCTCAGCCCCGGATGCGGAGTGGGCGAGTCCTTCCAGCCAAGCGGTGGAACTGTGTAAGTTCTTTGAACGTCGTTATACGGCCCTTTGCGCTACACCGCATTTGACGGTCGGTTGCAGCGCCACGGTTGCAGCGACAAGCAAAACAACCACAACGAGACGGCACACGCGTGTGCCGTCTCGTTGTGGTTGTTTTGCTTGTTCGACGCATCGTTACACGCGTGCGCTGGGAACCACTTGATTTTAACACACGTGTTCTCTCGTTGGAGGTTGGCCGAGCACAGAACGCGCACAGCCTCACCACACACTTTGCCTTTCGCATAATTCAGCAGTGCACTCCTCTATCACGCAACACTGTCTGACACCCGGGGTCGGCAATGGCCAGGGCAATGGCCACCTCTTCCGCCTGGCACGCCTCTCGGACCCGAACGCTCACCGCCGCCCTCGTCGCGCCGGACTACGCCTCGATGACGGTAGCCACGAATATCTCGCTGCCTCCCTGGTAGCCAGCCGCATCCACAAATCTTGCGTGCTTGTCCTTGGCGTGAAAGTCGATGAGGGTATTGGCCCCTACAGCTGTTCTTGCCTTGTTAAACTCCGCATTCATGTTCCTCGGGATGTAGTCTACCCGAATCCGGCGCCGGGTCTCGTCCGGGACAGGAGCGTCGCAGCTCGCCTTCCTCGCCGCAGGCGTGAAGGCCAGGTCTTGCCGTGTGCGCCTACTGGCCTCGGTCGTAGACAGCCGCCCCAGCTGGGCGGACCGTTGCGCTCCCGCAATTTCATCCAGGGTATTGTGTACCTCCAGGCTCAGGAGCTTGTCGCTGCTTGTACACTCGAACAGCCCGAGCGCCGCCTTGTACGCTCGGCGTATCAGGGCGTTGATCTTACGGTATTTACTGGCGTAATCATCGCACTCGCGTAATGATCGCACGTCTGAAGTTTCTCCTGAACGTTCGATTTCTTTTTATTTCCCGCGCAATGGACGCACCCTCAACTAGCCGCAGCAATATGTCGTATGTGTGCCAAGTCTAGCTGATGATGGTCGTGCGTACCTCTGCTTCCTTTTCTTTCAAAGTTGACATCGCTACGTTATTGCGGTATACTTGCCGATATTAGCGATATCTGCAAGAATGCGTTCAATATTTATGAGGAAGAAACTCTGACTAAGTTCGCTTAATGTACTCATGAGACTATGATCTAGCCACCATAACGAGACAAAAAAAAAGAAAAACACGCGCTGAGGCTGCTGAATCGGCAGCCATGTCTGTTTTAATGCCCGGCACTGTGACAGTGGGAGGCACTTATTGGTCGAACTGATCTCACCTCGCATTAAACTCGTTCCGGCGTATTGGGTAATTTATGAACACACTGCATTTCGCATCAATTTACAGAGCGGCTGGCGGTGGTGTCCATAGTTTTCATTATGTTTTTTATTTAATATTTTATCATGTTCATGAGACCTACCGCAGATATTTGGACCCACAACTTTCTTGCGTTTTCTGTGATCAAAAAGTTTTGCGAAAACTTTTCCCCGCGTAGTGAACGCACCCCTAAATTTGCATCAATTTTTTTGAAGAAACAGTGCGATCATTACGTGAATAAGTGCGGTATTCTTTTCGCACTGCATCCAGTTGTGGAAGGCGGCAACGTAGGCGACGATGCTGATTACGAAGGAGTACACAAGCCAAATCAAGCTCTCCTCCTTGATGTTGGCCTTGGGGTTGGCGACCCGTCTGATGAGACGCGTTGCGTTGGGGATCATGGCTGTAAGGCGGGCAACGGTCTCACCGTTGCCGTGACGCTTGTCTATAATCATGCCGAGGACCCGTATCTTGTCGACCTCCGGGATCACCTGGCCGCTCCTCGTCACGATCGTTATCACCTAGTTATCCCTCAGCTCGCTCTTGTTTCGTCTGACGTATTTCGGTGGTAACACCAGCAGCTCCGACTTGCTCGGCGAGCAGATCAAGCCGGATCCATTTAGCTGGTCTTCGTTCGTGTCGACGGCCTCTTGCAGCGTGCTCTAGATGTGACCATCGTTGCCTCCCGTAACCCACATAGTGATGTCATTGGCGTAGATGGTGTGCCGGACACCCTCAACTCGAGAGAGCCGCTCGGCCACCCCGATCATAACCAGGTTGAATAACAACGGCGAGATGACCGAGCCCTAAGGGGTCCCGACTCTGCCGAGCCTCTTCTCTTGGAGTCGCAGATCGCCGGCGCAGAACTCGGTGGTCCGACCAGTCAGAAAGTTCTTGATGTAGTTATACGTTCTTTCGCCAATGTTGAGTCTGGACACCTGCGCTAGAATCGCAGAGTGCTTCGCTTTGTCGAAGGCGCTCTGCAGGTCCAGCCCCAGGATGGCCTTGTTGTCTTTTGTTAGGTTGTGGTCATCAGTGACCTCAAATTTTTAAACAGAATCATCGCGTCTTGGGTGCCGAGGCACTGCCGAAACCCGATGATCGTGGCGGGGCACCGTCCCGACTCCTCCAGATAGTCCTGCCACCTACACATGAGGATGTGCTCCAACACCTTGCCCACGCACGACGTCAGCGATATAGGCCGGAGGTTGTCCGTGTTCGGTGCTTTCCCGGTTTGGGGATGAGGATGGTCTTGGCAGTCTTCCACTGCTGGGGCATGGCCCCGCCCTCCAGCACTTGTACTAACCGGTGAGGACCTAGATTGCGATTGCCGCATCGCTGAGGTTCTTGAGCGTTCTGGTCGAGATGTGATCCGGGCCGGCCGCCCACTTGCTGTTCAGGCCGTGCAGGGCCGCTCGCACCTCCTCGACGCTGATGTCGCAGTCGAGCTTATCGTTTGCTTGACTTCCGTACTCGGGATGCCTTTCCGTGGGTGTGACCGGGAGGTACTTGCTGTCTATGCGTCTGATTACTTCTGGTTCCCCGTGTTTTTTGACTGCTCTGTGAATGATCTTTGCGAAGCGGTCGCGCTGATGGGATTTTGTTTTAGCTCGTCGAGCAGATGCCGCACCAAGTTCCAGGTCTTGAAGCAATGCATGTGCCCTTCCGCAGCGCTACAGATTTCATTCCACTGTTGCGTGCATAGCACGCATTAGCGCACCCAGGATTTTTGCCTTGGGGGGGCGGGAAGGGGTAGAAATTTTGACAACAAATATAAAATATAAAAATATTTTTTTATATCTTATATTCAGCGATCTCGTCAGCGATCCCGTCTTCAAGAGGCAGACCAGAATTCCCCTGCCCTAGAAGAGGTAGATCTTCGCCTCCAGGCGTAACAAACGGAGCTTGCGAATTTGTCCGCTCGTCTAGCCCAGTTGCTGGCACAGACACGCTTAAAGCGTGCTGCTGCAAAAGAGAACTCTCGTGAAGCTATACCTCCTCTGTCAACTTCTCCCTTGCCTCCACCTCCTCCGGCATCATTACCAGCAGCAGCCTCGATCTCGTCAGCATCCGATGCTCGCTCCATTCTTAACTACGTGGTGCAGCAGCTACACATATTAACCACGACTCTTGTAGCATGGCTCCGCTAAATTATGCACCTGCCGTACCTGCAACTACACGCAAGGACACTATACTACAATGGAACTGTCGGGTCCTGCCCCAAAGATGTTGGTGAACTTAAGGAACGCCTTCGCCTAGGCTCACTTCGTGCGCGGGCGCTACTGCTTCAGGAGCGAATGTCCTACCCCGTATCCCCTTTTCTACCGGCTATTGCGTCTCCAACAATCATTGCTCACTGTAACGCCCCACCAATGCCACGGGGTAAAGCGGTGGTATATGTCCACACGCGCCATCCCCAGCAAGCCGTTGACCTTCAAAGCTGGTACTTCCCGTGGCGAGAAACTGTTGCGGTGAAAGTTCAACCTAAGTCACTGTGCCGTGATCCTCGTATCCTGCTATGTGCATCCTCGCAGTGGTCATGCCCTCGCTTGTTCGGTTTGGGTGGATTTCGGATATACGAGCACAACATCCCGGTTTGTCCCATCCACATCGCCGGTGACTTTAATGCTCCGCACCCAGCCTGGGGCTATGACATAGCGAGTGCGCGAGGTACAGATCTCCTCAAGATCATGGAGCATGCTGGCTTCACTCTACTTAATGACACGACCCAGACAACTCACCGCTTCACGCCTAATCGTATGGCTCGACGAGCACCATCTATACCACCTATGCCAAATGGGATTACGTCCTCACCTTGGTGCAGAGGATGATCCGAGCCACCTCTCCGATATGATCCTTATTGGTGGCCGATCCCACCGTGTTCGCTTTGTGCTGGGCAATGGACGTTCACAAAGCGTACGATCACCGTAGGCCACGCCGCCGTCATTGCAGTAGTTCATCTCCCTCACCTGCCATCCCGCCTATGTGATTTCATTTCCTCCCACCGACGAAACCGCACCTTTTTTGCGTCCAGCTATTTGCCCTCCTCTCTGCATTTTCTGTTGTTGTTGTTACGAAAATGCAAAATAAATGATGAATGAATGAATGAATGAATGAATGAATGAATGAATGAATGAATGAATGAAATTCTCCATACGGCTCAACGGATCTTCCATAGGTTCCTTCCAGTCCCGCCGTCGTGTGCCTCATGAACCTGTCCTGCCCCCTTGCTTTTTAACAAGGCTATGATACCTCTTGCCTGGCGACTTGGTGCTGTTCCACACATCTATAGTACCATCTATGCAGACGACATCATGGTATGGTTGGTTCACCAGGACCTTCACATCCAAAGTGTCCGCCTGCAACAAGTTCTAGATGAAACCAATTCTTGGTGCAGGTATCTTGGTCTCACGCTCTCTCCTAACAAAACAGCACTTCTCACCGTGGCCAACGCATGGGGCCGTCGGCTATTGGCAACCTCCCCTATCCGTATTTCTGTTCAGAGTACGCCTATATCAACACCATATACCCTACGGGTGTTGGGCTTGGATATTACGGCCACCAGTTCTGCAAAACCTTGGATTCGCTCTGCAAAGTACCAAGCTTCACAATCGCTGCATCTCTTCCGTCGCATGTCTCAAAAAGCCGGTACGGCCTCCAAGATGGTCCGCATGCTTGTCCGAGCCATTCTTCAGCCTCGCATAGTTTATCAAGCTCAATTCCACTTTCTTACAAAGTCGGACGGGGCACTACTCGAATCAATAAACAATGCTTCTATGCGAGCTATAACTCCTCTTCCAGCCCTCACCCCCGTCCCTATTCTCCAACAGGAAGCACCGCTCAACACATTTCATGAGCTAGTGCATCAGCGTCGACAAGCCCGCCTCTAAAAATAAGCCCTTGACCCTGATTCCGCCACTCTTGCAGCGTACATGACAGATTAACCTGCCCCACCACTATAAAAACCAATATACGGCCCCCATGGAAGTTTCTACCAATTAACGAATACACGGACCTGTTGCCCGTATTCATCCCAGAACAGTTGGTGCTCCAGATTGCCGCCTTCTATGGACATTTCTAGCCCTTCCTCTAAGCTGATGTTTGTCGACGCCAGTACTTCCGATACCTTACTTCATACTGCTCTACATTACCCGACTGTGGCTCCCGATTCAGTGACCTGCACTTAAATAACAACGGAGCAGTGGCCATCCACGCAGGCAGACCTCCTTGCAGTGCGGGATGCCCTGCAAACAACATAGTTGTATAATCAACCACGCTTCACCACAGTGTACAATTTACACTGATTCGTCGGCAGCTCTACGAGAGTTCCTAAAACTCTCACTGTCCTAACGAACTTCTGCTAGAAATCCAGAACATAGTGGACACTTACCCATGTCGTGTGCACGTATCATGGCGCCAACGGAACAGCCACCCTGCAATGCAGGCTGTAGATGTTGGAGCACACCCCGTGCGTGAGCAACATCCAGCTCCTCTTGCACCTCAATCAAACGTTGTTCGCCTTGCCAGTGAAAAGAACGTCCACGGCGCACCACTCGTGCTCTCATAGCCCCCGCGCGGTACGAATCTCCCTAGCGGTTTTCCTCGCCAAGACGAGGTACTCCTCAGACGTCTTCGCCTGGGAGTCGCCCTCACGCCAGCTGTGACGAGGGTCCTGGCCACCTCAATACCATGCCCCGTTTAACTTCACGTGCCGCTTTTCTCCCGCTCCTGTTGACCAGGCTACAGCCCAGCATTTGGTGTGGAGTTGCGTTGCCCTGCGAAGCCTACGCCTGGTGCACATCGCCACCGGTGGCCCGCGCCCCGTACGTCCGCCAGATTTCATGGCGTGGATACAAGGTTCACATCATGGCCCCCTGCTCCGATTCCTTCTGGAATCCGGAGTGTATCTGTACATTTGATTTCCCCTTCCGCAAAAAAACTTCCACAAAAAAGTGCGCCAGGCGCTGTCTATCTTGTCGACCTGCGCGTCCGTTTCTATGATCTTGGTCGCCTCCTTGTTCTTCCCTGCGATGAGGGCCGACCATTCTTGTATGTTCTCGATGTCCTCCTTTTCCGTTGGTAACAGGCTACGGAAGGCATCCCAATTAGTAAATTTGTGCTTTCTGGTGTCCTCCGAGGCGGTGAACTCCTCCGGTATGATGACCTCTACGATGTAGTGGACGCTGCACAGCTCGAACCCCACGTTGCGCAAGGTGACGTTGCCCTCCTCGCCGTTCTTCACGAATGTGAGGTCCGGCGTCGTGTCCCTGGCCACGGAGTTCCTGATCCTCGTAGGATCCGTCGGGTCCGTCATGAGGGTGAAGCCCAGGTCTATTGTGTCTTGGAAGTTGGAACAGACCTCGCCCGTTGGCCAATTGCATGCTGTATCCCCATGCCGGGTGCGCCGTGTTGAATTCCCTGCAGGCGACGAGCCTGCGGGTCCCCGCCGTGGCGCTGGCTCAGTGCAGGAGTGTCTTAAACATTTTTGTTTCCAGTGCGAAGGGCTACTGTCGACGTTAAGCAGAAAGGTGCGTTCTTGTGTTTCTTGCCCGAAACGACCTCGATGAGAGTGTATGGTACTTTAATCTTGTGCAACTCGTGTTCATGAAGGTGAGTCCCTTGCGAACCAATGTGCATACCCCCGTAAAGGTTTATAAACCCCTGAATTTAACTGTGAGTTTGGTTTAAAAACTTATAGGTGGCGGTGGCTGCAACAGTTCTCCGGGGAACGCCTGCGCTCCATACTATTGTTTTTCGTCGCAAAAAGAGACCCGCGCTCTCCATTGGGTTTTTTCCGCACGACACACCCCCTGCCCTTTCCTCCTCCCATGAGCACTGGGAGAGAGCACTGTCCAGCTCGGATCCTGATGACCAGCTTTGGCTGGTGAGAGGGCTCAAGAAGCCGACGGTCTCAGGGGTCCTGGAATGAGGACTCTTCCCAAGGCGAACTGTTTATAGGGACGTTTATTCCTCCTCCTCCTCTATCTTCTAGTGCATTGTACCTCTGCGCATGTCTCTACCGCCCCATGACTTGCCACAGGGTTGCTTGACGAACTTGATATGCCTCTAGGCTCACACTTCACGTGGGGAAACATCGGTTTTGGGGAAGGCACGGCCACGGTGGGCACGGCTAAACGACAAAAAAGTCGACGGACTTAGGCGCGGCAGCATTGCGCGAATCTTGTGAAACGGTCCGCGGCGGCGAAATTTGTGTTCCCACTCAGTCAATATTCGAGATATCCGCAGTTTGGCCCAAAAATACTTCGAAATAAAGGGCAGCAAATACATGTCACGTATAGGAAATGGTTCGCGAAAAACTCTTGGCCAATTTTGCGAGATATGCGAGAGAGAGAGAGAGAGAAACTCTTTATTAGAAGAAAGCAGAGAGGTCTGCAGGCATGTATTCGCCTACATGCTACTCTGCGGGGATGGGGTGGAGGAGGTAAAGGCCCTAAAGAAAGTAGGGCGAAAGAGAGGGGAAAAAAGAAGAGGTAAAAAAGAAGGCTACATGGAGTGTTCCGTGGGTCACGTAAAAGTCCATTTGTCTCACAGGATGACGATGTGGAGTTCTACAGTGTCTCTGCGACGCCGATGTCGTGTAAATAATCAAACAGTGCATCTAACACTTTTCGCTGGAATGATGGAGATGACCATTGTCCAAGAAGAGCTTTCAATGATAAGCCCTTTGTTGATGCACTCGATCTTCTTGGCGAGGTGGTTCCTTTCCTGGTTGTACGCCGGACACTCTAATAAAACGTGTTCAGCAGTTTCTGGCAAACCACAGTTATCACAGTAAGGGTTTGTGGTTTGACCGAGGCGATGTCGGTAGGAGTTCGTAAGTGCTGCGTTGAGGCGCAGCCGATGGTAGAGCGTCTCAAGACGACGTGGGATTCGCTCTGGGAGCCTCATTCTCAGGTCAGAGTCTATATCATACAGAAAAGGGTGATGAGTTTCGGGAAAAGACCAGAGACGGTTTCGTTCCTCTAAGGCAAGCTGCTTCGCTAGCGCTGCAGCCTCGTGCTTTGTAAAGAAAATTTTCCTTACATTGCGCAGTTGTAACCCTCTGGGAGCCGCCTCATCTGCTTTCTCGTTGCCGAGAACGCCACAATGTGCGGGTATCCATTGCAAGGTCACACGATGCCCAGCGACGTAGGCTAGATGGTGCAGGTAGGTGATGTCGCGGGATACGTGGTCGTGGAGGCTGAAGCAACTGGCATGCCGTAGGGTTTGCAGCGCTGTCTTAGAATCCGTGAATATGGCTGACTGAGAATGTAGCGAAGAGAATAGAATGCTGACTGAGAATGGCTGACGAAGAATGTAGCGGAGGGCTTGCTTAATTGCATGAAGCTCGGCCGACGTGGATGACGTTGCACGTTCAAGGCGGTAGGACAGCGCTTGGCCGGTAGACGAAACGTAGACGCCCGATGCACTACTGTGAGGTGTAGATGAGCCGTCCGTAAAAATGTGGGCCGTATGCGGATAACAGCCACTGATGTGGGCGAGTTCGAGTTAACGACGTATTACTGTATTTAGTTACTGCCTGAATTTGGAATACTGCCGTGGTTTTTCCTGTAGAGCAATCATAAACATTGTTTTTTTTGTTAATTCTTCACTCCTACTCACCATCTCCTCAGGTGAAAACTGGCACCAAGACAAAACCTTCTTGTCACGAGTTTATAGGCTGAGGTTTCCCTTTCGGCGGATAGGCCCCTAACGGGTCACTCTGATATGCTGGTAAGGATAACACGAAGGACGAGGCAATTTATGTGTATTTGATTGAAAGGAAGGACAATCCAGAGCCTGGGTGTGTTCCGGATCAATAAAATACAGTGGTAAAGTACCGCCGACGGCCCTCCAGCTCAGCGCTACAGCCACGGCTAAAGTCCCGTCCGACGATATTCGAATTTCAAAGTAAGGCTTTACTACTTTCGTCTAGCGGTTTTCGCGGAGGATACGCAATAGTTACCTTTTCACCGGGGATCCTCACTCGCGGCGACACACCCTCGAAGCACATCGCGTGATTCGCCGGGCCCGCAGTCGGCGTTCCGACACAAGGCCGTGTTTTAAGTCGTTCTGTTCACGTAGCGGCGGCACCCGCGACGGGCGGCTGCTCAGCTCATCGGCAGCCGACCAAACCCGCAGCCTCCCACGCATGCGCCGCTGGGTCTTCTCGGGCTATGTGACTCACCTTGCGCCACGTTCGCCGTAAAAGAGGAACGGCGGGTTCGCCGATAATGAAAACGAGGCCGGGCCTCCTTCTGTGAGCGTTGGACGGGACCGAACGGCTTTGAGCCGTGGCCGGCAATACTGCTACTCAAAGGTTAACCAAGCGAAACCAAGACTCCACTAGACTAAGCCAAGCTTTTTCTTTGCATATTCAAGGTTAGCTGAGCGAAGCCGCAACCATTTTTTAAGATTGCGCTGACAGGGCGGAGCGCCGGAGAGTGAATAAAGAAACTCAAGCCGTTGTGGTGTAGAGGTTTCGTCTCAGCTCTCTGTTACTGAGGTCGCTGGTTTCATTCCGATTCATGCCTCCTATATTTCATTTGACATTTTAAGGGTTTATTTAAATTTTCATAGATTACGTTATTTTTTGGTGTTTTAAATGGTTTGGTTTGTGTTCATCAGATCATGTTTTTTGTTACGTTATGTTAACGGAGGGCGAAGTAGTGTCACAGCGGCATTTCTTCATCGAAACGCCGCTGGACGTGGCTTTAGTGGAGTGCTTATGGTACTGGCGAACGGCACTCTAAACACAGACTCCTTAAAAAAGTACGGCAGGTTCACTTTGAGGCGGCTTTTTATTTTAATGACAGACCTAAGTTAAGGTTTTGCTGTTTTTACCGGTGTATGTAAAACCGCTTTTGTGGTTATTTTCGCATGTGTATCCGTTGCACCGAAGACGCAGCAACGTAGCTGTGATCTGCATAGACCATGGTGTGGGGCCGCTATAATTTGGCGCTGCTTAGTTCCGTTTTTTCGCCTGTTATTGGTAATAGCGGGACACGAAATGTTGTGTACGACTTCAGCATCATCCTCGTCATCATCATCATCAGCCTGCGTGCACTACAGGACAGAGGCCTTTCCTACTGACTGTGCAACTGCTCCTCTCTTGCGCTTGCCTAATTTATTCTTTCCCTCTGAATTTTCGGCCTTCCTGCCTCCTCGGAATTGGTTGTTTCTTCTACTTGAAGTTCCGTCTCTCGGTGGCCACCATTTTACTCTAGTTCTGCACTGGTTGTCAGTTATAATAAAAATGGAACGCCATGCGTGGGAGGACTAGTTTTCTGCGCTCCATCACAGAAGCAATTGTGCGTGTTATCAATGTAAGACCCGCTTCTTGTGGCTGGTTCTCATCAAGTGGTTCCGCATTTGTTTCCCCAAAAACCTATCCAACGTCATTGACTTCTTCTACTTCATTCCCTATTTCAGACCTCTGCACTGTGTGAACCAGTGTACAACAGAACAGAATCATGAACTTAAGCGTGTTAACAACGGTGGCGTTTCAATTGCGAACGAACTTCCTGGAAGGGTAGAGCCTTGGTTTTTGAATTTACCTTCGTAGCCGGACCGAGAAGGTTGACGCTTAAAAAACTTGGTGCCTACATCAGTTATCACTTGGCTCCTGCTCATAATAATGTATTTGTTCGAAATTTCGCCGCACGTTAAAGATCCCCAGGTGGACAAAATTACTCCGAACCCTCCACTACGGCGCTCCTCATCGTCTGTGTAGCTTGGGTGCGTTAAACTCCATAATCTATCAATTCCTGCTATCTTTCTTGGCAGACTGAACATTGTGGTTGGAACAGAAGCGCAATTCCTGTCACCTTAGCACATTTTGCGCCTTGCTCGCGACATTGGGGAAATTGCCCGCGAGCCAGCGTGCCAATAGCGTCAGGTTTGCTTACGCCCGCCCGCCCGCCTGTCTGCCTGCCTGCCTGCCTCTCTCTCTGTCAATATCTGTCCCTTCCATTCCCTCTCATTCCCTCTCGCTCTGTCTGTCTTAGCTAAAGTTGCAGCAACACTCTTACGTCAGTTACACATAATTTCCTCTTAAGAGAAACTTTTTCCAAGAAAGTTCCTGTTACTTACCAGTAACTTGTGCCCTGCTTGAAGTTGTATATATGAGGAACGCTGCCCGTTTCGAATATAAAAGGCTGTATGTGAAACAACAACCAAGGTATTTATATGGTCCGGGCACTGTTTCAAATAACGTTGCTGTTCATTTATATGGAGGAGGAGGAGGAGGAATGAACGTCCCTATGGAGCAGTTAGTCTTGGAGAACAGTCCTTATTCCAGAACCTGTTGAGGCCATCCGGCTTCTTGGGCTCTCTTCACCAACCAAAGCTGGTCGTCAGGGTACGAGCTGGACAGTGCTCTCTCCCAGTGCTCATGGAAGAGGGAGGGCGCGGGGGGGGGGGGGGGGGGGTAGGTTGGGGTTTTTATCACAGCCCCACATAATATTGTAAAGCTTGTCCGTAGCCTCACAGAAGTGGAATTGCGAGAAGTACAGGGAGAGGGGGGTGGAATGGGGCTCTAGTTGGGTGCGGAAAAGGTGTTTGTTTGGATGCCTCGAAAGTGGAGTTCTTGTTCTTTTGTGAGGTTTTACGTGCAGAGCACTTTAGGAGCTCGGCTTGTCGTCGTAGCTCGCTCGATGGACCCAAGCAGAGCCACACACTGCGTTCCGTCGTCGCGCCGTAACCCAGAGGCTTTCGAAAACCAAGCGGTTAATATAGAGATAGCAAGGTGGCGAGCTGGGCGAGTTGGTGTACTTGCATCTTGGGGAACAGCGCAAACTAACAGGTACACAAATAAGAAAGAAGTGAACAGGACAAGCGCTTGTCCTGTTCACTTCTTTCTTATTTGTGTCCCTGTTAGTTCGCGCTGTTCCCCAAGATGATATAGAGATAAGGGTTCGAAACTCGTGAACCCCTGGCACTTGTCATACATCTCCGCGTTGTTTGAACGCAAAGAAAACTTTAGGTGCATTTGAGGCAAAATATACGTAATTAACCGGAAGCGCCAGCGTTCATTTGGTTAGGATACGCTTGTCGTATACGTGGCTTGCACTGACGTCACGGCTACAAACTCTGGGATAGCATTCCGCCATGCCGGTGCCGTGGTGCAGCCAGTCGTATCGATGTGTAGCGATCGTGCGAAGACCGTCAGCGCGTCTCAATGGTTATCTGTGCAATCGTTTAGATGCTCCAACCGTACATGTTGGACCAAATGAACAACAAAACTTTTTCGCTTTCCGAAGGTAATCGACCATCAGGGCGACCGCACGAAAGAGCTATGCGTGAAACGACGTAGTCTGTGGCTGGCGCGGATAAACCGTGGCGATCTGAACACCAAGGGGACTGGCATTTTGTGGCGCACACTTTGGAAAAAGGTAAGCCCTCGGCGTATGCGTGATAATTGTTTAGCTGCGAAACGCAGAAGCACTAGGAAGAATCTCGTTTTTAAACATGCCCTTGCGTCCGTAGGCAGACCATCACAGCTGTGGGAAGAGGCACCCGACTGGGCCCCGACGCTGTTACTCGGCTACAGCGCGAAACGTGGAGATCCCGAACGCCACGTTAGCTCAAAAATACGACGGAACCAGGCCCGTGCAGCTGACGCCTAGCGTAGAGCCCAGGCAGCGGCAACAACACAGACGACGCATCCGGGCGCAGTTGCCGCTTCTTCGTTGTCGCCGGCGCCAGCGGAAGACGGAGTCGGCGTAGAGAGCAGTGACGAAACAGGTGAGCGTCTTTTCGTCGTCGTGGTTTGAAACCGAGTGTGCCGAAGAGTGGAGAGACAGTTTTTTTTTTTTCATCCGGTGGAATACCTCAGATGTCGAATCTCCGTCTGCTTCTTTGCCAGTCATGTTACCCATAACCCCTCTCCGCATCTCAAGTGAATTTTTCGCGCTGCATGATCATCCATGCAACAACCTAATTTTGTTCCAGGGATCGCAGTCCAGACAGACCTGACAATGAGCAACATTGAAGCCATGGAGATGGAGTGCTTATCCTTAAACGAGCGCCTCTACGCTGCCCGAAATGAAAACAAGCTGCTGGAGCTGACTGAAGATGCCCAGAAATGTAGCGACACCAAAGTTGTGTACTACACCGGCATGGCGAATTTCCAGATTCTTTACGCGCTGTTCAACGTGGTAGCGGGGTTTATGTCACAAAACGCTAACAACAGCTTGCTGAAGTTTCAGGAATTCCTGCTTTTCTTGATGAAGTTAAAACTACATTTGCACATCACTGACATTGATTTTAGGTTCAACGTGTCAGAGGCCA
The DNA here is from genome assembly GCA_013339765.2 of Haemaphysalis longicornis. Classification (NCBI taxonomy): domain Eukaryota; kingdom Metazoa; phylum Arthropoda; class Arachnida; order Ixodida; family Ixodidae; genus Haemaphysalis; species Haemaphysalis longicornis. Next base: position 641,260 of record JABSTR010001108.1, read on the forward strand.
CAGTGTCGCGCATATTCGACAAATGGCTGCATGCTGCCTACTGCCGCCTTAAGTCTCAAATATTGTGGCCACCTAGAAGTTCTTTGGAACGCACAATGCCTCAAGCCTTCTACGATTCCTTTTGGGGAAAATGTTGCAGTTATCATTGACTGTTTTGAGACAAAGATATAAAGGCCTTCATCATACTTGCCCCGAAGTGAGACATGGTCTCAGTACAAAGGCAGTAATATGGCAAAGTATTTGATTGGCATTGCACCTCAAGGCACTGTTAAATTCATCTCGGGAGGGCATGCTAGCGATAGACATATAACCAGACCACCGCGGTCTTTTAGACAACTTACTTCCGGGTGACGCAGTTCTTGCGGACCGAGGGTTCAATGTGTCTGAAAGTGTGGGCTTCTACTGCGGCAGACTTCACGTGCCGCGTTCACCAAGGGAAAAAGCACTGTCGGCAGCGACGTGCTAAGCACAGGGAACTACCAATGTCAGGTTCAGTCGAGAGGGTAAGGGCTGATCAGAAATGTATGTAATCCTGAAGGCCCCTGCCCATCGATATTGTTTCCAAACTTGAGAAATTGACCCATTGCAAAATTGTTCATTGGTGGCGATTTTTGATCGAGGCTTGCCTGAACCCCCCTCGGTAGGCAGAACTACCTACACGATAGACACATAACAGACCACCGCGGTCTTTTAGACAACTTACTTCCGGGTGACGCAGTTCTTGCGGACCGAGGGTTCAATGTGTCTGAAAGTGTGGGCTTCTACTGCGGCAGACTTCACGTGCCAGCGTTCACCAAGGGCAAGAAGCAACTGTCGGCAGCAGACGGGCTAAGCACCAGGGAACTAGCCAATGTCAGGATTCATGTCGAGAGGGTGATAGGGCTGATCAGAAATAAGTATGTAATCCTGAAGGCCACGCTGCCCATCGACTATGTGGTTTGCCAAACAGGAGATAATTTGACTCCACTTGACAAAATTGTTACTGTTTGGTGTGCCCTTTCTAATCTGTGCCTTTCAATACTAGCATCACTGAAACAATCCGCTAATTGAGCAGGTGCTTTCCGTTGACGAATGACATTGTACCGTCAGCTGTGTAACGGTAGTTGTGATTGGAAACATTTAACTGAAAACGCCCTTGTGTTCGAGATTTGAGCGCACGATAAAGATCCCCAGGTGGTCAAAATTAATCCGGAGCTCTCCACTATTGTGTGCCTAATCGCCTGCGTAGCGTGGGCTCGTTAAACCTCATAATCAACGGAAACATTTTGTTACTCCAGTTATTTCACTTACAATCTGGATGCAATAAAACATGTTGTTTTAATGTTTCAAACAGAAACAAACTTATGGTTCAAGTCAAAGAAAGGAAGATATATTCAGCACGATGCATTTGAAAATTAGACACGTTATTTTTCAGCTATAGTTAGTCTGCAGTCTGCATATTTTCAGTCTGCATATTATTAATGCACTACTTTTTTGTAACACTAAAACACAAACTGGCATTCCTATAGTGCCACTGTGGTTGCACTCGAATTTTTTAGTTATGTTTCTGCTGTTTGTTTTGTTTGAAATGTGTAGAGTAGCAACCTCGGCAGAATGCACTTTTGCAACCCAATTACTCTAAAGTGGCAAGGTGACCATTTACCTTTTTGTTAATTCCGTGTTGTTTGTAGGTTGGCAGTAATACAATGATTGTACAATGCAGTTTCAACATATTTTTGTATTCTGATGTGTGAGAAACCCAGAGTCCTGGCGCGTTCCCTATTCCTCGCCCGCCCGCCGCCGAGGCGAGGGGGGAAAGCTCCCTCTCTTCCTTCGGCGACTGCGTCACTCTCGCCGCGGGGTACGCGTGTCGCGGTGGTCGCTCGTCACGTGACTGGCTTTTCGGGGCCCCGGTGGGCCGGTCTCGGTGCGCGGGACGAAGGAAGGTCTCTTGAGTTCGAGCCAGCAACCAAGACAGACGTGAGTACCGGAGATCCGGCTTTGCCCTTCCTTTGTCTACCCTCTTTGCGCCTGCCTCCTGATCCTCGCCGGACGGCTGGGTCAGGACGAGCGAGGAGTCGACTACGTTATTGGTGGAGCGCCAATAAACGCGAGTTTGGCCGTTTCGTTGCGTCTTGTGTGTTCCTTGCTGTTCTCTGCCGCTACGCCTGTCGGCGGTCCGTGGCGGAGTTCAGCCGAGCTAGCCTTGCGGCCGGAACCCTGGTGCCCACAGATGTTAGGTGTGTTCAATATTGTCTGGCGCTCATGTGCAGAGTGTTCGTTTTGAAAGAGACATGGCACTGAGGGCTTAATAAAGAAGTCAGTGCATTAATAGGTAACCACATGGAGCGACAGCGGCAATTGTCCCTCAAGCGAAACTGCAAGTTTGCAAGCTTGTTCTATATTCCCATCATAAACACTGCATGCTCTTTTAGCAAATTTCATCAAGATAGTCTCTTTCTTCACACTGGCAGGCACAGCTGTGGTGAAATAAACTGTGCAAGCCAGACATAAGTCCTTGCCTTATTTGCACTCGGGACAAAACCATGTCTTCTCTTTTGGTGCCCGTTTTAGTCAGACTCAGGAGAAATGAAACCACTTGTAGCTGCATGCCTCGTTGTCACAAGCTACCATTTTGCCTGTATCCGGTCCACGACAGAAGCAGTACTCTACTCTGTTTGCTGGCTGTTCTTCACGACTTCCGTCTTGCCTCGTATAGTATCGGCTGAGCAACTGGGGCAGGATGACATTCCGGAAAAACTGTTTTGCGGAAGAAAAAAATGTTTCTGCAAAACGGATCATTGCGTCTCACTCTCTCAATGTGTAGCGCATTTGGTCCCCCCCACCACGAAGTCACAAAAGTCAACATGGCACAGTCATCTGTGTCTGAATTTGGTAGTAGTACGCGTGATTGTCCAAAAGCTGAAATTTTCCATCAGCGTAACTCAGACATGAAATATTGGTGGTGATATCTTGAGCATCTCTCTGCAACAATTGGCACCTAAATTCCACGACACCTCTTCCGCAGCAGTTGCACGAGATCATGGCGTCCGGGGTTGAGCCGATGAACGGGTAAGCAGCACTCAGGTGGAGTCCAGACCTGTGGCACTGGAAGTTCTGGTGCTTTGCAGCTTCTTTGGCTTTGTAATCCTCTAAAGCATCTTGCTCATGTTCCAAGCCCCACATGATGGCAGCAACTCTGAGGGAATTTTTTTTTTCAGGGTAGCAAACAGATTTTACCAGCGATAAGCTAGGACTGCACACTCGTGTGGCACACACTTTTCATTACCGAAGCTGTCACCCTGCCAGCACGGTAAAAGAACCAGTCTGGTGAGTTATTTTGCTACCTTGTTGCACCCTCAACTGTCTTCACCGTGTCCTCCCTGATGGAAAAAGTGGACAGAAAGTCGTCGGCCTTCTTGAAAAGCGTGTCGAGGTTGTCTTCCAAGTTAGTTCTCATCTCGATACAACTTCCTCAAATGGGCAGGCTGTGTTTTTACAGGCTCCTGGAAGCTTTCACAGTACTCTGGAAGCACAGAAAATACTGCAGGTATGCCGTCTGTGCTCTGAAACGCTCTCTACAGGTCGGCAAGCTCCTCTGGGGTTGCTGGTGGGACGTCCAGTCGTTTTGTTTATTCGTTCACTACTGAACTGCTGCTAATAATGATGTCTTCCAGTTTTCGCGTCTTCCCCTTTGACGAAGTGAAGTCTATGTCTTTTAGCCTCTTGAATTGTACCTTTGTAGGCGGCCGATGAAGCGGTGCGGCCGAGCCCACGTTTATTGTGGTTGAGTTGGCTGTTGCCATGGTTCGGAACGAGGCACATAGAACGAGGGGGCCCTTCGAGACCGGGTGCTGAGTGCTGCGTGTCCTTCGTGCCCCGTTGGCCCATCTGCCGATGATGATGGTGGCGCTGACGAAGGTGATGATGGTGGCGCTACAGGGCGACGCAGCGGCAGGAACCGCAGCCCCGAGTCCAACCTGTCCACGGCTTCGCGGCCCTCGAAGACCTTCTACTTCGGCGACAAGACCGACACCAGTTACCACGGCAGTCGCCACAAGCTGCACGCACAGCCTGACGGCTACTTCACCATAGAGAAAGACCGCTACGTCCAGCCGCCGCGTCGCTTCCGGTCCGAACCGCGAGAGCAGCGATACTACTCCGTCGAAGACCTCACGACGCGCTTGTACGCGACGACGCCGACGTCCTCAACCAAGAAGCCAACTTTTATCGACAGGCAGCGTTACTTTCCGGCCACGCCGCCGGCGAGCCCCCCGCCGAGGCTCGTAAAAATCATGTCCGGGTCACCAAATTGTAGGCGGCCGATGAAGCGGTGCTGGCCGAGCCCACGTTTATTGTGGTTGAGTTGGCTGCGCCATGGTCGGAACGAGGCGCATAGAACGAGGGGGCCTTCCGAGACCGGGTGCTGAGTGCTGCGGGTCCTTCGTGCCCCGTTGGCCCATCTACCGATGATGATGGTGGCGCGGACGAAGGTGATGATGCTGGCGCTACACCGTCTCTACGTACGCAGGAAGCCAGAAGTTTTCTGCATACCGCACGCGTCAGGCCCCGTAAGATCCGGGTGGTAGGTAGGTCGCGTTTAAGGGTTTTTCGCAGGAAAAGCGCGAAAAGCGACTAGCTCAGCAGCAAACGTGACCGCTCTCCGAACTGCTCACGCCGAACTGCCGGCACCACTGCACCAATATGGCTGCAGCAGAGCGAGCGGCCGAGCGTGGCGTCACGTGCAAGCCATGTATTGGTTTTTACGATAATAAATGAAAAAAAGTGGCAGTGCAGCGCCGGCACGTGCGGGAGGAAAAACAAGCACGAAAAGAACAGAACTCCCGCTGGCGCAGTTTCAGGCAGGGGGCGTGCGAGCACTGCGAAGGCGGGAAATTTGAATTGCATTGGGTGGTAGCAGCGAACGGATAACAGCGCTGCAGCGCCGTTATCCGTTATCGCCCGTTATGGCGAATCACTGCTCTGCACTTCCGACAGCTTTCACATTGAGTGGAACGGCTTTAACTTAAATTTTTATGTGGGCAGGAGTACATTGAGGGGGGTACATAGAGGGGACAGCACGCCACTTCTCGCCGAACTGCCGACTAGCCCGTTGTGTCAGATCTCGGGCATGGTGGTGGGCAGGAAATATCTTCCTTATGACTGTATCTACCGCTTTGGCTAAAAAGCCTGTTGTGTGTGGTAGCTTCCTCTGGCACATTGTGTAGCAAACGAGGGAGTCAACAAAATGGTGCACAGAAAAAAAAACTTGAAACTGAAGGCCACTCGGTACATACTTTATTTTTTTATCGTAGCATTCAACCAAGCAGAAATACTCGTAGGAAGACAAGTATTTTTTCCGAACGCTTAAGGTACAAGAAGTGCCGACAACACCTTGAGCTCGTAAATGACCAACAGCAGAGACGGGGTGGTGCGACACCATGATATCTTTCAATTACGGCATAGTCACCGTTACGTCAGTTGAAGTAGAATTTAGCAATTACGGCGTCGGACATGCAGCACAGATTGCACCAGGGCAGCGTAGAAGCAAACGCGCTGCCACTGGCACATTTTTTACGCCGAGAGGACATTCCCAGAATTCTTCAGAGTTTATGGCTAGGTTCGAGTGTCACTGGCAGTCTTGATAGTCGTGGCAGTGGTACTCGTTAGACTCTTTAGTGTAGACTACAAGCAAAGACCCGTTGCCTCCACGCACTCTGTGCCGTCAGGGCAGTGGCTGCAGGTCTCGCCATCCTTGTAGATTGGAAGTGTCCGCACGTTGCCTACGGGGCCGTAGTTGCACACGTAGAGCTCCTCGTACCGGCCCTTGCTGCCAGGAACGCTGTAGTGGGCGTAGCCGCAGCCCACGAACCGTGTCTTGGCCCAAATCATTGGGTGAAGTGCCCGAACTTTTCGAATTTTCCTCTGCCTTCGAACCGATCTACGTACTGCGCATCGTAATGCGGGTACTCGTCGAACCAATGCTTGATTCTGGCTTTCCATTTGGGAGTAAGGGGTTTGTTGGAGGCGTGACGGGCGAGGTTCTGGCCCGTCGATTTGAACACTTGGTGGTGAAACGGTCCTGAAGTTTATCGTGATGCAGCCTTTCACCAGCTTGATGCACTGTCGGCCCACGCCTGCGCCACGGCCGCCATTTCTTCGTCCCAGAGCAACTGGAGCATGTTCTTGGCCGGCGGGTAGTCTTCAAGCTTTCCCTTGGCGACTTGCTGCGGTAGTGGTTATGGAGCTTGAGAATTAGCTCGCGGTCCGCAGCACTCACGGTTCGGTTGTGGATCGTACAATCCTCGTTCGGCTTCAAGCACGCTGTGTGGTGGGCCGCTTCTTGTAAGCCTCCTTGCACTCCTGTGTAGTGGGAACAATAAGCGACGGAAGCCAAAAGGCGGCAAGGAGCAGCTGAAGGCTATTCATGTCTGGGGACTCCTATAGGTCGTGGTCTGCGATTCCTGGTTGATTTGACGTCTAAAGTGTGGCCAGATGGTTCATTCTGAACATAAACACAGCGAGACAACAATGACGACTAGGACTGAAGGGAAGCACAGATAAGGTGCAGACAAGCAACTGAGCCTATTTATTGCAGCTCTCAAATAAATATGGGTTTTACGCAACAAAAACAGAACAAAAGCCGTGGGATTGCAACCTAAAAATAAAGGTAGACGTAATCACAACGTGCCGTCTCTATACTCTGTCGAGTTATGCCCTACCTCATCATTTTAAGTAATTTATCTCTGTCTCTGTTAAGGCCACCGACAGCTTGCTGACGCACTTTTCGTCATAGCTCACGGCTATCTCAAAGTCCTCGTATACTTCCCGCGTACCGGCGTCCTTGCCTTTTTCATGATGTTGCAGTCTTCTAGACGAGGCGTGCAACTGTGCATTTTGCGGTTGCGTGCCTCACTTAGACTGCAACATCATGAAAACGTGCAAGGACGCCGGTACGCGGGAAGTGTACGAGGACTTTGAGATAGCCGTGAGCTTGACGAAAAGTGCGTCAGCACAGGTTCAAATGTGGGTGGGCTAACAGAGAAACCCGTAGCATTTTTCTTAAAGATTATGACCCGCACCCGGTATCCTTTTTCGACGGGGATAGTTTAGTTTACCGGCGGGGTGATAACGTCTGGACCCATTTGACGGTTTTTTTTTTCGAAAGACATTAAAGGGGTGAGCTGCCCAATGAAATATTCCGTCAGCAACTTGCGCGTGCCTAACAAAAACGAGATAAATTGCTGATTTATGGCTAGGGTATACACTCCGACCAGCGCGTTTAGGACGCACGCTGTGATTACTGGCTACAGGCTTATTTTCAGTTGCAATCGGCGCGGTTTATTCCCGTTGCGCGATCGTTTTCTTGAGGAAGGACAGTAAATTGCCCTGGGTGAGATTCGGCAACTTAAAGATCCCAGGTGGTATTTAGCCCTGATCTCTCAATAATCGGGTACGCCGTCCATACTTTTTCCTGTATGCCTTCCGAGCTCTACACGCAAAAACGCAAGGTAGCCACAGCAGGAGCAGTCCATGTGGCATAAAATGCTGCAGTACAGCCACTAATTTCACATTCCCTGAGGGAATCGGGCACGTTATGCGGCTACATCAAGCGTCGTTGTCGCTGGAGCCGAAGTAGAGATCGCCAGTTTGATCTGGCTGGACGAAACGTTTTTTAGGACGATTTACAAGCCAAAACGAAGAGTGGCTGTACTGAGATGGCACCGTTAAAACTAGGAGGTATATTATTTCCCGGAATCATGACTAAATCACGCAGTCACAAGTTCATTAGAAACGAAGAAAAGTGGGGTATCTAAGAGCTGGGAATATAGCTCCATTCAAACATAAGTCGTTTGACAGAGTTCGACAACTTGGTTGAGCGGCCTTGTCGCGCTCGTCGATCAAATCCGGTGCAGCCGTCGACCGCCAGCGGTGGTTCAAAAAAAAACGTGGCTAAGGCTTGTTCTGTGGGCAGATGACCAAGATTAGGATGCATACAGGCCACGGTATCTGCCGATTTTCTTACGCGAAGTCGAACGCTTAAAACGCCCGTTGGCTACGAGATTTCGGGCACGTTAATATCCCAGGTGGTCAAAATTTACTCTTCGCGTGCAATACAACTCAATCAATACGCATCGCTGTGCATGAACCGGTCCACACGGTTCGCTTCCTGAGCCTAACCGGTTAACGCAGTAAGCACGCAAAAACGTCGAGGGCAGCCACAGCAGGAGCAATCGGGTGGCCGGCATAAATGGCGGCAGCCTTTTGCGGCAGCTACAAACATAGAGTTTCTAAGAAACTGTATGGCTACAAAGAACTTTTCCAGTGCAGACCGGTGCCACACTGCGTGCGCATGCGCAGTATGGGCTCCGGCCACGGTATTCGTCGACGAAAGACCAAATTAACTTGCCTGTAATTGCATGGGAGGTAGATTGCGGAATCGAGAAACTTCACAAAGAATAAGTCACCGGGCCCGGATGGGATCAGCGCCGAATTCTATCAAGCTTTCCTCAAAGAGCTGGGCCCCATTTTAGCGATAGTTTTTGAAAAAAAAATCGGGCAGAAAAAGCCGCTCCTCGCTGCCTGCGGGAGAGTAACGTGGTTTTAATACCCCCAAATGACCAAATCCGATATGTTACCAGCACTAACTGACTCCTATTAATAGCACTCTTGTCTACTGACTATCCCAGCTGTACTCGGTTACAACCTAATAACGGCAATGAAAGTTGCCCCTTGCGCATCATCACCGCAACCGGCGGTTCATTCCGCTCGGCGCAAGGAGTGATTACTGAGACTATTTTTGAAGCACAAAATACAAACTCGTAAAAACAAAACCAGTGAACTTAACGTTCTTGAAATTGAATTTTTAATGTCAGATACATTACCACAACTAACGTTATCAAAACGTAAAAATATAAAAATTGCCATTCCACTCAAAAGTCGGTGCAAAAATGACACAACAGAACCTTATTGAGAAAAAATAAAAAAAAATCCGGGTTACTTTTTATGGTTTACGTGTAGTATTTTACACACGTATGCATTATTTATTAGCTTTGAAATTATGAAGTATTAACGTATTTGGTCCTTATTTTTGTTCGCAAATTTCCCTCCATCTCATTCTCCAAACATTGACGTCTCGTATGAGGTCGATTTTTTGGGGGGCGGAGCATGACTACGCCGTTCCACCGTAGCCGCATTCGTTTACTGTTTCTTCGACTCCAGATTCTTCGTCGCGTTTTGCGGTAGTGAGCGACTTCACCTCACCCAAAAAGCCTATCAACGACGAAACAGCTGTGCAGGAGAACTGCAGGGGCATTGTTCTTTGTGCCACGTTCAGCGTACAGTTTTGGAACGTATACGTGAAGCTGCGAGAGGTGCACCCGAACTTTAACGCGACAGAAAACTTGCCGCACGACAAGTGAGTACACCGTGTCAGTTTCCGGAAGATTTTGGGCATCAAATCCAAATCGAATGCGCAGGCCGGGAAGATGACAACACCTTTGCGGGAAAAGGCCCTGAAGTGATAACCGCAGACGCCGCACTGAGAAGTACGACGGCTTCACTTTGTGCGCGCTGAGAAACATTGCGCACTATTTCTTCCGACGCAACGAGCCTCCTACTGCGTAGAAGACTGCCGGAGAACTTCGGAGGAGTGAGCATCTCCCAAGCTTTCGAACGTGGGACCATCCGGCTGCCCTCCTGAGCGACTTCGGCTCGCCTTTGAGAACGCGAACGAAACTCGATGATGATCTAGCGCCAGGACATGCTGATTTGTTGGCAGAAGTACCTTCCTCAGATCACTGAGTACAGGCAGCAGCAACGCAAGGTGTTCTACACAGACGAAACTTGGGCAAACACTGGCCACACCATGACGAAGGCTTGCAATGAGACAGTGAAATCGCCTCAGGACGATTTCCAGCGTAGTTTGACAAGCTGGGCTCAAACAGGCCTCCGAAGAAGGAGCGCGGGCTGATAGTCATCCACATCGGGCAACGAGGATGGCTTGTTGCCGGCTGTCTGTCCGTCTTCAGAGGAACGAATGGGGGAACTATCACGAGGAAATAGGACGGCGAGCATTTCGAGGCTTGGTTTGACTCTGTTTCTCACTAAGCTGCCCCAGGGTAGTGTTGTCGTCATGGACGACGCGTCCTACCACTGCAGATGCTTGGAGACTGTCCCGACCAAGTCCTCACGCAAGCCTGACATACTAGCCTGGCTGACATCAAAAGGTATCCCGTGTGATACACCGATAGCAAAGAAGCAGCTTCTTGAACCGGTGCCACCGGTAAAAGACCGGGTGGTGAAGTTCAGAGTTGATGTAGCGGCAGAAAAGCTGGGTGCGTCGTTCTAAAGTTGTCACTCACATACCACTGCGAGCTAACCCATTGAGCTTACCTGGGCGCACATGAAAGGTGAAGTAGCTAGGCAGAACACTGACTTTCAAGATTCCCAGCTTGCGGAAGCTCCTCATCACAGCAGCTGAGGATGTTTTTCGGGACAACTGGGCCAAGTCTGTGGAGCACGTAATTGGCACTGAGGGAAAGTTGCCGAGAGGCGTGTGGCTTCCGCGACCCTATGGAGCCAATCATCCTCGGCCTCGGGGAGGAAAGGCGCGACGTCTGTGGAAGTGCAGATGACGACCCCTCTGGCATCTAGAGAATGGAGTGAGGTAGTCTTAAGCTGCAGTCTTAAGCTCAGAAGCTCCTAATGGCTCGTTTAAGGGCCCACCAAATGGTGAATAGCGGTCTGTCCTACAACGAGCTTGTCACCTGTGTGCCACGTAAACGCAGAAATTTTGGTCTGTCTGTGACTCGATTCAGCCATCCGGCCAGACTGAAACAAAACTGCGCAATAGTCTTATCCACAGCCAAATCTAAACGTCTAAGTCCGGTGCCATTGTTGACACTTGTCAAAGTTGTTGAACAAGAACAAGACATTACCCAAATATCAGGCAGAAAATCAATACATAAGTGATATGTTCCTTTATTAAAAATTTACGGATGCTTGATTTCTGCGATAGCAAAGGAAACACTACATCTACGACAGGAAACCGTCGCCTGCTGTTTCCCACGCTACTATAGCTTTTAAGTGGTATTTAAGAAATTGCATTTAAGAAATCAAACGGCAACAGCAACGAAAGGTTCCACTAGATAAGATCCACGTTCCTCGCCCCGAATTTTCTTACTTCGTCCCTCCATCGGGTTATTGGCCTTCCCGTTCTCCTAGTCCCGTAATAGCAGTTTTGTTTCTAAAAATAAAAGCTTTTTCTCTAGAAAATAACTTTCTTTCTCTCTCTCTCTGTCTAGACCAGTGTTGTGCACGTTCCTCCAAAATAGGAACGAAAGCTCGTTACTCGTTCCTTGCCAATTTTTAAAACGAGTTCCCGTTACAAGTTCCTTTATTGCGAAAGGAACGCGTTCCAGTTCCACTTCGAAAATTGGAACGTGTCGTTACATTAACGTTACAATTAGGTTTTTAAATTAAAATATAGTGTCGGATAATCCTGGGTCGAAATTAAGTGAGACATTTAAAACTCACATCGAACTACGTATATTATACGAATATTAACACTACCGGCAGCAGATTATCTGGAGATAAAGATAATCAAAAGAAACGCGCATAGGCGAATTTTTTCAGGGAGCGTCGGACAAACTCCAGACGGCTCGAGGACATTTCGGTGCAGGATATTTCGGTGTACGGACATATCGGTGTACGGGCATATCGGTGTACGGGCGTTTCGGTGCAGGCACATTTCGGTGTACGGACATTTCGTGTACGGACATTTCGGCGACCAAATTATCCGGTGCTTGCCTGTTTGCGACCGCCGTTATATTTTTATTTCCACCTAACGTGGGTTATGGACAACAATCTGGAGCAGTGAATTTATTTCTTGATTGATGCCGTGTTCGATGTTTGCCAGGTATTTTTATAAATTCTACATTTATATATTTTTTCATTTAATACCTCTTCCTGGGGACACCTGTTATATGCAGCCGATTGAATTCTTTAGAACACGTTTTTTTTATGACAGGTTGTTAATTTATATTCGGTCTTTTTAGCTAAGACAATTACCCGTGGTTTACGATGGTCTACCGCCTCTTTTGTATTTTTTAAATCACACCCTCAAATTACATAAATTACATGCACACTCTCAATATCCAAAAAGTAACAAACATTAGCTAGCCCATCAGAATGAAGAAAACCTTATGAAGAGTATTACGTAGGCTGGGCTGCCTTGCTAAAATGAATTCGCGAACACTGGTCTAGGATATTGCCGGGGAGGAAAAACGGGCCTTTTGGAAAACAGCCGCAGGTTCTAATGTCCTAAATGCTGATTAGCGCGTACCGTTGGGCATACAAATTCCACCCATTAGTGTTCCGGACAACCAACCTTCGTTTAATGTTTACAAGCCTACATTTACCACATTTTAATTCTTTGTTCTAGCGCCCCCCCTCCCCCCACCTCCCGCCTGTACGCTCGAATCTCGACCAGATTTTTTTCAGCCATATTATTTTCGGTTTCCCCTGAAAATCCTACTGGCGTGGTGGAGTTCACGGTCTCCGAAGCGTCACCACAGTGATTTTTTTAATTTTTTATTTATAATATACTGCTAGCCTCTTAGTGGAGGCTTTTGCAGGAATTGGGGTGATACATTCAGAACAGTGACATAGCACACTTCGCGTTTTAAAACAGAGAGAAAGCTTTACATTCACCATGGGCGCACGAAACCTCTATAATGTGACACAAAAAGCCACTAAAAAGCCGCTGAGAACACAATTGGCCACTACGGTTTCCTGGCTATGCTCTTCCGCGCGTCGCCGTCATATCGACGGCGCCCCCACTCCAGGAATTGCTCTTCTTCTGCGCCTTCAGGTCGCCCCTTGGGAATTAACTCATCAAGTCGCGCATATCATTGACACCCCAGGTATACATCGATTCCCTCCCATTATAAGGAGCAAAAAAAAAATGAATAGGCTAGTGTGACGAAGCGGCAACAATCGCCTTCAAGTTTTCGCAGTCCAGTCGACGCAATGGTGGAGCACAAGTGACACCCCTCTCTCTCTACTTGGGGGGATGATTGCCGGCGGGGCTCAGCTTTCCTCCTTCCCCTAGTAACGCCACCGTAAGTGCGATCGTTGGTTTGTTAGTTTTAAGTAGAACTGACACCGAATGCAACCGAAAGCGAGATTGATTGAGAGAATAATTAAAACGAAATGCACACGTGCCTAATCGACCTCGTTTTTCTGTTGTTGTTTTTTCGCGGAAGTTTTCCTGGGGGGGGGGGGGGAGGAATAGACTAAAAGAAGCAATTTCTTGCACCGTTGGGTGAAGTGAAAGGAAACCGCTTTGGTACCACTTAAAGAATTAGGGTTGTTCACATGAATGTTAAAATAACAAATAATGGTTTGAATGGATGCAAATTAACACCGTTAATTTTACCATCTGCTACAGAAATTAGGTTTCACGTGGCAATGCTCCGCCAGGGTTTAGCGTTCGTTTTCCACGAACGGCGGCGCAAGCACAAGTTTCGAAACGTAAAATCAGATCAAGTCAACGAAATTACAATATTAAAGCTAAAATGTTCAAAGAATGCCTGGGACATCCCCTCGCTCAAAATTGTCTGGGCCAAGACTGTTGTGCAGCCAAAAATGTCCGTGCACTGAAATGTCCACACCGAAACGTCCTGGACCGAAATGTCCGACACCGAAATGTCCGGATCTCGTTTAGCAGTCCGTCCGTTTCGTTGGCTACGTTGTTACCGGGTAGTCCGGGACCGGTTTGCTCCTGAGCCGCGAGGAAGGGCGAGTAGGAAGGGTGTGGTGGCACGGACCTAGCGAAGGCAGGCCCGCGGAAACTAACCCCCTACCGCGACGAATGCCCAATCGCCCGCCGGGTCCAGGTCAACCCAGTAACAACGCATACGTCGTAATGGACGGACTGCTAAAACTTTCTATTCTTTCCCCGCCATGGAACAATTCTATCAGCCAGACGCGCATTCTGGCCTCTCCAGACAAACGATGAAGGATGAAAAGCATTCTCGCGGCTGCCCTATTCACTTGTCGAACGCCGCGTAGCAACCAGCATGAAAAGCAAGCACAAGCTGCGGCATGCTGCGTGGTTATTCTTCTGCCTTTGACCTTCGAGGAAGAGCGTACGGACTGAAGGGCGGGGCAAAACAGACCATCTTATAGGAAGAGAAAAGCAGTAGCGCTTTGTGATTTTTGTACTCGAGCCTTGGCATCAAAAAAAGCCAAATCCTAGCGATGTAACGGCAGGAACGCCTGTTCCTGCCGTTCCTTCAAAAACTTAACGAGTTACCGTTACAGTTCCACCGACCCTTAATAGAACGGTGGCGTTCCTCCGTTCCTCCAAAAAGGAACTAGTTCCAGGAACGCCGTTCCGTACAACACTGGTCTAGACCCGTCTCTTGGTATCCACTCGGGTATCCACCCACCGACCCCAGAGTGGGTGGGACTGGGAACCCTGGTGGTCCACCGATTGTCGAGTCGTCTAACTACGTCGCCAGCCCAAGTCCATTTCCTTTTGTTTACTAGAGAAACTATAATATCACATACTCAAGTTTCCTCCCTGATCCAGGAAGCTCATTTCATATCCCTGAGCTTTACTCTGATCACAATTAGCTCCATTGGCCAGTTGAGCGAACCCAAGTTTGCTTTCTAGTTGTTTAGTAAGGCGCCAAGTTTGCGCTCCATGTGTCATCCCCGGCGGGATGCATTGATTGTATATTCTTCTTCTGAGTTGATAGAGGTAGCTTACTTTTCATTATTTGGGAGTGTTTGCCGAAAGCCCTCCAGACCGTACCTGTTCTGCGCCGAATTTCGCTCTCGTAATTCGGGTATGCGCTGACAACCTGTCCAAAATATACTCCTCTACTTGTTCTAGTGTTTCGTTACATAAGCTGAAAAGCGCGCTTTCGGCATGCTTCTTCATCGTCACTTTAGATTTAGTCATACAGTCAGAAGCTCGATCTAACAAAACCCGATTTTACCAATTTTCCGGTCCAACGAACAACGGCGCGACCCAGCTCTGTCGTCTGCTTTAGCGACGGTTGTTTTGGGCCTGTTTTGGCGCAGCTTGGCGTTCATTGAGCGCTTCCTTCTCACGGCTTGATTAAATTGTTCGACAGCACCTCCTGGGTAACCCAGACACGACGGAATCAAATGGTCGTATGGCAAGATACGCTCAAGATTGGTTTGCAGGGCAGAAAACAAATGTGGAGACCAATACAGACATCTGGCCGCTAAACAAAGCAGTACCTTGTATCGCACTGTCTTGCCACGAATGGGAATCCAGCTTATAAATTGGTGAATAGCACTCGGTTGTGTTTTAACAGGTATTACAAAAGGCGAAAGTAGAAACTGGTTCTGATAAATAGTGATTATAAAAGTTCCCTCAGCTTTCTCACAATTCTCAACCTTACTATAGTTTCAATCGGTATAAAGGGGAATCACTACGCTCACATGCAGAATCGTTTTGGTGTCTGCGCTTCTGTCGCGCGGTGGTGTATCCCCAAGCTAGCACATCAGGATGGCCAGATTCCGCTGTCTCACACTTGCAAAGACGCCGCTCTCCGTTTTCTTTCTCCCGACTCACGTCCGGGCTACAGCGGCGGCGTCCGCCTCTCTCGCCCGGTCGTGGCCAACGCTGCTGCTGCGTTGGGGACGTCGTCCCCGCGAATCCCAGGTAACGGCTGGCAGAATCTCTGGTTTCACTCTTTGTAGAGCCAAGTTTGTGAATTCAAGCGACGTCGCTTGGGCAGTTGTTGTATTCGTCGTTTACAGCTTTGCTTTCAAACCAACTTCACAGCGTGGATTGGCGACAACTTTTTTTCTCTCCAGTTATTTTTTCTATTTGCTTGCTTCTTTCTTGGTTAATTTGGCTGTCCTTGGTTGTGTACTGTTCATCCCGTGTTTCATCGTTAGCCTTGGTAGTCTCCCTAGCCTCTGCGCATCCAGGCTTCTCATGTAAAGGTACCTAAAAAAATTAGCTGTCCACCTACGTTGATTCATTGCTCTCAACCTCCTCTATCACTCAACACAGATTTTGCGCTCGCATATGTCGCGTTCGCTTTCCCCACTGTTAGCGCCGTCTGTTGAGACCATTGGGACCCGGCGGCCGAGCTTAGACTGCGAGGCCCAGGGCGCCAACCATTCTTCTTTGTATTTGGTGGGTAAAAAATTGCATTCAACTTGAAATTGTTTTTACTTTGCTCTGCCCGTAAATTAAAAATAAATTGAAATTACACTGAAAGTACAAGTTATGCATTGACGGTTTTTCCCTTATAGGCCTAATGTTTTCTTTTTACTGAATCGATGTTGACAAATAGTGAACACGTTTTCTACGCTTAATAAATTGAAAATGTTTTGTCTATTTAACGTCTTGTTCAAGGGTTATTAAAATTTGTCCTGGCGGCTGATCGAGAAACAGTTTATGCTTAAGTAACCGAAGCAAAACTATAGTTTTGAAGAACTGTAAGGGCAGCTTGGCAGTGTCATGAATCGAAGAATGCAGCTTCATAAGATGCGTTACCTCGGCCGGCTGCTGCTGTTCCTCCTGCTTCGCCTTCGGGCTATTAGTCGAGAGCCGATTGGCGGGGCAACCTGAACCACCTCGATGTCTGCAGCGCTGCAGCAGGTGCCTATCGTGATCATAGTTATTCCTCTTTTGCAGTGGGACTCTGGCTGGTCTTACTCGTCCTTCTTGGGGGGATGACTGCTTCGACGACGCCGAGACAGCGCCAAGGAAGCAGTAGTCGTGAATGTGTCACCCGATTTGTAATTGCACGGAGAAAGGGACAGTAAAGCAAACCAGTCCACCATCGTTGGTAACCTACCAATATATGGAAGGAATGCAGGGAACGGTTGCGGTGTCACATTGTGTCGCCCCGGAATTCAAGCTTACAGTTCCGGAAACTGACAGTAGCCTTTATTTTCATTCCTCGTCAGAGTATGCTTCTGCGTCGTGCCAGTTAACATGCTATGCAAAATGAAGAAGCAAAGTTTGCTGTGAGCCTAAGCTATTGGGGTTCGCTTAGGTGGTACTGTAACAAGCAAGAGTCTGGTTCCGAGTTGATGTGAACGGGCCAACGCTGCAGGGGCTCCCCTGCGATGAGCTCTCAAATCAGGGGGGTGGGGGTGCCACATACACTTACTGAGCATGGAATGCAGTTCTCACCCTATTTGGGCGTTCCTATTAGGTCGTTTACAAAGTACTCAGCTTTTAGGGAAAAAAAAGTGTGCCAAATATTCTACATTACAGATTTGTATACCGCCAAAGAAGAAAAGAGAATGCAGCGGATACCATTTACCTTCGGCCGATGCATGGATGTACATGTAACCAAATAAGACAATGTATTAGCAATCTCCTCCCGCAAAAATTTTGTTAAAGCGATGAGTATTACCTGAGAAATCGTAAATCGAAAACCGCGCATTATCGTCGCGCCGCGTTTCCTCCTCCTTTCGCTGTTGACGGCGCGTGAGCCTTCCCTCCCATGATGCTGCGCGCTTCAGCTGTGACGTACTTCCGCTATGGCGCTCCGCATACTGCCGTCTGCTACGGGCAAGCTTTGTTGACACCATGAATCCCACACTCCGCTCAAGGCTGGAAAAGCGAACGAAAAATCTGGCCGCATTTGTGCGGCGGCCTGGCCTTGCCCTTTCGCGGTGTGCGTTGCTGCAGGGCAGCACGTGACTTTTAATCGGCGGCGAACTCGCAGCCGCTCGGGGTGGATCGTGCGCTCGGTCCCTTTCATGCACCGCGCACTGTTTATCCAAAAAGCGCGGTATCAGATGTGGCCCCTCTGGTGCCGGGTCTTATTTTGCGGTGGTGGTAATTCCTTCCGGCGGCATGTGAAAAAGACATTTTAATCCGATACAGAACCCGTGCACAAAACGCTTCAATCATGTGACCAGTTAAGCTTGGGGCGACGCGTGGTGGAGAGCGGCAACGTTGGCAAAACATGCTCCGGCGCGGCTCTGAGCTTTCTATTCGCCGCGAGCTCGACATGTAGGTGGCGACAGCGTCGCGCTGCTAGTGTGGATGCTCCGCTGAGCGGCCCGTAAGAATGCACACTGTGGGCGCGCTTCGTGCCTTGTTCCCGCGGTATGTGCGCACGAAAGGTGCAAACAAGAGTGGTATGCTGTAGTTCGGTTCCTCTACGTTCAATGTATAGCATGGAAGCGGCAGTCAGTTTTCATTACTACGCCAAAAAAAGCAACGACTCATCGGGAATCTCAGAATGGCCGTAATTGTGACAATGAACTTGTACGCTGTGGCTCGTAGCAAGCTCGATCTTTCCAGACTATGGCTTTGAGCCTTCAATAAAAGCATAAATAGAAACAAATCAGGAAGCTTCGATCTCTGAAATTCAGTTTACAACGGCAATCTCAATCGCTTTCACTGGTACCGTGACGCATTCTTGCATTTGTGGGATGCCCTGAAATGGTAACACTACTTAACTGCCCCGAAATTCTTTCTAAGAGCTTACGATATTTTTTGTGTGTTGAAAGGGTAACATAAAATTACTGAATTTTGATCAGCGCAGAGATATAGTCTTTTAAATGAAATTTTAACGACTCTGAAGGAAGGTTTGATGAATAACGGTTTTGGATCACTTATTTACGGCTTTCGTCGCAAGTGAACTTGCGAATTGAATTGTCAACGCACGCAGTACAATCAACATCTCATGTTTAGTTAGGTTTTCGCAAAGTGACAAGCAGGTTTACAGTGTGCAAACCAAGCTTCTGGGACCTCACAGTGAGCACAAATTTTCTGTTACGGCTGCTCTGTTGACCATTTGCGTTCCTTTTAAAATCTAACAGGTGCCTGCAACAGCGAGATGTGTTTGCATTCTTACGTATAAGGTCGCTTACGAACCCTAAAGATGGCAATAAATGAAGTTGCGCTGTTGCAGATGTAGTAAAGCATTTCCTTTTTATTTCTCATTGCGAATCAGCGCAACGGGTTCCCGGTAACTACTTTATTTTGTAAACTGAATATCGCCTTTGTCTTGGCATTTAATTCTTGAGGTTTGGGTTTAAAAAAAAATGAAATTCTGTGCATTTAGTTTTTTTTTTTTCGGGAAGGGGGCGGGTCCTGCCACCGTTGCAAGAGCAGCGAGAAGAGAACGCGTGTAACGCGAAAAGCCAAACTGTGGTTATCAGTATTACTTACAATCGAAACTACACTAGGCGTCGTGTCCTGTAGCGGTGAAAAAGCAGTACGTATTTTCAAAACTGATTAACCCCCTTTTGTTCCGGGACTGTCCAGGAATTGTGGCTCGCCTTTTTCAAAATTGTATTGAAAGCAAGCATTGTGGGGAAAAAAAAAACAGCGAGTCATTGCATACACCCCACACACATGTGGGCAACAACGTACATTATATTACGCGTTTTCTCCTCTTTCTTTAAACTTAGGTCCACCTTAAGAGGTTAAGGCGTGACCATATCAGGCATTTGGTTATGCTGAGTGAGACACGTTTCTGGACAAGCTAGGTGATTCATGTCGGATTTGAAAATGATATATATGAAAATGACACACGAAATGCCACATGACAGATGCAAACTCACAACTGCTTAATTTTACCGAAAAATCCCCTCTAAATACTCTTGCGCATCCATAGAAACGTATTTTAAATAATACGTAAAATTAGCTACTCGATAGAGTTGAATAAATGTTTATTCCTCCTCCTCAGTATAAACAACGACTGTCCAAAAATGGTATTTATTTTAGAAAAGGTACGGGAAGGACACGATCGCACAGGTGCTTGCGGGTGTAAAATACGTGTCCGGTAATGTATGGGCGATAGCGCACGGGTCGTGTGCAGTGTAAATGTTTTTGTTTGTTTCTTCTTTCTATAAAGACACAGCGCAATTTTACAAGGGTGTGGAATTTGCCCGCGTATGCACAGGTCTTCTCGCTTCTTACCCGTTCCGCGTACTAAACTTTTATCCTTGAAATAATCACCACGCCGCCTTCAAAAAGCACCCTTCGACGTTCCCGAAACGGCAGACGGCTGCACTCAACAATACGGAACGTGCAATGTGTGGAAGCAATGTTTATAACACGTTTCACACTCGAGCGGTGACCAGGGCGAAGATGTTTCGTGGAATTAAACCAGCGCATTAACCCTCAACGGCCGCTGATTATTGCGTTTCTAGAGGAAATGCGCAAGCAGAGGTAACTATGTCATTGCTTACTGCCGAACGAGCACACATATTGGTTGTTTTGTCGTGTGCAGCACGCGTCTTGCGCCGAACGCAACGTGAAAAAGCAGACGACGTGAGATTCGATTCCCGGCCGCGGCGGCCGCTTTTCTGATGGAGCGAAAAGCAAAAACGCCCGTGTGTACGAGATTTCGGCGCACGTTAAAGATCCCCAGGTGGTCGAAATTAATCCGGAGCCCTCCACTACGGCGCGCTCATCGCCTGCGCTGCGTCGGCGCGTTAAACCCTACAATCAATCAATCAATCAAACGACGTGAGAGCGCCATCCACACTAGGAGCGGTTCGTCCCGCCGCCGCCAGGGGCCGACTGTGTTCGCGCTCGGGGCGAATAGTGCTGGAGCGAGTGCCATTTCTTTGACAATCTCAAACATCGGTTGCCTTGGCAACAAGGCACAAACCTCAAACATCGGTTGCCTTGGCAACAAGGCACAAACCTCCCCAAAAGTCAGTTACGGTTGCGTGATCCCGATTCAGCTCGGGGCCCCACCTCGCGACATGTGGGCACTGCAGGCGTACCACTCACTCCCATTGGGAAGTGTGAGATGCGTTTGGCATTACAGGAGGCGATGGTGTGTGTGTTGTGGACGCCTTTGTTTCGCGATGAAATGCGACGTTGTGCTTCTGCGGGTGGATAGTGCTTCCCATGGTCTGGATTATCTTTCTCGAGCGACGTACGACTCAACCTCGCATGTGGTATGTGCAGTGTGCGTGGCTAAAAGCCATCTCGGCTTGCGCGCCAGAGTTAAGTGACTTGCTGTTCGTCACCGCAAACCGCGCACGAGGTAAGTGCCGAATTTACGACGGGCATGAGGAGGCAACCTATCGGCTGTCAATCGCGGTTCAGACTTGCAACGCATGTTGTGACGTTGTGTTCGTTCGAAACGCATCTCTGGATTGTTTTGAAGTGGAATAAAATGTATCCGTCAAACCCGAGCATTCGGCTCAGGGCGTTCTCTGCCGTTGCACGAAAGAAGTGCCACGGGGCTTCAACGCTTTCTTTACGGAACGTACTCAGGTAAGAGAATATCCATGTCGTGTTATGGCCGTGTTGCATTCAATACGAACGGTTAAGCGTTTGTTTACACTTGTTTCGTTTGTCGTAAAATGTCCAAGCACTCCGACACTCCGCTGGCAGATCAGCCGGCGAGCCGACGCTGAGCAGACGACTCATCTCTTTGCCGGAAGTGCGTGAAAAAGCCGCCCAATAGCAGGATGTCTAGCTCATGACGAACATCTGGGAATCGATGATGTAGACATGTGAAGATGGCGGCGTCCAAAAACACGAAGGAAAGGGTGAGAAAAAAGCGACAAACTTTGCTACAAAAGTGTGAGCTTTCAGCTGCGCGTAAAAGAGTAATACTTGGCCCAGATGACTTTGACGACCCAATCTAACGATTGCGCTACTTCATTTAGTGTGCTCAAAAACGCCTTTCAGGGCCCCTTTAAGTGGGAAGGAACTAAAAAACCAAATGTGCGAAGAAGAGCAGAATTTTGGGGGGATATCAAAGCGGAGCAAACAGCTAATGAATCAGACACAATTACGACATTTAATATCTGGGGAGGTAAGTTTTTTAACGCTATGACTATTGCCATAAACTCAGCATAGAATATTGGGGTGTAGACCGGTAGGCGAATCGAAAGCGACCAGTTGAGTTGTGGACTGAAAATCCCCACACCCGCTCTCTCCTCAAGTTGAGCCGCATCAGTCGCTACAACCACGAATGTATCCAAGCTAGACAGATAGTCGTTCAACAAACCGGTTGGTAGACGTGTAGGTAGCCTTTTCGCATTGTTAGGAAAAATGTTATTAAAGGTTAGGGGAACAGGGAGAGCTTCCCAGGACATCTGCATAACGGACGGGATGTTAATATTAAGAGGTGAAAGTAATGTCTGGGCATACACACATTGAGGGCGGTATTGGTGGGGCCACCACGAGTTAAAAAATAAAGCCGGTCGAGCCACCATCAGCGACAAATCTCTGCTGAGGGGCGATTCGAAAATCCTAAGCATCGTCAGAGCAGTTAAAAGCTTAAACCGAGACTCTAGTGCAGGCAGCCGGGACTCTAAGTACAGGATGTTATTAGCTGTGTATTTCGGAAGGCCGAGACACAATCTCAGGGCACGTCGCTCTAGCAGTATAAGCGGATTGAGTTTGTACATTGGAGATCCTGAAAAGAGAGCACAGCCAAATTCTAAGATAGGGCGCACGTACCCGCGGTAAATGAATATTAAGGTGTCTCTTCTCATCCCAAAATTCCGGTTGCTAATTCTTCGCAACAGGCCAAGTGCCCGTTCTCCCTTCGTCTCAATGTGCTTTATATGATGCCACCAATCAAGCTTACTCTCATAAATAATTCCCAAGTATTTTAAAGTTGTCACTTGCGGAATAAAATCCTCCCGGTATCTAAGGCAGAGGATAACAGGCACTGATACGGGGAATACCAGGACCGCGCACTTGGCAACGTTCATCGATAAATTCAGATTTGACAGCCACCTTTCGAGAGAATCCAAATAATTTTGTGACGCCTGATAAAGCTCATGTATGTCCCGTGCTGCTGCGAAAAAGGCTATATCGTTCGCATAAACGTAACCGCAGACTTCATTGCTGGTAGGAATGGATCTCATCAGTATGTTAAACAGAACCGGAGAAAGCACTGACCCTTGTGGAACGCCCCTTGTCTGATGTAGTGTGGAAGTCTTAAAACAACCATTTTTCGAGCAAAAGAACCTGCGTCCAGATAGAAACTGCTGAATCCATGAAATAATGTAATTGGGTATCCCGCATTCTTTAGGTTTAGCTATAAGGACGCTGTATTCTACACTGTCGTATGCTTCCGCAATGTCCAGTGTCGTGCAGATTAGTTTGTTTCTACGGGCAAACTGGATACGACTCTCCAGGTCCACATGGGCGGACCAAATGGAGCAGCCTGAACGGAAGCCAATCTGATGTGCACTCAGTAAATTTTCCCTAGATAGGAATCGAAGTAAACGGCGGTATACAATTCTTTCGATCAATTTGACTAAGTTACTGGTCAAAGCAATTCGGCGAATGTTGTCCGGGAGAAGGCCAAGACTGGGATTTTTTAGTAATTAAAAGATCCGCCAATCTACCTCACCACATCATATCCTACGAGTGATTTCGGCGCGTAAAATTCCTAAAATTGAAATTATCGTCCTAGTTAACCAGGTTACAGTCCGGTTGGCCACCTTACGCATGGGAAGTGGGAAAGGAGGGATTTAAAGAGAAAGAAAGGCTATTGAAAAAACGTAGAAAAGTGCTTGACGAGCAAGAAGAGAAAAGTTAAAGGTAACCTCAAAAATAAAACAATCGGGGATAGTAAAGACCTAACTGAACAAGTATACTAACCAAATGACGACTGAACAATGGTACATGGTGTCTCTACAATCATTCAGGCAAGCCTGTTTCCTTTAAAACGAAGTAATGCTGCGATGGCGTAGAGGTAGAACACCCGCCTCGCGTGCAGAAGGACCGTGGTTCGAATCCCGGTGCCGGACAATTCCCACCGGATTAAAAAAAAAAAAAAAATCCGCGTATTGATGGAATTGCACAAAGGGGCTTGGGGTGCGGCCTGACCCCGGCGACCATTGCCGGTAATGCACTCCCTCACCAGAGCAGGATTGGCCACCCTGGTGTAGTACCGGCCACAACCTCCCATGAATACGCCAACTAACCCTCGGCCCTCAGTCCCCAGCGGCTGCGAAGCAACTGACCACGGCGGCGGTCAGACCTGTGACGCAGCAGAGGGTGCTAAGAATCACTGGATCCGGACAGGCCGCCAATGGAATCTGAACCTGGCAACGTTTAACGTGCGAACCTTATCTAGCGAAGCAAGTCTCGAGGTGTTGTTCGAGGAATTAGAGGGCATTAAATGGGATGTAATAGGGCTTAGCGAGGTTAGGAGGGCAGGCGAAGCCCTCACGGTGCTGAAAAATGGACACGTCTTATGTTACCGTGGTCTAGAGGACAGAAGAGAACTGGGAGTGGGATTTCTAGTCAATAAAAGCATAGCTGGCAACATAGACGAACACTACAGCATTAACGAAAGGGTAGCTGCTCTTGTAATTAGGCTCAATAAGAGGTACAAGCTCAAGGTGGTGCAGGGCTACGCGCCCACATCCAGCCACGACGACCAAGTAGTGGAACGCTTCTATGAAGATGTGGAATCGGCAATGGCTAAAGTAAAAACGCAGTATACTAGTTATGGGGGACTTCAATGCTAAAGTAGGCAAGAATCAGGCTGGAGACAAGGCAGTTGGGAACTATGGTCTGGGCTGTAGAAATAGCAGGGGGGACCTACTAGTTGAGTTTGCAGAACGGAATAACCTACGCATAATGAATACCTTCTTCTGTAAACGGGAGAGTCGGAAGTGGACCTGGAGGAGCCCGAATGGGGAGCACAAAAATGAAATAGACTTCATATTATGCGATAACCCTGGCGTCGTGCAGGATGTGGAAGTGCTCGGAAGGGTAAGGTGTAGTGACCACCGTATGGTAAGATCTCGAATTAGGCTAGATTTGAGGAGGGACCGCAATAAGCTAGTACGAAAGAAGCTAATAAATGAGCAACAGTAAGACGTAAAGTAGAAGAATTCAGGATCGCGCTGCAGAACCGATATTCCGCCCTTAACGAGGAAGCCGAGCTTACGACACAGGAAGCCAGCGACAACCTTACACGCATTCTCACGGAATGTGCAGTAGAAGTCGGGGGCACTATGGCCAGACAGGATACTGGTAAACTTTCACAGGAGACGAAAGATCTAATCAGGAAACGGCAAACCATGAGAATCTCTACCGCAGCTGACAGAATAGAACTAGCAGAGCTCTCGAAGTTAATCAATAAGCGCAAGACAGCTGACATACGGAAGTATAATATGGAGAGGAT
This sequence comes from Haemaphysalis longicornis, assembly GCA_013339765.2. Classification (NCBI taxonomy): domain Eukaryota; kingdom Metazoa; phylum Arthropoda; class Arachnida; order Ixodida; family Ixodidae; genus Haemaphysalis; species Haemaphysalis longicornis. Next base: position 666,390 of record JABSTR010001108.1, read on the forward strand.
CGAATACGCTGTAAAGAACGGAGGTAGCCTGAAAGCAGTAAAGAGACGTCTTGGCGTGGGGAAAAATCAGATGTATGCACTTAAGGATAAGCAAGGCAATGTCATCACAAATAGGGATAAAATAGTCACAGTGCCGAGGAGTTCTATAGGGATCTGTACAGTAGCCGGGACATACAGGATAATGCCGAACGAGACAGTAGTTCAGAGGAGATAGACATCCCACCAGTAACGACCGAAGAAGTAAGGAAGGCTTTGAAAGAAATGAAAGGGGGCAAAGCACCTGGTGAGGATCAGATAACAGCAGACCTCTTGAAGGATGGCGGCGAAATTGTACTTGAAAAACTGGCAAACCTGTATACGCAATGCCTAATGACCGCAATGGTACCGGAATCTTGGAAGAACGCGAACATCATCCTAATCCATAAGAAAGGCGACATGAAAGACTTGAAAAACTACAGGCCGATCAGCTTACTGTCAGTCGTCTACAAGGTATTTACCAAGGTAATCGCTACCCGAATCTCTGCAACCTTAGATTTCAGTCAACCTAAAGAACAAGCAGGGTTCCGTAAAGGTTATTCAACAATGGACCATATTCACACGATCAATCAGGTGATAGAGAGTGCGCTGAGTATACTCAACCCCTATATATAGCCTTCATAGATTATGAGAAAGCATTTGACTCGGTCGAAACCCTAGCAGTCATTCAGGCATTACGGAACCAGGGGGTAGATGAGCATTATGTAAGAATACTAGAGGATATCTATAATGGGTCTACAGCTACTATCATCCTCCATAAGGAGAGCAGTAAAATACCTATAAGGAAGGGTGTCAGACAAGGAGACACAATCTCTCCAATGTTATTCACAGCATGCTTACAAGAAGTATTCAGAACGTTGGATTGGGAACAGGTGGGAGTAAGGGTTAATGGAGAATACCTCAGTAACCTCAGATTTGCTGATGACGTTGCCTTGCTAAGTAACTCGGGGCACGAATTGCAAAGCATGCTTTCCGCTCTGGGCGAACAGAGTAGAACCGTGGGCCTGAAAATTAATATGCAGAAAACTAAAGTAATGATCAATAACCTCGGGACAGCACAGCAGTTTGAGATAGATGGCGAGGCAGTGGAAGTGGTAAGCGAATATATATACTTAGGCCAAGTTGTGACCCCAGATCCCAACCATGAGGCAGATATAATTAGAAGGATCAGAATGGGGTGGGGTGATATGGCAGACATTATCAGATAATGAATAGCAGCCTACCATTGTCGTTGAAGAAGAAAGTGTATGACAGCTGCATCTTACCGGTACTCACCTACGGGGCAGAAACTTGGAGGCTCACTAAGAGGGTTCAACTTAAATTGAGAACGACTCAGCGGGCAATGGAGCGGAAAATGATAGGTGTAACATTAAGGGACAAGAAGAGAGCGGAGTGGGTCAGGGAGCAAACTGGTGTTAAAGACATATTAGTAGTAATTAAGAAGAAGAAATGGACTTGGGCAGGGCATGTAATGCGAAGGCAAGATAACCGCTGGTCATTAAGGGTAACAGAGTGGATCCCTAGAGAAGGCAAGCGTTGCAGGGGCGGCAGAAAGTTAGATGGGCAGATGAGATCAAGAAGTTTGCGGGGATAAATTGGTCACAGTTGGCACAGGACCGAGGTACTTGGAGAATAATGGAAGAGGCCTTTGCCCTGCAGTGGGCGTAGACAGGCTGGTGATGATGATGATGATGATGAATGCTTTTGTGGTCTTTTGGGACTGTGATGGGCAACGCCTGTAACAGAAAACGGTCTGCGCAGTTAATCGCTGGTTGTCGAGTTTCCGGAGTGCGGTTCACAGGTGCAGTCTCTGCGTCGCAAACCGGGCGCAGTAACACAAGAGGTGTTCTATGTGTCGTCCGTGGCGCACACGTCAAAATGCAGGGCTGTCAGTCATGCCGATAGTGAAGGAGTAAGCTTTGGTGAAAGCAACTCCTATCCACAGGTGGCACAGTAGGGTGGCATCTGAGCGTATGTTAATGGGTAAGGGGCGCTGCAGATCGCGGTCGGGCAAGTACAGGCGGGAGTTTGAAAACTCCGGCGTATTCCGGCGTCATTTTGCGGGCGATGTAGGGCAGTGACCTTGCAGCATCATGGCGCGATAACGGGATGTCGGCCAATTGGGCACTTCCATGGGCATAATGAGCCGCTTGATCTGCTCATCCATTTCCAGAAATTCCGCAGTGGCTTGGGAGCCATTCAAAAATAATATTGTGCCCATGCCTTACTAGGAGGTCGTACTCTTGACGAATCTCGGCCACCAACTCTTCGTACGGGCCGCGGTGAAGAGCAGGCTGCAGACACTGGAGAGCTGGCCTGGAGTCGCTAAGCCGATTTTTGGGGTAATTCTTGCTTTAGGTACAGAAGATCCTCGCGAATAGCTGTTAGTTCGGATGCAGTTGACGTTGTCAAATTGCGCAGCTTGAATTTAATGTCTACCGATCTGGCTGGCACGATTACAGCTCCCGCAAAACTGAAGTTGATTACCGAGCCATCATTGTAGACATAAATCCGGTCTGTGTAGGCTTCGTGTAAAAAGTGCATAGAGAGCTGTTGGAGACCTTGCGGTGGAATATCCGCTTTCTTGTAGTTATTCACGGGATGGTTAGATGCCCTTCTGGCTTCGAGAGGCACCAAAGGGGGGATAATGGTCGTGCCGCGGGTGTGTGTCCTGAGGGGGAGGCTCTCGCAGTGAGCGGCGACTATCTTAGAAAAGGGTGCCCGTGGTCTAGTTGACGGCAGGAATGCAAGGTGGTGCTGAGGCAGCCGAGCGAGATGTCTAGTGTGAGCCCAGAGTGCATCCACTGCCACGTAGGTCGTTATAGGTTGATCTCTTGCGGTGCATATGGTTGCCATTGTTAAGGCGCAACGCGGTAGACCAAGACACGTCCGGAGACGTCGGGCTTGTATCGCCTGAATTGCGCGTAAGCTGGTTTTGCTTGTATTTTACAGAACGGGCAGGCTGTAACTTACAGCATCGAGAAATAGTACATTGTAAAGATGTAGCATTGAGCGAAAAGAAACTCCCCATGTATTTCCGGCCAGAAATTTGAAAAGTCGGACAATTCTAGTAAGCCTTTTTTTTCAGAGATATGTGCTGTCCATGATAAGTCCCAATCGATAATGATTCCAAGAAAGCGGTGACTTTTTACGCAGGAAATGTAGTGTCCATTTAAATATATGCCGTATTGCGGCATTGTTTTACGAGTAAATGCCACCACTGCACACTTATCTGGTGCTGTTTCAAGTCCTTTTTGAAGCAAAAATGCGCATGTGTGGGTCGCAGCTTTATGAAGGCGTGCCCAACCCTGAGGACGGGAAACTCCTGATGCCCAGATGTGAATATCATCAACATATATGGGGAGATGTACAGTGGTTTTTATGGTTTTCAAAAGTCCGATCAACGTGAGATTGAACAATGTCGGGCTAAGAACACTGCTTGTGGGCTGCCCCGGGAAACGTATTGCCGGGAGGTTGTGCCGTCAGGGTCTCAACAAAAAATGATCGTCCAGATAGACAAACTTTGAATGCATCTGTACGCTCGGGCTCCCACTCCCGCATCCTCCAGGCTATTCAAAACGGCGTAATGTAGTACATTGTCTTAAGTCCCTTTAATATCGAGAAAAAGCGCTGCAGGTAGACGTTTGAGCGATTCCTTGTGCTTCACCGATGTCACACGGTAATCAGCATTGTCGATAGAAGAACTACCTCGTCGGAATCCAGTCATAGCGTTTGGGTGAATATTGTGGTACTCAAGATACCACAATACTCCTTGTGGTACCACTCCACACGGAGCAAAACCATTCTTTCAATTAACTTGCCTGTGCAGCTTGCTAGTGCTGTAGGGCAATACGACGCCAGGTCCAGAGGAGACTTGCCTGGTTTGAGGATTGGAACCAGACGGTTAGATTTCCACTTATCAGGGACCGTGTCATCTTGCCCAGACTGGTTTACGCGACAAAGGAGGGTGTGACGGGCGCCTTGACTAGGTGGCACAGAGCTCCATACGTCACACCGTCTGGTCCTGGTGAAGATGTACGTCGACATAGAGATAGTGCACCATCGAGGTCTTCTATTGAAAACCGCAGGTCTATGCGGGAGTCCCGTGATGTTGGTACAACGCGTATCTCGTATTGGCTCGGCAAAGCTGGCCCCTGGGTCATTCTGAGGCAAAAGTCATCCGCAACGTCAACTTCCAGGCGTTTCTGATGAAGCGTCAAGGCACTAACAGGCGTCGTTTCTTCGTCGTTGCAGTGTTCTGCGTCGTTGCAGTTGCGCGCCACTATAGCTTCTGGCGGAAATTTAAGAAATCAAACGGAAACAGTTACGAAAGTTTCCACAAGATACGTTCCCCGCTCCGCTTGGAACACGCCTGGAATAGGGCAACGCGGTTCTATAAACGTTGAAGTAGGACGCCTCGATTCACGCGCGTCTCCGCCCTACGGTAGCACTGGCATCGAGGCACCCGACCTGGAGCAGTGGAACGCAGTAAATTTAAATTGACTTAACCTCTAGCCTGTTCCCCTTGAGAGGAGCGCGACAGAAGAGGAACAGCATGACAGGTGAGCGGGAAAGCGAAGGGAGGCATTTAATTGGCAAATGCTGACGAAAGATTCGTCTACATTTGCAACGAAAGGGGCAGATATGCGGCTATTTTTTTCCCCCGAGCTCTCGAACCAGCGCCGACACGCCGACACGAAATTTCGACGACAGACCATCGTCTGTCGTCAACATTTGCAGCGAAAGGAACAGATACGCGGCCATTTTTTCTCTCCGAGCTCTCGTACCAGCGCCGCCTAGTGGAACGTGCCCGAACGGCCAGCCAGCACCAATGCATCATAGAATAAGGCTTATTCTCAGTGGGTGGAGACCCTAAAAACATCCTCCTGCTCACCAATATAATAAAGGTTTGTCTCTCTCTCTCTCTCTCTCTCTCTCTCTCTCTCTCTCTCTCTCTCTCTCTCTCTCTCTCTCTCTGTTGTGTGTGTGTGTGTGTGTGTGTGTGTGTGTGTGTGTGTGTGTGTGTGTGTGTGTGTGTGTGTGTGTGTGTGTGTGTGTGTGTGTGTGTGTGTGTGTGTGTGTGTGTTGTCTCTTTTCTTGGTTTTTGAGACATTAAAGGGCACCAGAAATTTAATGTGAGCTGATTGAGGATACATCCTACGGAGGAAATCGGGCTAAGAGGTACAATTGCACACATAACAGAAATAACAAATGTGATATCATCACCGTATAAATCAGGAAAAACAGTTGACTGGTATGTGGTTCTGAAAATGGAATTTGGAAGGCTCGGTTCCTGCATACCCACTCATGCACGCATGAAATACCATGTACTCGTGCACTATGGCACATGCCCATGCTCAAACGACGTCACAACTGCAAAAAAAAGTACTATGAACCGGTTAAACAATGGCCAAACTGCGTCTATCTCGGTGCGACTACCCTGGTGCAATGATGTGGGCTTTGGTGGTGTATCCAGTGGTTTCCGCTGCCAAACAGCTTGTCAATTTTATCCCCTCTTTTCTTTTTCTTTTTGTCCGACAGAAAATTGCTGACAATCATCACATCACTCCTGACCATGCTTTCTGGACGAGTGAGCTGCTCTTCGCGATATTTAGTAAATGCACGCCTAACATCCCTGGATAAAAAATCGGAGAGGCCCATATTTGTTTACTAGGCTTTCTTCTCACTTTTTATCCCGGTTGTGAAAAAAGGGCTCATAGCTGCCATATACATGGACATAGCCGAGATAACATCCGGCGGTTATTGTTACAGCTTTCTTTGCTCGGTAGCTCCTTTCAAACGTTCCCTAGCATTCGTAATATTGAGAAATAAAGCAGCAATAAAGCACCTTCGCTGTTGGTGTCGCTACTCGCGCAGTCAGCTCTGCCGTGAAGTGGAGGAGGAAGAAAGATATTCGCACTTCGTGGTCGTCAGCCGAGCTCGCAATGGAAGCCCCGCCCGTCGCGAAAATGGAGCAGGAATCAGAGATTGCCAAGGAGGCCACCAAAGGTTCGCGACGGGGGAGCGGGAAAAGATCGACTGAGGAGAAATCTATCCGTGAGTATACGTGGCGTACGGGCCCGTAAACCAACAGTACAGTGCCACCGGGGGAATGTAAGTCCAGTAAACTAGGATATGAAAATTTTGCCTCTTAGAACCACTTATACTCATATAGAACGGAACGAATTCGCTACACTTGAGCGAAACTTCTAACGCCCTAAAAAACGTTCATGCTAAACAAACACACCTATTTAGAAGGCAATTTAAGGAGATATGCAATGCACTGTGTTACATATGGTCTGTTATTTTTTGTAGCGTGAGCTACAGTGGCCGAGGTTAAGCAGTTTCGCGTGTCTCCTGGAGAGCCATGCTGCCAATGCGCGATGAGCAGTGACGTCACACGGCGCACAGAACGTTGCTCGCTGCCCGGCGCCTCTCACACACCCCACGCGCCCAGCGTCTTCGCCGACCTCCGTTCCGCACGTGGGGGCACGGTCCACTTGATGATCATGCGAGGGGTGGCCGGGTGAGGAACCGATGGCTCGTGCGTCGCAGCAACACCGGCATGCGCCTGTGGAACCAGCTTATCTCTGGGGCGATTGGTGACGCTGCACCGGAGCCGCTTGATAAATATACACGTGTCACATAATGCGTATACCGTGTGTGTGTCTTTGCAGCAACACTAAGCATGATAATCAAGCTAATCCTAAACAACCAAGGAAGCTAAGGATAACCAGCTGAACCTTAGCTCACGCTCTACCTATATCCTGGCATAGCCGAGCTTAGGCACTGCTAATATTTTTTTCTCAAGGTTTTATTCAATATGTCGAACAGAAAAAAAATTCCGGTTCGGTTACCGTTAGGGTTGGGCTGAATACATTTTGTTGCAGTTTAGTTCGGGTTCCACTAAGTCAAAATCCGAATGGGTTCGCGAACTGGTTCGGTTAAGTATATTGTAACAGAAGTCCGAAAAAAATGTTTGTAGTTTTGTAGTTCAACCTGGATAAAACGAAGTTGATAAAAATTGGCCATTTTTTGTTCGATGCAGGTTTTCCTTAAATGCAGGTTTCGAGTTAAGGATCGCGTGAATGAAGTAGAAACGAAACCAAAATGCTAGACTTCAGTGATGGTGAACTTGTACTTAAAGGATTCATTTCACAGCGGATGACTACGTGATGTGCGCCTGCTACTTTCCCCCGAACTCGTCACTACACGGCCTTCCAAAGCAGCAAGGTCCCTTACCCCCGTATTCGCAAACGTCACCTAAGTATCTCGTTTGTCTTTTGACACATTTCGACGCTTTAATGCGTTTCAAGAAGCAAACTTATGCTGGAAGGGTACCTTTTCGCGAACTTGATGCTGTTTGCAGCATTCAAAATTGTTGAGAGGGTGCGAGATGGACTACTGCACCGGACAGCGACGTTCTTCTTTCTCGCCGGCGGTCACAGCATTAAAATGGTGAGCTTATCTTGAAAAGACAAAACTTTTGGTTTTCTGGCAGCAGAACACATCACCGACGAAGAGACACCACAGAGAACAGTGGAGACTCGCGACTACACGCCGACAGGCCAGGCCTAGCACCTAACCAAAAAACACTTGCACTGAAACGCACAGTATATACAGTTTGCGTTGAGGGCAAAGTTCGCTAAGTTAGTGCATTTCTCGAGCCGATTTTTCAGGAGAAGTTCAAAAAAAAAAAAAACAATGGAGCATCAGCGTAACGAATTCATATTCGTTACATCAACATTAACCGTCGCAATGCCTTCATTATATAGATGTCGCAAACACATAGGTTTCCATGGGGCTGCCAATGGGAATTGAAAAATTTCGTTGAATTCAGGAGTTCGTTACACAGGGGTTCGTTACAATCAGGTTTAACTGTACAATTTTGATGCCTTCAAAATACCGCTTTTTTTCCCAATAAATGTGCTATTTTAAAGACAACAGTAAGCAATAATATCATATACTGGGAAAAACAGATGAAGCAGTGTCGATTTACCAGCTATTTTCCTACCAAACCTTACGTTGCCCTAGGGACAACCTAAAGCATCCACCAATGGACGTGCTGTCTGTAGACTATACTTGCTCCTGCTTTTTTTTTTTTTTTTTGAAATCGCAATCTTCTCTCTGGGATTGCCCATCACCTCGAGCGTTAAACCCCTAGAGAAGGCCTGTGTTACTCGCGAGTTACCTCGATACATTAGCAGTGGACACGTTTAAATACCAGCGGTCTACCTTGTTTTAATTAGTTGCAGCATAAAATAAATCCTACATCGGCCACGTAAATGCTACTTGTGAAACCGTTTGTTTGGCCACCTAGGATAATTTGTTAGCAGTCACCTTCTAGTTGGTGCGAGCCAAAATATTGTTACAAGTAAGCGTGAGTTAACGCTCGGTCACTGTATATATCTCTTATCACCGGAATGCATTCTGAGATAGCTGAGATAGAAGGATAAGAATGGGGTTGAGTGCATACGTCAGACATTCTCAGGTAATGAATGAGAGCCTACCATTGTCCCTGAAGAAGAAAGTGTATGACAGCTGCATCTTACCGGTACTCTCCTATGGGGCAGAAACTTGGAGGCTCACTAAGAGGGTTCAACTCAAATTGAGAACGACTCAGCGGGAAATGGAGCGGAAGATGATAGGTGTAACATTAAGGGACAAGCTTAAGAGAGCGGAGTGGGTCAGGGAACAAACGCTTGTTAAGGACATAATTAGTAGAAATTAAGAAGAAATGGACGTGGGCAGGGCATGTAATGCGAAGGCAAGATAACCGTTGGTCATTAAGGGTAACAGAGTGGATCCCTAGAGAAGGCAAGCGCTGCAGGGGGCGGCAGAAAGTTAGATGGGCAGATGAGGTCAAGAAGTTTGCGGGGATAAATTGGTCGCAGTTTGCACAGGACCGGGGTAATTGGAGATTAATGGGAGAGGCTTTGCCCTGCAGTGGGCGTAGATAGGCTGATGATGATGATGACGACGACAACGACGACGACGACGATGGTGATGATGATGCATCAGCATGAATACGTCTCTTCGGCCTGACCACTGCCATCGTTCCGTCTGCAACATTGCATCCGCTAAACCGATTATGCGATTGCAAACTGGAAGGGTGATTGGAAGCGGGAATCACTCTGTAGAACTTTTTTGGGGAAAGCCTTTCTAACCCCGCTCCCCCCCCCCCCTCTCCTCCAGAACGAGTAGCAGGGGCAGCAGTGTAACGAGTTAGACTAGTCAGGGAAAGTGTGTCTTCCAAAACGAAGCAGCGCTAAAAGATACGAAACAACAGAATAAACAGAAAGAATGAGCGCTGGGCAAATTGTGGAGCACGAACGGGCATTCTTTCCGTAGGTGTCAACTACTTTAGTGCTGTGTCTTCTCCCAGTTCAATATACGTAGTGTCTGCAAGGGTAGAGGATACAGTTTGTTGCAGAATGATGTGGTGCCTCAGATACGCTAGCAGTTTTCTCTGGTATACTGAAAATCTTTACTTGGATACGTAAAAAAATCGGGAACTTGTCCGCTCTACGGGTCCTGAAACAGTGGCGATTATACAAGGCACCGCAACACTCGCTGCATTCGCAGTGATGACACGTTTTGTTGTGGGTCGGACGCCTAGAAAGGGGACGTCTCAGACAATTCACCTCTTGGTGTTCTGCTTCTTCGATGGCCGAAAGCAAAAAAAAAAAAAAGAGCAGAAAGTATTCATGCGGTAACTCGGTGAGGAATTATTTAAAATCACTTGGTGGGCTCCTCCGTCATCTTGTTTCCTGTAGAAACCCGCTCACCAAGAAATGTCGGTGTGTTTGATGCCCCGAGGGTATACTCAGGACTGTGCCATGAAGCCCACCTCATATGGCAGGCCGGGAAAAACAATTAAGCGCCCTGGGGATCTTTAACGTGCGTCGAAATATCAACACATGGAAGTTTTTGTTTTTCGCAGCTGGGTGTGGGGATCGAACCCACATCCTTGCGGTCAGAAGCCAACGGCTCGGCCACGGAGCAGTTCTTGAGGGTCACACTTGACAAGTATTTACACTTTCCAGGTGTGCGACCTTTTCTAAAGAAAATTATGAAATGCACATTTCGGGTGTTGGCATTCGCCGTTGCAGAGGGCAGCAATATTGTGTCCCGGTTATCCTCACACAGTCGCATCGTGGGAAGGGCAAACTCGCCGCTTCATATCGCCTGCATGCTGCCGAGAGTGTCACATTTCGTTTGCTCAGCCTTGCATTCTGCGCGCACTACCATCTCGAGCATACCATTGCAACATTGGTGCGCCTACCTCTCCCCATATTGTACAACGTAAGGGACCGTAATAGTGTTGATTAATCGTAAGGGTAAAGTGCGTGAGCAGTTACTGATTGATTGTGCGAAAGAGAAAAAAGACCGAATGTCGTCGACCTCGCGTTATCAGCAGCGGAATGTCGGAACGTTTCGTCGTGAACTCGTTATTTATTTTTCCGGCTCAGCTCCGATTCCGGTCTGCGTGCTAAAAAACAGCAATTCGAGTTCGGACTCATTTCCGGCAAACATACCATTTCGTTTCCGGTTTTCGGTTCGGTTAATTTCCGGTTCGACACCCCGGTTTTATTACCCCTTTGTGAAATTTCGCGGAGATTGGCCGTAGTTAGTCTTGATTTTTCTTCAACAGCACAATCAAGGCGGAAGCAAGCAATACCACTTCTCTTGTCATCTTATCTGTCTTCGCCTGTGTTGCATTGTTCAATAGCAAATGAATGCGTACCAACTCCCTGGACCTGCCGTCGTTTTGTTGCTATCTTGTATTAAACGTGACTTTCGACTAGGTAGTCCCGTCCAAAATTGCCTCAGTAAATTCCTATACAAGGCGTCCATTCACCAACGAATGGTGAAAATTTAAGCACGCATTCGTCGAAGGTTGCATGACAAAGCTTGGGAGATTTTAATAGTACCGTTAATCGGTTTTTCCCTCTTTCCCAACAGTTTACATTGATGCAGTGAGTAACACTTGTCGGGGACTACGTGGGCAATTATTGACTTAAGTGTACACATCTTGGAAGGAATCCTTTGCTCGAGTAGGGTTTGAGCGTTTATTGTAGCGAAAGCCACACTACGCTACCTCGGGCGCTCCAAGCGGGGTGACCAGTTCTGACCTTGAGAGCTAGAGGTCAAACCTCACCCCCTTCCGCAAGCGCCCGGCACGGAGCAGCGGCCCGATGGCGGGGAGAGATAGGCGGCAGGAGAAAGATAGGCTGATTCTTGGATTAAACCAGCGCGAACTTAAAGACAATTAAGGAAGTGGAACGCAGGGACAGCCGCTGGTTTAAAAACTGAACTTTAATATCAAGAAGGGGGAATATCAACACTTAACGCAAAACAATGAAAGACACTGTGCATGAGCAAAACAAGTTTACAGAAGCGACGGTGATAGGGAAACTAGAAAGAGGCCAGCTTCAGTCAAGGCCAACGCAGATATGCAATCTCTTTGGGACGAAGACACACGCTTGCTTGGCTAACACACTTGTCTTCTCTTTTTACTATGTGGAACGCTTCCACAATTACGTGGGAGTTTATTCACGGTGCATAAATAAAATGTCGGTGGCAGGAAAATTAGGTTTACATCCGCGGCACTTAGTACAATGTGAAGAAAGATGGGATTAGGGAGGGAGGAGGGGGGCTTAGTCTCATTAGATAAGATACAGAGTACTGTCACTCAGGCACGCAAGTGAGCACAGCGGCCATTTTGGTGTTTATCAGCGTTGCCAGATTGCCACTTATGCGGCCTCGCCACTAAGATTGTGGAGGTAAGTTGTAAACACTGCCGAAGACGCAGCAACACGGCATCTGCGGACACATTTCTGCGGCTGAAATGCTGCAAAGCGCGTTATCTTTGATTCGCGCTCGGAACGACGCCAGTCGCGCGCAGCCGCAAAGCAGGGAGGAACAAGCTGAGACTACCACAGTTTACCGACAGAAAACGTATAAACAACAAAATGGCGGTGCTCATGAACCGTCGCAGTATAAACAAATGTCACGTAATGCGAACTGACCAATGATCACGGCGGTGGCACGGAACAATAGGAGAAAAAAGTGCCGATATTTTTTAGCCTTATCTAGAGACACTAGGGGGCCCTTACATGATAATTCGTGCTCGCTCAAACGCACGTTGATGCAACTTGTGTCCCACTTCCTTTGTCTTTGTTTAAGTTCGCGCTGGTCTCATCCAAGCATATGTCTTTCCAACTAGCCCAGCTTGCAACCCTTCTGGCGAGAGATAGGCGAGGAGGGAACGCAGAAGGGCGCGGGACCCATGTCGCCACCTGGCGGAGCGCCCGGCACGGAACAGCGGCCCGATGGAAGGAAGAGATAGGCGGCAGGGGAGAGATAGGCGAAGAGGGGACGGATACGTGCGCGGACCCCGTGTCGCCACCTGGCGGAGGAAGCGAGGAGGCCTCCGCGGCAGCGATAAGCGCGCGCCACAAAGGAAGGCCAGGAGGCCACGTGCGGCGCAGAGCCGTGTGCGATGGAGGAAAACGAACATCCAGCGGTATTCGCTCGTACAGCAGCGAGGCTTTAAAAAACGCTGTGAGGCGAAAAAAGATGATGAATAAGCAGTGCATTCATTGCAAACATGTCTGTATATGATTGCGAAAACACACCTCGACCACACCTCGACAATAGGCCCAGCCAGGGCCGTGAAGCTTTCGCTATCAACTAGGGTTAACCAAAGCTAAACCACAAAGCTAAACCACAAAAAACAGCTCACCCAACAGAACTTTCAGAGCATCTTCGGAAAGGCATCAGCGCCGGTTGGTATAAATTTAGTATGTGCCGTTTGGGAGGCTAGATGCAATATGTTGCCATTAATAGTTTTCAGGGCAATTATTTAGGACATCTCAGACGTTGCGGAGTGGCAACACGGAGTGTATAGGCCTCTTGAAAACGGACAAGATTGCAATAAACTGCGTAATATGTCCTGTCCTCATTGCCGACAAAGCCAATGCTGCTAAAAAAAAGTGTTTCCCTTTTTCGTCAGCTGTTTTTCCGGATTGAGCAGCATCATAACAGCTCTTAGGTATATGTGCCTGCACACAGGACGGAAGACTACACTGGTCCAAAGGAAACGCAACTGGGAAGAAATATTGGCCACGTATCTGTTTGCTTCGCTGAAAATATCTTCGAAAGAGGACACGGTCCTGCCATTCTTGCCAAGCAGCTGCATCTCCTCTCTCCACCCCTCAAACTTTTACCAGCCCCTCTTACTCCTCCCATGATGTAAGCAGTGGACGGTTGTTCAATTCCAGTCATTTTTCGCGCCTTCGCACTGCTCGCGCTCCATCTGGTAGGACATCGCTGCGTTCAGGTATCCCAAGAAAAACTACCCTTTTTAAAATGCAGCACAGGTGTCTTGGCGACGAGCCTCATCCTGTCGAGCTTCCGGCGCCTTTTCCTACGGAAGCGAAAGGTGCTCGCCCTGCTCAGAGATTAGCAAAAATGGAGGCTGCTCTTTTATTCCCGGCCCATTTTCTTCGCTACTACACATGAGACGTTTAAATTTGTAGTCAGAACAGTGGTATATTTGGTACCGTCGTAAAACTAGCTGCAAGGTGTTGCCGAAAGAATTTTTCCCACTTTTCCGGGTTCCTGTGTTTAACCTCCTTAAATATTGTCATGTGATACCGCGGGGATGGGACCTTAAACGGTGTATCGACAAAAGAAAGTCCAGCGCACGCAATGGGAACAGCGCCAGCTTCACGGCCAACAGCTGGTCCAGCCAATCTCCGAGTGTTGTTTCTTCTCCAGTTCGAACGCGTTGCCTGTTAGCGTCTGCGGCACAGTGGCACGTACCCACGCATGTAAAAGGCTGGCCGCAGCTCCTCTAGCGCACAATTGCCTCCTTAAGATCTTGCGTAAGCTGCAGAAGATGCGTGCCAATATCGTTCCCAGTTTTTAACGCTAGAAGATTAGCGCGCAGAAGAAACTAATACCGAGAGAATCGTCTGGACGCATTTGACGTTTCGAAATATGAAAGAAGCTCGAACTTGGCTAGACTGAAAATATTGCAGAAACCTTAAGATATGAGTCCAAAGTGAACAAATTGCGCCGTTGATTACAAGCAATCGATACATGTATTGCGCGCCGCCAGCGTGCTGACAGCGCTGATATGAAGGTCCACAGCTGCTAAATGATGGCGTAAAGATTACTGCGTTTCCTCTTGTGTGGTACTTCCTGGCTGGGGGCATGTTGGAGTCACATGTTGAAAGTTGTTTCAGTGTCTTTTGAATTGACTCACACCGCCACTAGCTTGAAATTTCAGGCTTCATGAAGAGGAGCTGAGTATACGGAACGCATTCATTTAAATCCCCTTTAAGATGTCCGATAAACTCGCTACTTCATGGGTCCTGGCACACTTGGTGCGTGGCCGCACTAAATAGTTGTCTATTTAATGACAAACCACTGCAAGAATTCAGCTATCTATATTCCCGTCCTCACTGCAGCACATTCCCCCCTCTCCCTACTCGCAGTGCCTACGTCTTCAAGGTTGCCTCCCCTCGGAAGGAGCAGCAGGCTGATCCAGCAGCTCTCTCGTCTAAAGGGGAGACCGTCCCAGCGGTGCCTGCTGCTGCCCGCAGGCACCAAGGTGGTGCAGCCTGAGCGGCGGCGTTCCTCGCAGGGAAAGCAGGGGAAGCCGGCCAAGGTAACGTACGCGGCAAATTCTTGTTATAACGAAGCTTTGGCGAGAAGAAACGAGTACTTGATAAGTGCCCCTTCGTTAAAAGCGGTAATGATTTGCCAACCGGCACTGCAGTTGTGACTTGATAAAAAGTTCAATGAAGCGAGAATTCGCACAAAGGAATTCCGTTATAGCGACTATCTACTGTACTCCGCTCCCATGAACTCCCCTGACCACTTCCTCGCTTCCTCACGTTGCCAGACTTTCCAGAAGCGTCGAAGAGTCGTGCACTGGAAAATTATTTTCACATCTAAGGGAAATGATCTGTCTGTAACTAACCCCCTTTCACACCCAAGCAGAGACACGATAAAACACCCTTTGAAAGGATGTTTTGTCGTTTATAGCACACTTTAAAACGGTGACTTCTGCGCTGTTGATAAGGTGTGAGGGTGTTAGTTATGTGCAGTGAAAATTCCCCTTAAGGGTGTAAGTAATTTTACGATGTCGTGTCAGTTGGCCATGGCCCGTCCTAGGCAAAAGATGCCTACCGCTTCACTCGTCCCATCTGATTTGTAGGGCTGTTTGAACGGAAAAAAATGCTGCTAGCGTTGAAACGACGCTTACTGAATGCTGAAATTTTGGAACAACTGTATAGTGCAGAATTTTGGAGAGGACATCAGACAGGGCGCATTTCCGTTTAGAAAATGGCGAACCGAGAGAAGTAGTCTACTGTATCCTATAACTGAGTAACAATCATGTGGTCTTTCCTATATCTTACTCCGGTAGATCTAATGTACGCACTGTTCCAAGTGGGCCTAAAATCAGCCCGACTCATACGCAGCCCGGTGCCTGAAAAAAGATTCCAAATGCTAACCTAAGCTAATATGACGCAAAGTTCCACGTTGTGTATGGTGGAACCAATGAAGTTAAGGTATGTGCGTTTGCAAAGCGAACAGAGAGTTTGTTTTATGGCTGCCTCGTCGCCAAACCAAAAGCGGGTGACCAACATATGCTTGGTCACTTAGGAAGCATTGTGTAGATATGTGTTATCCAGCGCTAGCGTTATCGTAATGTTATACGTAATCTCAGCTAACGCTTGACGTCGTAGCTTTGAGGGCCCCGTAATTCCAGAGACGCGTTGATAGTTTTTCTTTGAAGTCCGTAAACGTTGACGTTTATTGCGAAGTGGCACCAGCTAAAACTTGATGTAAAAACAGCGCGGTAGGACAAAAAAATTCCCCCGCATTTTCCCGAGGGGGAGAATGTGAAAGTGCGAATGCACGGTTGTCGGCCCGCTTGCGGCGCTTGCGCTCGGCCCCCGCAGCCCACCGCCTCGCCGCCTTCTCTTCCATCTCTTCCATCGGGTTTGTAGTATCACGTGTACACCACGCAGTTATCAAGCCGCTATAACGCCGCTGAGTCGCCAACGCACGCCGCTGACGACGTAGTTTGAATGCGTCAAAGATATAAGGCGCGTTACTCACTGATATCAGCGTGGCGTCCGTGGCTTAGTCGGTAGCGCGTCGCGCTGCGGCCGCAAAGTCCTCGGATCGGAACCTGGCGCCAGATGCTGTTTCTTTTTTAAATATAGAGGAGCACTGCGGACGCCAACGCCGCCGCCGCCGGCGGTGGATGGTTTGGGGTCGCTTATAAAGTGCATTCGCACTTAAAATACACGAGGGAAGGAACCAGACAGGACGAGCTCTGATAGCGCTCGTCCTGTCAAGTCAAGTTTATTCGACATCGAAATACAGATATTACTACGGACCATAAATTCAGATGTCAGGAGCGCGGACAAAAAGCCAACAGAAGCGGCTTGACGGGGCCCGTGCACCCTAATGTATTTATAAAACAATTGTGTATACTTATTGTCTGGTTCTTTTCCTCTTGTCAGCGCTCGTCCTGTCTGGTTCCTTTCCTCGTGTATTTCGTCCCACCGCGCTGTTTTTATAGCATGTCGACCTTCCAACTCGCCCAACTTTCCATCCTGCTGCAGCTAAAACTTACTGTTACTAAACAGAAATTGCGCAGGGCGCCCCCAAAGCCTGATTTCAGCTAGATATTCAATATATTCCAGGCTCGACGTTAAGATGATGAATATTAACCCTAAAGTAGCTAACAAGCCAGGCTTGTCTTCATTTGAAAGTGCTCGGGGAAGGCACACGGTATAAATGTTGTTATGGGTCTGCATAGGTATATAGGGTCAAACCTCGTATAACGTAGCCGGATATAACGAAATAAAGAATATAACGAAGTAAATGAAATTCCCCTTGAACTACCCATAAAGATCTATGCCTTACCTTGTTGTAACCAACTAAAATTGACCTGTCAATGGATAAATTAGGGTGTGGGGAAGCTAATTGGCCCCCCCCTCCCCCCTTCCCAGAAAAAAAAAAGTATCCGACCCCGGTGTATGCAGTGTTCCGCGGAGTTCCACACTCGTTTGGACGGGTCGTTTTAAAACTCCGGCGTCGACCTCGCCGCGAAGCACGTAAAGAGAAGCTTCCAAATGACAGATTTCCCGGAGCAGTGTATGCGGGGTGCCCTGAGCAAACTGCAACTCTGTGGACATAGATAGGCGAAGCAGGCTGCTTTCAAAGACGCCCAAAGCAGCACTGGTACGATGTAAAAACGAAGAATGCGTCATCAAATGCCCTCGTAGAACAAACACATCTGACGAGTCACGAGGTAGACTAGGGAAATGCAAGCATCATCAACACGGAGAGGAATTTGGATGCAAGAGTAAATTTGGAATCGCTAATAATACAGGCAGCGCGTCACACCCTTAATCGCAGCGGCGGAACCATGCACTGCATGTATGCACGCTGCCTACATCGCGTAATTGAAGCCTGCGCAAAGACGTTTTTTTTTTCCTCTGCAGAAAATTTATTGTGAACAAGGCTCCCGTGCGGGAGGCCAAACGTCTTCCAAGTGTTTCAGTTCTTATTCCTAGGTCGGTGCCTTCTTTCTCTTTTAAATGCCAAATGAATAGACATCCTAATGAATCGGCTCAGGAAAATTGTATTTATCGAGCCTTCTTTATAGGAGCTGCCTCTAATGGGGATTCATTCAAATGCTAGAAGAATTAGAAGGGGAGTTTTCTGTGGAATTTCCGGTTGCTTCGACCTAATAATGACAGTAAAGATAGTTTGCCGAGTCACCACATATAAAGTTTTTTTTTTTTAATTGTACGGAGTTCCCGGGCTTCTTCAATTCGCTTGCCTCTCTAGTAATAAATGGAACGTCTCGTTGGAAACTAGCCTAACTCCCTCACAGCACTGATTCTGCGGAAGTTTTAGCAAGCTACTAAAAAAAATGATTGACTGGCCTCGACAAAAAAAAAAAAGAACTTCTTAGGAGCTCGGGCTGTCGGCGTCTCATGTCGTCGTCTTAACCGTCGTATCATGTAGCCACAGTACTAAAGCTCCGAGACACTCACTTACGCCTCGCTGTAGAGCTCAATGCGTATTAAAAGGAGAGAGAGAGAGAAACAACTTTATTTAACCGATTTTACGACGTCTTCTCCCGGCGTCGTCGATGGGAGTGGTTCTCTATTCTTGAGACCCATATGCCTCTCTGGCCTCTTGTCCCCTGGCAACCAGCTTGATTTGGTCTTCCAGAGAGGGGCTGATCAGCAAGGTCTCCCATCGCTCGGTGAGGGAGGGGGTAGTGGGGAAGTGGTTGAGGGGTGGAGGGGTGTTTTTGGTAAAGTCACATTCTCCGATTATGTGGCGGAGCGTGCCGAGTTCTTTTTTACAAAGGGGGCAATTTCGGGTGTAGCGTTCAGGAAACATCTTATTTTGAAGGAGAGGGTGTGGAAAGGACCTAGCCTGTATCTGTCTGATATTGATTGTTGGTCTCGGCTCAGTGACTTGTGTGGGTCAGGAAACCGCTTTCTTTGTTCTGTATAGTAGTGCGTTATGTCGCTATAGCTGGTGATGGCGCGTGGCTCTGACTCCTCTGTCCGGTATTCCATTTCTCGGGCGAGTTGGTGGGCTAGTTCATTGCCCTCCAACCCGGAGTGTGCCGGCGTCCATATAAGCTCCACCTTTCCATTGGTGGGAGTGCGGCATTTCTTCAGTACCTTAAGTGCTTCGAGAGACACCCAACCTGCTCTGTAGCTGGCGTATGCCTTTTGGGAATCCGTGATTATTTTCTTTACTTGTGGTTGCGTTAGTGCAAGCGCAATTGCTGTTTCTTCGGCCACTTCTGGATGGGACGTCTTGATGGAGGCGCAGGTGACGAGTTCACTCCGTGTTGTTATCGCCAGGGTGGCACTTGTGGTGCCCTTAGGTATTGTTGCGTTGGTGTATAGCGTTCTGGAATCTTCTTCTCGGTCTGTTTCCTTTACGATGGTCTTTGTACGCGCTGCTCGGCGGCCATCATTGCGTCCTGGTTTCATGTTCCGGGGTAAAGGTTTACTCTCTATTCTGTTGGCCCATTCTTCGGGTAGGCGGTCTTTCTCTTGACTCTCTGCTTCTTGCCATCCTATCTTGTCGAGGACTCGTCGACCTGTCGGTGTCTGACTGAGTCGGACTCTTTGGTTTGATAAGTGAGCTTCGATTATTTCTTCTACCGTGTTGTGTTTTGACATGCCAAGGAGTCTTTCAGTTGATGAGTGCATTGGTATTCCCAGCGCCGTTTTGGTGGCTCTTCGTATGATTGCGTTGAGCTGATCCTTGTCTTTCTTAAGTAGTTTGAGGTAAGGTGCCATGTACACTATGCGTGACGTGATGAACGCTTGTACCAGTGTTAAGGCATCTTCCTCTTTGAAGCCTCTTCTTTTGTTGGCTACCCGCTTGATCATATTGATTATTTGATCTGTGGATTGTCTGAGCTTATACAACGGGACGCTCGTTTACGCCTCGCGCTGGAACGCTTCGTAACGCGTAGCAGAAAAATTGGCTCCAATCCACGCTGTAAGCGTTGTTGGAAAGCAAAGCTAAACGACACCCACAATAATTGTCCATGCGACGTCACTTGAATTCACACACGTGGCTCTACAAAGAGGAAAACGAGAAGATTCTGCCAGGCGTTTTTGGAATTCGTGAGGGCGGCGTCCAAAACGCAGCAGCGTCAGGCCACGGCCGGGCTAGAGCGGTGGACGCCGCCGCCGTAGCCGGGTCGTGCGCCGGGAGAAAGAAAGCGGAGGAGAGCGTGTTTCGAAGGGTGAGACTGTGGAGCCTAGCAATCCTGATGGGCTAGCTCAGGGCTAATCCACCGCGCGACACAAGCGTAGACACCGAAACAATTCGGCATCTGAGCTTAGTGATTCCCATTAATACCGATTCAAACTAGTGAGTTTAGTAAGTTTGAGAACTGCGAGAAACTGAGGGAACTCTTATAATCGTTATTTATCAGGACCAGTTGCTCCTTCCACCTTTTGTAACACCTCTTAAAACACAACCGAATTGGTAGTCATCAATTTAGAAAACGAGTCCCATTCGTGGCAAGCAGTGCGCAAAAGGAAGCGTTTCTCTTGGAGCCCGACGTCTGTATTTAACCTGTACATACATTTTGTTTTCTTGCCCTTCAAACCAATTCTTAGCGTATATTTCCCGTACGACCACCTAATTCCGTCGGGTGTGGGTTACCTAGAGGTGCTTTCGAACAAGTTAATCAAGCCATGCGAAAGAAGCGCGCAATGGACGCGAATCTGCGCCAAAACAGGCCCAAAACAAACGTCGCTAAAGCAGAAGACAAAGCCGTACCACCGACGCACCCGCCGGAGAGCAGGCATGTCCACTTGGGGAACGCTGGGTAAATTCGCAGCTCCATCTACAGTGTGCCCCGTGAGTTACCCCTTCCCCCTCCCCTCCACCGCCTCCGCTGCGTTGAGAATTTATTGTCCCGCACACCGCGAAAGAACCGTTGGCTGGTAGAGGTAGAAAGCTTTGCTTTAAATACACCGGGACACTCGTTTACGCCTCGCTCTTGAACGTTTCGTGCTTCAAAGACACGAAACATTCATAGCAAAGCTTTACCCACCAACCGTTTCACCTCCGTTGCCAAAAACGCCAAGGTGCCAAGCTTGAATACAGTTATACGCTGTATGCTTCGCCCCTCCCCAGGTATAACGTTCGTGGAGATGGCCCGGGATATTTTTTTAAACTTCAGATCACACCGGTAATCACTTAAGAGCTGTGTTGACGGCGGCCCAAGAGACTTTCGGACAGATTTTGAACTGCTTCGCTGAATAATTATTGTCGTAGGTTTGCTCCTTATATGCTCTCTGGCGCGTTAACATAACATCGCCTTCGATGCGGCTACGATTGCTGTGGACTCATGCCAATACCACGAGGGGAATTCATTTCCTTGGAAAGCCAGAGCGTTACCACGAATTCCTTGAGCATCTCCGTACCGCACATGTATTCTTCCAGACTTCGGCTCATTTCCCTTATCCCAATGTCTTAACTATCTAAAACAATGTAATTACCCTGCAGAAGGCGTCGTCAGCCGGCATGAAGGCGTCGGATGCGGAAAAAGGCGCTGCCAACCCTCCTCCAGGTGTCGTCGCAGGAGCATCGTCGGCTCCTCCCGTGACTGTGGCGGGCAGGGTCACGGGCTGGGTGCTCATGGTTGCTAGCGCAGTCCTATTAGCAGCATTCATTTACGTCTGCTTCTTCTACTCGCCGCTGCCGCCACTCAAGAAGCTCACGGAGCCGCCGGGGGGAAACCCCATCTACAACATACCTGCCGTCACTGCCAACACCAGTGGTCTCGAAGAGCCGCCGGGGGAAAAACCCACCTACGGCATACCTGCCGTCGCTGTCACCACCAGTGGTCTCGAAGAGCCGCCGGGGGGAAAACCCACCTACGGCATTCCTGCCGTCGCTGCCAACACCAGTGGTTTCGAAGAGCCGCCGGGGGGAAAACCCACCTACGGCATACCTGCCGCCGCTGTCACCACCAGTGGTCTCGAAGAGCCGCCGGGGGGAAAACCCATCTACGGCATACCTGCCGTCGCTGTCACCACCAGTGGTCTCGAAGAGCCGCCGGGGGGAAAACCCACCTACGGCATACCTGCCGCCGCTGTCACCACCAGTGGTCTCGAAGAGCCGCCGGGGGGAAAACCCATCTACGGCATACCTGCCGTCGCTGCCAACACCAGTGGTCTCAAAGAGTCAGCAACTGGGAGTACTGGCTCAGTAAACGGCACGACGGCGTGACGGTTCCGCCAGAAGCGCGGGCGGCCACGCAACGGATATAAAATTCCTCTAAGGCGTTCCTCTGCCTCTGAACGCCCGAAAAATAACTCTTGCCGCACTTGTGCTCGAGAGTGCAATGACCTGCTTGATAATGATGATTCAGTATATTGAAAAATGAAGCGAACATTTCCTTCGGCAGAGCTCCACTGCAGCAGCGCTTATATTTGTGATTAAGAGTTCAAACGGGAAACAGTGAAGTCAACGATGCGGTTACAAAATAAAATTATGGCCGAAATTCTCGAAAGCTTTGAAGCCAGCGCCGTGTGTTATGCCTACCGTACGTGGTACGATGAGCACATTCTCGGGACGTGTTAAGGGTATGAGCGTCAGCGTATCAGCGCAAGAGACCTCTTAAAAAGAGACACTAGAAAAAAAACTGGTGGAATGCATTCTACCTAAAATAAGAGACACAAGTGCATTTGGGCCGAACATGCTCTCGTGAAAACTTACCACGCGTGGACTATACCGGCCACAGACTGGAAAATGGCAGATGGGAGAAAAGTTAGGGAATTCGAAAACCTAATCGGAGCGAGTGAGAGAGAGAGACAGAGACAGAGAGAGAGAGAGAGAGAGAGAGAGAGAAGGAGAGAGAGAGAGAGAGAGAGAGAGAGAGGAGAAAACTTTAGTCAAAGTCTAAATGGGAAATCCACTTGCTGAGGTCTTCTGTCCAAGACCTTTAAGTGAGGCAGGTTGTCTTCGCCGTTTTCGCCCTTCCCGTTAAAAATATCGGCTGTTCGTGACAAGTGCTGGTCAGCTCAATTGCAAACTGCTCTCATGAGGGGTTGCGAAAAGGCGAAGACGTGAGTTTAGTTAACATTTCCAGACAACATGGTGCAGTGTTGCGCGCGGTTGGCAGTAAAACACAGAGGGGACTACAGAATGGGAATGGGCCACGGAATGGTGTCTAGGCATGTTGGGTGTGGGTATGGGCTGCTTGGAGTTGTCTCAATATTCTCAATATTATTTCTTGCTCATTCGTTGCCTGATCGGTGAATAGAGTGTATAGTTTTCTTTTTAATCGATAGTGGTAGGTAAAATCAGAAACCCCTCGTTTTAACGACGACGACTGTTGAAACGCGAAGCTTTCTGGCGTGCAAAAATCAAGTGACGAGGTGCCAGAGTCAAAGCCCCTGCAATCAGTCGAACCGTCAACGATGAAAGTGCAAACCCTCTGCGAGTAAAGCTCAGACGACAGCAAGCGAATCTTTAACGAGATAGCCGAGCGCCCCCCTCACCCATCGTCGTAGTTATAGACCATCGTTAGCGCCCAAAATCTTAACTTCCGAAGTCGAAAGCCGAATGCCAAAGCCAAATTCCCTCGAAATAAACCGAAAGTAAATGCTGCGTGGCCCGAAAACGTTCTTGGCGCAATCGGATAGATTCGGCTTTATAACGCGAGGGACCTTAGTTCAATTCCGACCACGGGAATTATTTATCTTATTTCATCATCATCATCATCATCATCATCATCATGTGCCTTTCCATTGTGTACAGTTGGCTTTCTTGTATTGCGTTTTGTTTACGACCTCATCAGTCAAAACAAGACAGTTTCGCTTTATTATCTGCGTATGTGAGGAGTGGTTGCCACGTCCACCCCTACGCTTCTTGAGGTGCCTTGTGTATGAGTTCTAGGGCCAAGACGTGCGCTAACGGAAAAGAATTGATTCCGAGACAGCAAGATTTGAGCGGTCAGTGAAAGAGGCCGTCGTCTTTCGGTGGAAATAAATAAACGTACTATTATTCCGAGTGTGTCTAATTAAAGTATGTATGATGTATTGTCACCACTAGAATTCTTTTAACAGTGAAGTTGTTTAGCAAATTGTAATTTTTCGTGTCCGCAGTTAAAGATGCCAAGAAATGGCCGAGCGCGCGCACGTGAGCGCGGGCCTCGCGGCGACCACCCAGCGTCCCCTGCGCACGTTCGTCAAGCCAAGCATACCCACTTAGGTAAATTGGACAAGATTTCGGCGACCACCCGGCAGTTAAAAAAAAACCCTAGGAAAGGCCCAGCTCTCGTGTATGCGTGCCTCACGGCGACCGTCCAGCATCCCCGGCGCACGTATGCAAGCCAAGCATACCCACATAAGGAGATTGGCCAAGATTGGCCAAAAGAAAGAGAACTCGAGCGTTCGCCGTAATCGTGACAACACTTGCTCGGAACGAGAAAGACACGTCATAGCGTACACCCCTCCAAGTTGATGTCCTATGATTATCACTTCCACCAAAAACGAAGCAAGCGCACACTTATAGCAACAATGATGGAATAAAGGTCATTGCGGCAGCGAACAAGGGACAAATCGGCTGCAACCGTGAACTTAAACCTTCGGGACGGCCGTGAAAGCCGCGTGAAAGCTACCTTCAGGTCTTACGCGTTATTGCGAGCTTCCTTCATTTTTCGGTTGCCGCGAAAGACGCATCAACAAGATTTCGTGTCACTACTCCTCAATGGTAACCCTAACAAGAGCCTTGGAACATCCTCGTAAAAGTGTATTGACAACCCCTCGGCCCAGGAAGTGGTCGTTTCAGCTGAGTCCCCACGGCGATATTCCGTTCCCACATAAGCACAAGCCAAACACTTCTGGTGCGATTCAGAACGCAAATAAACATGCTGATATGCCTCGTGCAGCCCATTAATTGACCCAAATGATACCAAAAAGCTTCATTTACGAGAATAATGCGTATAATTGAGCTAAGAGAACTTTGCAGGATTTCTGGCAATGCTGGTGCTCGAACCCAGGTAGTTCGCGCCAAACAACGTGGCTCTACCTCAAGTCTACAGAGGCCGAAAGTTGGATTGCTTTCACAGTTGTTCAAAACAATAAGAGCAGGAGTGTTCGGGCGAACTAGTAGATGGCGCTGGGTGCGTGCCGGAAGGCGTATGCTGCAGGACGTGGCTGGTTTTTATCCATAGGTCGAAGAAATCTTGCGTCACAACTACCACACAAGGGCTTTATACCAATACCGAGCAGCACACACCCGCATTGGTCTTTTCGGCAATGCTTACTCCTGGCTTCATGCACTTTGTGCAAGTCCCAAAACTCACAGGGGAACATATCTATACGACAGCACATAGCCGCTGAGGTGTACTGACCACTCCCCTCGCAGGATCTTTCGGCCGGTAGCCCTTGCACCTTTAAAGGGGCCCTGGAGACAAAATACAGGTTTAGTTCGTTAAAAAGGCTGATTTGCCCCGGTGATAAAAGTATACCAGTTTAATAGAAAGAAACTCCAAAAGGAATTATGTAGATGCACAGAAACCACGCGACGCAGTTCCACTGCCTAGCAACGTTCCCGCGATTTCTCTAGATCGGTCTGATTCAGCGGACACGCAAATCAGCAGAGGCCGTTAAAGACGTGGACCAAGGGTACCACACCTGCTTACCCCGTTGGGAACTGTCGCACGTGGCACGAGCCAGCGGTGGAGTGCCGCCCAACCACTAAAGAATATAAATAAACGTTTTCCCTCCTCCTCCTCCTCCTCCTCCTCCTTCTCCTCGTCTTCCTCATCTATGACGACACGGAACCTTGTTTGTGCGATTGGGCGACGTCAACGTAAGCCACCGCCAAAAAAACATGACTGGGCATAGAAAGAGGGCCTTTCCTTCCGTTTGATCGGATAACTTGAATGGTAACGTATGGTTTGCACACGGATAACCATGTGATTACTGCTTCCATCTAATGCCCCTATTGTTCATGTTGCGCCACCTTTCCGCGAAATTTGAGTTTTTCAGAATCTTGTATTCTTTCGGTAATACAACGCCTTTTCTCGCTGGAATCGAGATGAGTAAGTTACCAAGAACTACTACTTTCAATTTTAACAAGCCGGCATTTTCGCTTCATGAACCTATATTAAAAAGTACCTCATTAGTTTAATTTATCTGCCTCTGCTCCTATGCTTAAATATGTACTTTCACGTGTAAGGGCATCGTCCGCATTCTGGGGCTCATTATCAGCACTATGCAGTGTCTCGCGCTGACCTCGGCGCGTGTATCAGCCAGGAATTGCAGGCCACAAAGCAAGAATCGTAAAGAAGCCCCGGACATGAGCAGCCTTCAGCTGCTCCTAGCTGCCTTTTGCCTTCCCACGCTTGTGGTGTCGTCAGCTCAAGAGTGCAAGGAGGCTTACAAGAAGCGGCCCACCCACACAGCGTGCTTGAAGCCGAACGAGGATTGTACGATCCACAACCGAACCGTGAGTGCTGCCGACCGCGAGCTAATCCTCAAGGCCCACAACGACTACCGCAGTCAGGTTGCCAATGGTCAGCTGCAGGGCTATCCACCGGCCAGTGACATGTTCGAGTTGGTCTGGGACGATGAAATGGCGGGCGTGGCGCAGGCGTGGGCCGACCAGTGCATCAAGCTTGGTGAAACGCTTGATCACGACAAGGTCAAGGACCGTTTCACCACCAAGTTCAAAACCACGGGCCAGAACCTTGCCTGGGACGCCTTCAACGAACCCCTCACACCGAAATGGGCGGCCCGCATCAAAAGTTGGTTTGACGAGTACCCGGAATACGACCCGCTGTACATCGATAGGTTCGAAGAAAGAGGGAAATTAAAGAAATTCGGGCACTTCACCCAAGTGGTGTGGGCCAAGTCGCGGGCGATCGGCTGCGGCTACGCCCACTACAGTGTTCCTGGCGCCGAGCGGCGGTACGAGCAGGTCTACGTGTGCAACTACGGCCCCGCGGGCAACTTGCTCGGGCGCGCGATCTACCTGCAAGGCGGCCAGCCCTGCGGCAACTGCTCCAACGGCACAGTTTGCGATAATACAACGGGTCTGTGCGCACCGCCTAAAGCTCCGAGCCCTGCCGCGACTACCGAGAGCAGCACGACTACCGAGAACACCACGACCACAGAGAGGACCGCTAGAGCCTTGCCACCAAGTCGGAAAAGTCCTCCTCCCAGTTTCCCTCCCGCTCCAAAAAGAAAACCCGACAGCAGCGTGGTTATTTCTACGTTGCCCTGGTTGAATTTGACTGCCGTCTTAGGCGCCATAGTTGCGAAATTTTACTTCAGCATTCTGCACTATGGCTAGTCGGGAGTGAAAATACATAATGGAGCAACGCCACGTGGTGTGTGCTCCCGCTTACGAAAGCGTGTTCTGTCTTCCCTTGTATTCTTACCGTTTCGAGAAACCATTGCGCGTTGTTCAATGCTGGAAGCGCTTTCTTCGACGTCGGGCATCGTAGGATAACTTGCGACAAGTAGACATATTTGTACTGTCTGGAAACGTTCGAAGGGTGCGTGTGCAGAAACCTCCGTTTAAGCAACGCAAAGCTATTCCACTCGTCAAAGCACGGTTGCCCGCAAATATGCATTGGTGCCGCTAGATTTAAAGCAGCAATTCTAGTTTGAAAGCAGCTAGACGAAGTAAGACTTTTACTACCGCCGTGTTCTTGTTTCACGGAAGAGGTTCAGGTGGCTTCAACTTCACCGGAAATATTCATACGCAAGCGCAGAAAACGCTTTCTTACACACATTAGTGCATGTGTTCGAT
Organism: Haemaphysalis longicornis; assembly: GCA_013339765.2. Lineage (NCBI taxonomy): Eukaryota > Metazoa > Arthropoda > Arachnida > Ixodida > Ixodidae > Haemaphysalis > Haemaphysalis longicornis. The sequence continues at coordinate 693,789 of JABSTR010001108.1, forward strand.
GCTACACTCGTAAAGCGGACTTCACATTACGCGCGAGGAGGGCATCTGGAGCGCAGGGGTATGTGACGCCATAAGACGTCAACCGATGGTCGTACCGTGCAGGGCCGCGCTTGCCTCATTCGGCGCACCGTGCGAACTCTTGCAAATGCCCCCACCCTGGGCGTAAAATTAATCATTACAGGGAAGCTGCCTGTGGTTAGGATCCAGGACATCGCGTCCAACTACCGGGCGATCGTCTCGAGACCGACTACACTCAAATCCCCGGGATCGGGAAAGCGTCGCCATAATTTCAGCGTGTATTGAAAAGTTAATTAGAAATAAAAAACACGTCTTAGGGCCTTTCCGTTTCAATATAAGGCGGCGTATATTTCGCATAAAAGTCTCTTCCCAGCAATGCTTTTGTGTTTAGAGGTAAGGCCGCGAGTTAAAAGGATCGGTGTAAGCTTTGTCTCTGTAAGGTGGTTTTGCCACACTGAACGTCGTACAGTGAAACTTGTTCTTCTACGCAGGGAGTATAATTGCAGAAAACGGCTCTAACTCTTGGTTTATTCAAAAACAAAATTCTATAAAAATTGCCCCCTTACAAAATTGTAACATAGCGCCATTTAATTTACTTTTCAAAATTACATCGTTCCCACTGATTATGAAAATATTGCGTAATTCTTGCCTGCTGATAGGAGGAAAACGGACAGGCCGATGTTTGTCCGCTGGAATAAATCTCTTGTCCGCCCTAATTTCAGCAAAATAGCTAACTAGCAGGTATGCTCAATTGCAAATTACCAGCAAATGTGTTCTGTTTTGGGGCCTGTTTGGACGACGCCGCGGACAAAGAATATTGCCGCTGATGTTAAGGTTCGGCGTCAGTGCAGCTTTGCCGGTAAGCCTTCTCCACAAAGCGAAATGGAACTTAATTTTAGGTGCGAAACACTTTAGGACTTCGCTTTGTCCGTGCCTTGGCGTCCATGTACACGGTGTTATAAACCGAATAAATCTATGTCAGCCCACCTAAAGGGTTTCAGGATTGGATTGAATTGGATTTGGATAGGATTGGATTGGATTTAAGCGGATTGAATTGAATTGGATTCAATTGAATTGTATCGGATTGGATTAAATTGGAATTATATATGGTGTACAGACGCGTTGTCATTTATTTACATGCGTGAGTGGGAAATGCCACGGGTAATGGGTAAGAACGATCCCCAGTGCTTCGCCCACCCGTCATGATTCACTTCGTGGAGATGCGTGAATCTTCTTTTTCATCATATTTACCTTTCCGCGATTGGTTATTTTCGTTTTTTTTTTTCAGGACGATGTTTAATCAGGCACTAAAAATGTGCTTCGCCGTTCATTCCCACGAGCTATGTATATCGCTGGCTAAAGTCTGAACTGAGACCGATCGAGTCGATAGCGCCAACAAGAAGTTGACACTATTACGCCGATTAGGGTCCCAGTAGGTCACCGACCATGCACATTACCAGAAAAAATATGGCTTAAAATATACACCTGAAAAACAAGTTTGGTTGCTTTAAACAAAGTGCCATACAACAGCAGTTATTCGTCAAGACGACAGCGCGCATTACCGAATCGCCAACATTGACTGCCTAGTTTTAAACCTTAAAACAACGAACCAGCGCTAGAGGTACGAATAGGGCAGACATCAATGTGATACAAGTAGTGCTGCGCTACTCTCAAATTGCAGCAATAATATCTCTGTAATTAAGGGATAGATAAAGCATTAGTTTAGCAAAAAACGCTCGCATACGTTGAGGGGTCGGCTCGACATACGCACACGCACCCACGCGCACGCGCACGCACACAGAGACACACACTGCACATACACACACCGGACCACGAAACGCGCACGCGCACGCACACGCACGTGCACACACACGCACACACACACGCACGCACATTACGAAGACGAGGCATAATGCAATTTGTGCCGGCTCATTTTTGACGCAGTAATGAGCATTCTCCTTCGAGCACTCGCGACATGAGGGAGTTTTAGCTGACCGTTTTTCACGCTCCGCTCCGCGCCGATAGCAAGCGGGAGCCCCATTGCGCATGCGTGGCGCGCAAAGCCGTGAACGGCATTGGCTCGGTTGCGCTGAGCGCGCCGCCGATACCGGAGCGGACCGTCGAAACGGTCAGCTAAAACTCTCTGTTGAGAGCCACGAAGGGAGGTAAAAGGTAAAAAAACAGCTTAGCTCGGCTATCCAGGATATACGTAGCGTGGATCTAAGGTTCAGCTGGTTATTCTTAGCTTTCCTGTTTGTCTAGGATTAGCTTGATTATCATGCTTACTGCTGCTTCAATGACACACACACGGTATACGCATTATGTGACACATGTATATTATCAAGTGGCTCCAGCGCAGCGTCACCAATCGCCCCAGAGCTAAGCTGGTTCCACAGGCGCACGCCGGTGTTGCTGCGACGCACGAGTTATCGGTTCCACACCCGGTCACCCCTCGCATGATCATCAAGTGGACCGAGCCGCCACGTGCGGAACGGAGGTCGGTGAAGACGCTGGGCACGTAAGGTGTTTGAGAGACGCCGGGCTGCAGTGAGCAACGTTTTGTGCGCCGTGTGACGTCACTGCTCCTGGCGCATGCGCAGCACGGCTCTCCAGGAGCCACGCGAAACTGCTCAACCTCGGCCAGTGTATCTCACGCTACAAAAGACATCAACTTCAGTGATTAGATGAACCTATCGGTCCGCGCGTGTTTACTTTACAATGCCCGAGGTACAATAAATAAAACAAATGTGAGGTGCTTTCCAAACATTAATTTCTGGAGGTAATCCTTTAGAAAAAGAGCAAGATATCGATTCAGCACTCACAGTGCATGAGAAACACAAAGCCGCGAGAACGAAAACCCATAAAAGTGCAAGTCCCAAAGTATAGTAATATACACGCTTCAAGCACGTAAATATTAACGGTTTCGAAGTCTTTCAAAGAACTAGGTGATTTCTACACTGTTCTGTGACACGACTGTAAACACAGAAGGGAAGTGAAAGGTAAGTGGAACTCCGATATCATAACGGAACTTTTCGGGCCTTCCAGATTGTGAATTCAGCTACGGCTTCGGACATATTGCTGGGAGATGCGTCTTTGTTTTCAGTGGACCGAATTTCCAAAGAAGACAGTCTTTCATCTGTCATGGCCGGTCTAAAATAGGACTTTATGAGTATTAATTTCAAGAAACTTTTCTCCGCTGTTGCCACTGGGACGGGCAGTGCGAAGCGTCATTCACACAGCCGTTTTTCATTACTTCACCGACACGTCACTGTCTTCTCTCACGGGTGATGGTTTCTCAGGCGATTTCTCGCCGAAGATGGTGCGAAGCCGACGGGAAGCCGAGCTCTACGTTTCCGATCCGTCAATGCGACGAGACCACGCCCCCGCGGTAAACCAGCCGACCAGAAAACTTAAATTGTTAAGGGTAAATTTACGAAAAGTGAGCAAACGCAAAAATCTAAGCGATTATTTTTGCATTACAGCAATTATAGTCACCTTGTAGCATATATATCACGACATTTTCTTTACTGTTCCGATTAATCATGCTCGATTCTATGTTAAACTGATCACTAGGCAAATGACCCCGTACTCAGACAGTGAGCTCCAGTGTGAACGCTACTCCGTTACGTCTCCGTCGCGGTTTTCTGACGTGACGGTGCCGTGACGGAGAAAGTGACGACCGAGGTTGTTGCTTCATATGAACTGAAGAACGTTAACCATGGTTCTGAAATCGGGAGGCAGCAGGTTGCTTACTCACGAAAGTTTATCGCAAAGATCTGTATCATTTATGTCAGCATTTGCTTTGTGCTTGAGATCATGATGAAAGTCATCGCGCAGTCAAGTAAGAAATAAAACCAACCCGTGCTTTAAAAGAACGCGAAACACAATAAATTCAACCTCTCTTCCCGAACTTGCCAGACCATTGTACGAAATTTGGCCCATATCCAAGCACACAGTAACAATACTAGCAATAAAATCGTTCTTTATTTTAAAATAAGGTGCATCACTTCTTTACCTGAATAAGTAGAGCTTACTTTCGGGCCGATGATTTCGCAACAAGGCGCCCTTTCAGCCTTACTTTTCTCTGCCAGCAAGTTTCAACATCAACCGTTCGGCGTAACATATTTTAAATCCATTTAAACCTTCGCCCGCACGAGAAAGCCCAGAGCGGGCCGACGTGACGTCATCTGCTACTTGCCACAAACTGCCGACGTCGGGGCTGCCGTGACGAAGCCGACGCGCTAGCTGTGGTTGGCGCGCGCTGCTTCGGCATGTGTACACGTCATGGTTTTAGGACTGACGTCGTGCTGCCCGGGCGCGTGGGGACGGTGAAAACTTCGGCAGGGCTGGGAGCGCGCGTCCAGAGCGACAGCGATACGGCAAGAATGGTGACGTCACGTGATAACTCCTGTCATGGCGGCCGCTCGGCGTTTGTTTTGTCGAAACCGAAACTGACACAAATAAACGGCACAGTAAATGGATGTTTACGCAGCGCTCGACCGTCGAATGTGTCATTCTATGATTAGAGGGCTGGTAGGCGCGCATAGCAGCGAACAAAGCGTAACACGAAAATTTTGCGTCAGTACTCCTTTCAAGGCGCGACCTACCGCTGCTGCTCCAGCCCTGGAGTCCGGGCGTTCCTGAGTGTTTAGCTGAGAGCTGGTGTGCTTCGGGGTGCCTGTACTCACCATGTGTAAAGTTTGACCCTTGGCTCATCGTTGTCAGAACGGAGGCAGTTCTGCTGCAAGTTGCTTGCCGGTCACGCTCCGTGCACTGGACAGGGGCCGTACTCGTACCCATCATCCCACAACCCAAGGAATTGACAGACATGCTGGCTTCAACTCCAACAGGACAAGTCCAGACATACTTGTTTTTTGTTTTTTATTCTGTTTGAAGGACAAAACCTGCAGTTCGCGAAATTACTAAAAAAAAAGGAGTATCTAAATGAAATATCCCAGTCCGGTTCTATTGGCCTTGTGTGCAGAACGCAGGCTGAAGCAGGCAGAACTCGTACCATGTGGGCGTTCATCCGTGTACGCAATGCAGCATCAGCGAAGCCACACACGTCAGTCCTGGTACACTATCTGGTGCGCCCACTCGGGGAAGCTATTGAGGTTGAAGAGGTAGGTTCCCAGCGTGTGAAAGGGCAGCGAATTGGAAAATCACGCACATCCCGTTCATGATGATGCCCGGTTTAACCTGGAAGGGGGGCAGCATTCGTCATGATGGGTGCTCATTGACGCGGAAAAAGTGAGGGGGAGAGTTTTGTACCCTGTTTTGTATTCAGTTGTACCCGAGGCTGCTCCAAAAGATGGAGCTGTGACGCCGCCTATCATTACCGGAACAAAAAATTTAAGGAGCCACTAACGTTTAACATGGCAGATTGTATATGGAGAAAGAGTTCGGTTAACTGCTGCTCAAATGTCTATTTAAAATAGATCGGAACAACTTCTCACTTTAATAAACGGCTGCCGCTGGATGCCCCGTCCGTATTTTTTACCTCCTGAAAGCAGCACCGACGTAAATATATAGAGCGCTCCCAGTTGCGGCTGGGTAGTGTACTGTATACCGTGATTACAGGTTGTGGTACCACAACTGGTAGAGCAGACTTGTCATGTGGAGGTTATGGGTTCGACTCCAGGTTACAGAGCTGGTAGAGCATACGTGTCATGGGGAGGTTATGGGTTCGACTCCAGGTTACAGAGCACCGCTTGTTTTCTTTTGGTAATTTTTCGTTTGTCTAATTACGGAGCTTGATTTATCGCTGAAAGCCGAAATCGCCATGAACAGTATAATTTTTTTTTCGTCGTTCAAACTAGCAGTTATCCGGTCTTCTGTGTGACCGCAAGGCACACGAACCAGAAGTTCTATCTCTAGACTTCTGGTGCGAGCGACTGAATGCAAGCTTTGAACCTTGAGAGTGAACGTGTTTTGTATTGAGGGGAGGTATAGGCGGAGCTCTACTCCGCACCACCCGCCCTTCGCCGCTCCGTAGAGGGCTTCGGAGAGAGAGAACGTTGCAAGGACCAGTAGAGGCAGCTGTTACTATTCTATACCAAAATAAATTCCTTAATGATCGAGGCGGAGATATTTCCGGGGCGATTAACTTAATGACCGCAGTCGTTTATAACCTGCTTCTGGGCCACTTTAAGCTCCTCTCAGAACACCTATACAGCCAGAATCCAAAATGGCTTCGAAATTGTGGTCGTTCCACGAGGTGAACCCGTACTCCGCGTGAACCTGCAGTTTGTAGTACTGCTGCCATCCCTGTTGACCGAGTGATTCTCTTGTTGTTTATCGAGTTGTTATGCTACTCTTTGTGTAATAATTTTCCCCACATTTTAGCCCGCTTCAAGACATCCGTCTGACATGGGTGAATGCGGCTGGTACCGCCCGACTGTGGGAGCGCCGCTTGGTTTCGCGTGGTAGCACACGACACGCATCGAATGCTCCCACCTGCAGCGCCCCACACCGCCTATGCTGGGTGTCGCCTAGCAACGTGTTTTCTTGATCGCGACGACTCCGTCGAGAGGCCTCGCACTACGCAGAAAGGCGTTCTCTTGCAGCGCACTTTCTTGGCGGCCCCCGACGCACGCCAGGGGCTTGAAAAACCAGCACATTAGTGTTTTAGCATATCGGGTAGTGTGCGCTACGCCAGCGGCGGCGGGTAGCGGGACCCGACTGCGGATGCCCGCTTTCGCTGTGGTGACGGGAAACCCGCCGCGCCGTGCCCGCGCGCGCATGCGCGGTAGCGTACGCTACCCGATATGCTAAAACACTTAATTTTCCGGTGCCACTCACCCTGCGCCGTGAAAAAATAAAAGAGCTCGCGGAGCCCCCTCGTGGTAGTGTTCGAAGTTCGAAAGTAACAAAAGTTCCCAGAAGCTGGTGCAAGCAGTGCAACATGACGAAGATTAGTTGGCGCGAAAGGGAATCGATCTGCTGCCATTCAGAAGTTTGATGAAGCTAATCCTTGCTGTTAGGAAACGTCAGTCAGCTTCACTACTGACATCAGCGTTCGCGACGTTAAGTCAGTAAAGCTGGGCTTTAAGTCAGTAAAGCTGGGCTGGAGGGGGGGGGGGGGTCATTTTTTTCTTGCGGCTTTGTGTTTTTGTCTTCATCGTATGAGGGTGGTCCGTAAGACAGACATTTTTTACATTGTTAGTTCATCTTCACTTTTGTAGATTTCATTTTTTTTTGTAATGACCTTTGACCTGTAATGTACATTTAAACTACCATAGCAATTACACCTACTAACTTCGCCATTTAATCACTATTTGAGCAAATACGAATGGTTACAGGGGCCATGCAGACAAAACGCAAGTTTGGTTCGTTCGAAAGATTGCCTCGTTAGATTCCTACTGACACCCCTTTTACACACACCTCGCTCAAATAACCTATCTCATTAGGAAAAAATGGAACGGCCATGAGACCCAGTAGCTCATTTCTCGCAACAGAACCGGTCCTGTCATATACCCAGCTGTGCGATTCACTGAGGCCGACAAAAACGAACGCAAATTAGGCAGGGCTTATAAGCTTGCCGAACGAGTTATTTGCTCTTAAATGTAATAAATATCATTTTAAAGCAGTAAGAATGGTGGGCCGATTAGCGTAATCGACGTTGTCTTACGTGAAGCCTGTTTGCCGAGCATACCCCCTTCTTTACGAAATTATTACTTTCTACCGGAATAAAAACTATCGAGGTGCAAATATGGCCCAAAACAAGGGAACGGTGGACAACCGTGCGCGGCTCACTGTGGTGTCGCCATCTGGGAAGACTGGCGGTAAGCAAGGCTGCAGAGCCCAATGACGCACTAAAATTTCGTTTGAAGCGTTTGAATACCCGCCCTCATGACTTCATGGCAGACATTACGAAAGCACACGATTTGGCGGAAGAATCCACATTTAACATAGACTGATTAATTTCTCAGTAAATACGGCATCGTCTGCTGCCGGACAAGCGCTGGGCTATAAAACACAAATCTCTCGAATAAAACAAACTTGTATTGTGTCTGCATGACCCTTTTACGGGCGAAACACATGTGCGGAAAACGACGCGATTCCGCACCAATTTTTTATTTATTTATTTATTTTTGCCCAAAGCCGGTTTTGCAACCTTTATGCGTGTTCCAGCAGCAAAACTGGTTTTCGGAGGGAAAAGGGGCGCGGAAACGCCTCGTTCTCCGGACATGTGTTTCGCCCTTTACGTGGTTGGTACTTGGGGAAACTCGGCAAAGGGCGTCTACGCGTCAGAAGACCGCTTGGGAGCCGGAGAAATTAAAGGGGCCCTGCAGCACTTACCACCGAGTGCTCATAATGTATTTTGGGGTAAATTTTATTGTCCCAGAAATCTCCTCTGGCCAGAATCATAAAAATACGTTCACTCTCACCTAAGCTACGCGGCGTGAAAAAATCGCGCATAGTCCGTTCCCCCTCAACTCGACAGTGGACTACGCTTCGAAAGCTGCGCGCTTTCTCCCGGAGAGGGGGGAGACTCGTGGCGTTCTCTTCGGCGGCCTTCGATATATCACAGGCCGGGGAGTTCTCCCTTTTTTTCCGCAACGTGGAGGGGTCGCTTTCCGGTCTGGTGCAACAAAAAAGCATGCATTGATCCCTGCTCACAAGCGCGCGCTCAGTCCGGTATGCGCGTTTTTGAAGCAATAAACGTTTGTTTGCGAGTGGTCCGGCTGAAAGGGAAGTATTGAGTTCGTCACTCAAAGCCCGCGCGCACTCAAAGCAAACGAAACGCCAAAAACTCTTCGTACTGGTTCCGGCAGTAGAAGAACTTGGTGCACACCGCCGACGACGGCGGATCGTCTCCGGAAATGCGAGAAATAACCCGCAACAGTCAATACGGAAGCCACCACTGTAATGTCGTTATTACAGTGGCGCATAATGAGGGAAATTGAAGAGAGTGCGGTGGGTATTTAGGCATCTTTCACGGGGATTTCCGAGCTCCTGGAAGTGTAATCCACACGTTGCGCAGGTTTGTTTGCCCTGCTCAAAGCGTGTTGCAGGGTCCCTTTAAGCACGCACCATGTCGCCCGTGGTCATGTGGCCAGCGTTGAAGACAATGGCGTTTGGCGGTGTGCCGCAGGGCAGCATGAAGGCGAACGAGCAGCCGATGGTGGTGGGCAGGCCGAAGTAGAGCGGGTGCACGTTCCGGTAATGCGCGGCCTCCAGCACCACGGGCACGAGCAGCCGGCCACGGCCCTGTGTGCTCGTCAGCTCGGTCATGATGGACGCCAGGATGCAGAGCGACGCGGCCACCATGCTGGCGGGAATCGGTTCCAGGTAGTCCAGCGCTCCCACCATGCGCGCCGAAAGACCGGACTTCTGCGGGTGCACAGCCCCAAAGACCGGCCGCGTATACCTCTGTTTTCGTAGACTGTACTACGCGTAGACGCGTTTCCCCAGCTTGTCTAGAAAGCCTCCCTGAGATTGGGTCATCTTCCGTCCTATCGATAAGAAATAATTCCGGTTACCTAGGGGATTTTCTCTGAGGTCTTTGAGAAAACCATATGCCAGTTTTTTTTTATTACTGCTACCATCAGGATTGGGCTCCCCCCTTTTGAATCGACAGTAAATATGTTCCTCGGCCTCTGCTGCCAGTGACACAAAGCCATCTGACGCCTGTAGGTCGCCGAACGACCTAGATATGCAAGATAGTCTGATGCGTGAGAAAAGTGTAAAGCATTTTTGAGAGGGGACGGGAGGGTGGGGGACATGCTGAGTGTAGCCAGGAAAACAAGCTCTTTAACTTGTCACTCAGCTAAGTGGAAGCACTCAATCTTAAAATTCTTACACTGCTTGAACAAAGGTTTTTTTATATTGCCGCCTTTTCCGCACTACTGTTCGCAATGTGTGGCCATTACGTAAGTCTGCCATTACACGCGTGTGAGAATGCGGGCGGCAAAGGAAAGGAGTAGTAGTAGTAGTGCGAGTTTTATTTAACATGGGGTTCAGGGTGGAAGGGTCGTGGAGGCCCAAATGGCCCCCGCGACGTCCATGGCTGCAGCCGTGACGGTTAATTAGGTTTTCCTGGTCAGACCTTCCCAGGGCCTACTCCCAAGAGACAAAAGGATAAAGCATGGGGGGGGGGGGGGGGGGCGAGGGTCGTGCAGACCCTTAAAGAGAGTGAGAGGGAGAATAACTTTATTACGAGTGGACCTCCGGGACCTGTTGGGCCCTGGAGACGAGGGTGCTCTGCGTCTCCAGAATCGAGCTCCACAGGGCCTGCTCCCATGGGTGGGTGTGCGGAAAGGAGGTAAAGGAGAGCGAGGCCAGTCGCAGAGGGAGAGCAGTTTGTGTCGCGGGCGCCACAGGAGAGTGAGGACGAGAAGCGCCGCCACATAAAGGTCAGTGAGAGGAGGCGAATTGGTGTGGGTGGGTGTGCACAAGGAGAGCGCGGGTGGGAAAGTGTGCCTCGTAAGAGCCGCCACGAGTGAGCTTACACGGCTTCAACATCGGTGTTTTTATATTTGCCACCTTTTCGGGGAGGTAGGCTCCCGCGGAGGGAGGCGGTCCCTGTACGTGAGAAGGATCGGGTGGGGCACATCGGGGATGCCAGGTTAAAGAAACGCGAGGATAGAATAAGGTATAGCCCTGACTCGTAAACAACAAAACAGGCTAAAGGAAGCCATTGCCGCTGCTAAAGCCTGAAAACGTGACCGCTGAGACGCATAGAGCGCTAAGCGCTGTTGGCACGGTATGCGAAGGAGTGTCGAAAAATTAGCCTTGGCTTAGCTCGGCAATGCCAGGATATACGTAGCGTGATCTAAGGTTCAGCTGGTTATTCATAGGTTTCCTGGTTGTCTAGGATTAGCTTGATTCATCATGCTTACCACTGCTTCAATGACACCACACGGTGTACGCAGTGGCGATCCCAAGGGGGGGGGCGAAGGGGGCGGTCCCCCCCCCCCAAAGAGGTCCTCAGTTTCTTATTTTTAGTTTTTTTTTAAGCATTCCACTTGCGCGAAGTTAAATCCCAGCGGGTAGCACCGCATACACGCACACGCCTCCATGGTTATCACCACCTCCGCAGAATTGGCGCAAGGAGGGGAGCGATTCTTTATTCGCCTCGCCCCCCCCCCCCCCCCCCCAAAAAAAAAATCGCCCCCCCCCCCAAAACCGATCTCTGGGACCGCTACTGGGTGTACGCATTATGTGACACATGTATAGTTATCAAGCGGCTCCGGCGCAACGTCACCAATCGCCCAAGAGCTAAGGTGATTCCACAGGTGCACGCCGGTGTTGCTGCGACGCACGAGCCATCGGTTCCACACCCGGCCACCCCTCGCATGATCATCAAGTGGACCGGGCCGCCACGTGCGGAACGGAGGTCGGCGAAGGCGCTGGCCCGGGCGCGTGGGATGTGTGAGAGACGCCGGGCAGTGAGCAACGTTCTGTACGCCGTGTGACGTCACTGCTCCTCGCGCATGCGCAGCACGGCTCTCCAGGAGCCCCGCGAAACTGCTCAACTGCTCAATCAGTCTTGTGTGCCAGCCCACGTTTGGTGTTGGACCGTGTCCCCTTCACAGCAGTGACATTGGTAAGCAGTCGTTTGAACACACTTCCTAGGTACAATTTGTTTCACGATAGTTGCAATAAAACACGGGTTCCTCTCGTGTCCCATAATCACACGCCTCTGGCATGGGCCCATGAATTCACAGCAGGCGGGAGTTCCTGTGTGCAAATATACGGTGAACTAACTAATCAGGACAAGCAAAAATTGCAGACGTGTTTTACCGATTACTGTCACGCGTATAGTGGCCAACCGGGCATCGCCGCATACTACGGCTGGCGCGACATGCAAGACTTTCGCCTTTAAAATGCCCGTGACACTTTTTGCGAAGCAGAAGCAAGTATCGTAGTCCAAGATATTCGAAGGCGTTCACAGTGATCTACACGTGCTACGTACCGTGGCTGCCTTGGCGATGGTCAGGCCACCGCACACGAGGAGCATGGTGCCCCAGTCGACCTTCTGGCAGACGTCTTCCCACTTGATGATGCCTTCCTCGTCACCGCCCGTGACGTCGGTCTCCCGAGGGAATCATGAACAGCATCAGCGTCACCGTCACCATCGGAACGAAGAACCTATCATGCTGCGACGCGCCAGAGAGGCGTATACAATCACATCAGCTAGCACTCCACGGTGCGACACAGCACACGCCCTTAGTGAACTATGCTTTAAAGGCGCCGTAAATGTCTACCATTTGCTATCGGTATTGCAGGCAAGTTGTCGGTCCACATAAATACATATATACTGGGTTGTGTTTTCTATCATGGATTATCATGCTGCGACGCGCCAGAGGGGGTACCGAATCACATCAGCTAGCCTTCTACGTTTGAACATATTCACCCCTTATGTCACACTTAAGTTAAGAGGATGCCAGTAAAATACGTCTATGATTTGCGATCTGTATGAGGATGTGGTAAGACGCCGTCATCATCAGCCTATCTACGCCCACTGCAGGGCAAAGGCCACTCCCATAGATCTCCAATCATCCCGGTCGTGTGCTAACTGCGACCAATTTATCCCGCAAACTTCTTAATCTCATCTGCCCATCTAACTTTCTGCCGCCTCCTGCCACGCTTGCCTTCTCTAGGTATCCCCTCTGTTATCTTTAATGACCAACAGTTGTCTTGCCTTTGCATTACATGCCCAGCCCACGCCAATTTCTTCTTAATTCGTACTAATATGTCCTTAACACGCGTTTGTTCCCTGTCCCACTCCGCTCTCTTCTCTCCCTTAATGTTGCACCTATCATCTTCTGTTCCATTTCTCGCCGCATGCATATATGTATGCAGACATACTAGGTCTTATTGTGGCATTCGATACTCAGAAAAGCCGCCGGCGCGGTGCCTGATGTGCTAAGGGCGTTGTGCGGGAGCAAGGTTCGTTGATTGGAACCATGCCTCGGTGACTGTTTTCAAGCTGGAAGGCCAGAAGACATCCGTGTGACAAGATTTTGCGGCGCGATAGAGATAGGATGCTTGGACTCCATCTGACCATCCTGGCCCGGGCGTCACCAAGCACCCTTTGTCTGACGAGAACCGGTGCACTCAGCATGGTATGGCCGATGGCCCGCGCTCTTTGTCTTACGCTAAATTCCAGAGGTTCATCATTACAATGACAAATGACTTGACTTCGCGCCGGCCCTTCAGTTCCAAAGCTAGAGCCATATATAGCTAAGTCGGGTTAGTTGGAACAGTTTTGAAGGCGCCGCGGGACTAACATTTATATTTTTATGTCGAGGTATTCCGCCAGAATGCTGCGATACCTTCCCTGTACCACTACACAGCCGCAGTGACTTAGTGGCTAAGGCGTTGTCCGGCTGAGCCAATGACGCGGGTTCGATCCCCGCCATAGCGGCCCTTTTTCTGATGAAGGCAACTACGAGAACGGTTGTGTGTTGAGATTTCTGTGCATGGCAAAAACCCCAGGTGGTCAGAATTAATCCTGAGATTTCTCCTTCGGCGCCTCTGATAGCCAGCGGGTAGCTTTGGCCGCCAAACTCAGGGATCATAATTAGTAACCTGTTCCTACGGTGCACCTAATAGCCCAGGTTATAGGATCAGCCGGCAAAAAAAAAACTGAATTTAAACTATGGACCGCCGGTAGGCGGCGCTGCGCGCGGCGCAAGCGCGCTGTGCGCATGTGCAGCGCCCTCTCTCTCCGCGGTCTCCTCTCCTTCGGGCGCGCTGCGCATATAAGCGGAGTGCCGCGCTCCGGCCGGTCTCTCAGTCGACGGTCGTCCACGCTACGCTTGCTCTCTCTCTCTCTATCTCTCTCTCTCTCTCTCTCTCTCTCTCTCTCTCTCTCTCTCTCTCTCTCTCTCTCTCTCCATTACCCGACGATTGCTCACGCAATTCGAGTAATCGACCCAACGGAAATGCACAATGGAACCCCCTTCAGCGTCGCATCACACCAGGGTTCCCGCGAGGGGAGGTGGGCGTAATTTTTGTGTACAATGTAAAGTGGAGGTAACCGAGCGAATTATCAGAGGGAGGCTGGTCGCCTTCGGGGGCTTGTAATATATGCTGCCCCCCCCTCGGGGGGACGTACTTGCTGTGGGGAAGCGCTTCCGACCAGCCTTGCATAAAAAGCGGTTTCTGCGTGAACATCAGCAGTGCCATGAGCGTCAACAGGAAGGTTACCACGGACTCGGAGAACCTGCAGAGAGAACAGAAGAAATGGCAGCAAAAACTAAAATGGTAAGGTGAAGTTTAACCATTTTGTATGCTTACAGTATACCCCGGTATATTTTCTATTGAACTCGTCTGACCTGCACAGCCGGCAAGTTCGTTACCAGCATCAAACAAGCGCTGGATTGCCGGTGTGCCCGCGACATGTCTGGTAGGCGGAAAAGAGTAGACATGTGGGAAAGGACTATGACTTTTCGGAAAAACGCCTGATCTATTCGCTCGCACCACACCGGTTAGACGCAGACTGATTGAAACTCTGCGTTACTCTAAAGAAAAAGAAAGGGACCGCAACACGCATATAACCATTCAGCTGTGCATACTTAATTCTGATGACTGACCGAGTGTAGATTTTGGAGGCTCTCACACTGCGGCAGCACTGAAGTATTGGGCGAAAACCTAGCACGTCGAGAAAGTGCCAGACAATAAAAATAACTTTCAAAAACGAAGTATGATCTTCGCCACTCGAACAACCAAATATGATCGATAATAAAAATTGGCCGCGTATCGGCTCACTTCGCTGCAAATGTCGCTGAAAGACGTCAGTCTTCTGCCCCGCTGCCACGTAAACGCCTTTCTTCCCTCCCCCACCCACCTCTTGGCGCTTTTCTCCTCCCGTCTAGCTTCTTCCGTGATAAAGACGGTGGAGGTTTGCTCAAGTCAATTCAATTTTTCTCGGTTCTAATGCTGCCGCTCCTTATATTACAACCTTTTGTTACTGGTGAACTTGGAATGCTGCCACGAAGCCTCGGTTTTGACGTTACCCTTTTTAAGTGCGAATGCACTTCTTAAGCGACCCTGAATCACGCGTCCACCGCCGTCCGTCCGTCCGCACCACATACCCACTTAGGGCGATTGGCCAAGAAGAGTTCCTAATTTCTTTAGCACATACCCACTTAGGGCGATTGGCCAAGTAATCTGAATCACGCGTCACCGCCGTCCGTCCGTCCGCACCACATACCCACTTAGGGCGATTGGCCAAGAAGAGTTCCTAATTTCTTTAGCACATACCCACTTAGGGCGATTGGCCAAGAATCGGGCGTGAGAAGGGCTAATGCACCCGCTTAAAGGAGTACTGACACGAAATTTCAAAGCTGAGATCCGCTCTAGCAATCAAGTACAATGACAACACAAATAGGTTTCTGTGAATATTTCACCTCTAAAAACCTTTTTTTTTTTAATTACTGAAAGTCTTCCCTGTAACACCCTGTATATGTAGACAAACTGTAGTGCCTATAGACCGTTCCATCGGGCAAGGGGGAAACGTACTTTTGCACTCAGCGGTCCCGGCGCGCCGCCGCCTTTCCCCCTGTCGGGAGTGTGCGCGCCGATCACGGCGGGCCTGGCGCGGCTGTTCCTTTGCTTTGACTACACTTTGTAGGTATCGCATGGGCGGGTTTACAACTCATTGACGCATTATTTTAATCAAATGCTGCTAATAATTGAGCTAAACTAGCAGCTTGTGAGTTGCGCACTTTAGGGCACGCAAGATTTTTGGCAATGTTGTTCTGCCGAGCACTTTCTGTACAAGTAATTTGGAGTAGTGGCATGAAATTCTTCTAAATTCTTTCCGAACTAAAATGGGTCACTGAAACTTGCGTGCGCCACAGATGGTATTAGTTCCGGAAATCTTCACCGTTGCTGCGGTCACATTGCGGCATACCCACCTCCAAGTATTACATGGGCTGGCCTTGGACATTTTCACATTGACTACTACCTCCCTAAGATGTCCTATTCTCCAGCCAGTCTAAGGGAAAAGCGGAAGGGAGGTTATTGAAGGGGATTCCGGCTCCCTTCTTCCCCCGTCCCCGACTCGGGCAAAATAAAATTTTTTTACTCACTCACTCCAGCCATGAGTTCAGTCTGTTACCGAAATGTGACGTCTCTTTTTTGGCAACATCAAACTAAGCAACACAAAAGCGAACGCTGGTCTGGTTACCGGACGGTGAACGCTTTATAATTCCTTATATGAGCCGTGCTGTTGTTTATTTTATTTATGTTGTACATTAGTTGCACGGCCAAATTTTGCTGCACAGCAGCTCGGAATTATAGAGAGGAAGTTTCGTTTATAGTTGGCGGCAGTGGTAGCTGAGGGTGAGGTGTTGATATATCGATCAGATTTAATACAAACTATACAATATACCAAACACTTACTAAGTTCACCAAAACTAACTGTATTACACCCTGCAGGAATATGAAGCCAGAAGTGTGTTACAGTGACACAGGCTTCTGCTTGTTGCCCACGGGCGCCAGGCGTATAACGGTTAGATCGTTTTAACAATCGTTTAGATAGTTTTGCAGTAAAGCTATAAAAATACGTGCTATACGTGATCCCGGGCACACACACGCAAACAAAAAAAATTGTGACGAAATATCGCAAACATATGTTCGACACGGCATCTGTCACCCAGCGTGGACCACGCTACCTCGAGGCGAATTTCAGCTCCACCGCGGTCCAAAAGGCCGCCAATTTAAGCCAGCTCGCTTAAACTGGTCCTATGCAACAACTTCCCCATTTAAAGTATCTTACGGAAAGGAACGTACAACGCGCTACAACGAAAAATTCACCGAGCCGCCACTGGCGTCCATGCACCGCAGAGCAAACGCCCAAGCCAGCAAATCGGCCAGCGACCAGAGGGCGCTGCGCACTCAAGATGGCTGCGCCCTCGTTGGAACGGTCTATAGGTTGTATTCACTGGCGAGGCACGCGCGCAGGCAACCCTGTGAGTGCGCCGTCACTGGTTACGTCGGGCTCCGCGGGATAGCGGTACTTGTCCGCGCTAGGCACATGATGCGTGTTGGACGTTCAAAATTCTACGCCACCGAACGCAAAGTAATGCCTCAACTCCAACGTGAGCGCGATTAATAACATCTCCATTGACACCACCGCTGAGAATCGAGTTGAAACGGAGAAGACGACGCATATTCCTGTGTTTTTTTCTGTGTGGCATGCGGGCGCAGTGGCAGAAGCTGCGCCATGTTCGTGGCGCTTCGGCCATGTCCGTGGTCGTTTTCAGTGAATACAACCTATAGGGACCGGGCAGATGGACGGGTGGCGCCACCACTCGGCGCTCCCCTCGTCAGTGAAATGAGCCGGTGCATTGGACTACACAGCCTCCTGTTGTTTTTGTCGTGTTTGCTTCGGTGCTTGTGGGCGGACATGTGAGACGAAACGAAGTCTAGACAGATGTGTTGGGTTCTTAGATGCAGTAACGGCTACGCAAACTTGTCGGACGCTTCTAAAGTTGGGTATCGGCTACAATGGCATCAGCGCTTTTTGCAGCGATCTACGCTTGGCTGCACCCGTTCTGAGTACAAATAAAACTACTATTATTAGTATTCATTTCTACTTAAATGCACTAACGACTACATAAACTTATTTGACGATTCTAAGTTTGGGAACGGGCTACACTGACATGAGCACTTTTGGCAGCGCTCTGCGCATGGCTCCGCGTGATCTGAGTAGGAATCAAACTATTACGAATATTAGTATTCATTTGTACCACTCTAAATTATCTTCACTGGCTTCAATGACTACTGCTTCCACTCCAGCCTTAGCGCTGGGATACCTGGATACGTGTGCTTTGAAGAGAAAGGCACTTGCGTACGAGATGAATTACCTTGTAGCCGTAGAAATGTTGCGGTAGTTTATACTTTCTTTCGGTAACCGTGAGCTTTGTGCCTTTGTTTTTGTTGAGCGACACTGTGACAGCATGGGAGCCTGAATGCAGAAGTGGACCTCCCACGTTTGTGGTGGTCATTTTATCAGCAAGTTATTCACCCACCCAACTGCCCAAGCTACAACCCATCCCTCCTCCTCCTCCTCCCGTTTTACCACCTGCGTGAAATAAATGCTGGCACCGATAGTTAAAAATGTGGCAGTGTTAACGTCAGCCGGGTTTTTAATGCTTAAGTAATATTTACAGAGTACCTAAAAAATCGTGTAATGCCTTGTGAAGACGCCAAAAACGCGCGATTAGTTGCCTAAAATATGGGTGCATCACCCCGAGTCCTCCAGTACAGACACATTTCCGACACGCTGGAAAAAGTTTAGCTTTGGAGAGGGGTGCACGGAAGTTCAAAATTAAGCAGCAAAATCATCTAGCCCTCCTTCTAATGATTACCATGGTTGAACGCAAAGCTTTCTTCGCGCGAAATCGAATGGGAATTGGTCAAAGACGCTGCGATCAAAATACCAAACTGTGTGCTGGTCAAATTCGAAGCTCAAGTAGTCGAAGTTTAAATCCACAAGGCAACCAATGAAAGCCGCACGAGAAAGTTTTGCGAGAAACCATCATCGTCGTTAGACGGAGAAGTGCATGATTTTTCAACGGTACGGGGCAGATTGTAAAACAACCGCAGCATTCAGTTGTGAAACTGAGTACAGGTTTTCGGCACCCTCCTGTCTATCCTCCTTCAAGCCACGCAAGAATTGGTTTTTGAAAAACCATTAACCAATACTAGCCAGCAACCATTGCAATTCTTGTAAAGCAATGCTCATCCACAACAAGCATTAACGTTCTATCAGGCGGTATTTATTCTGTAAAGAATTCCCTATGACTGTAGTAAGAGCATTTCTGTGAAATTAAACAAGTTTCAGCCGTAGTTAATGAAGTTACGAAAGCGTCGTCCATCACAATTTCTGTTTTGAGGTAAATCTTAGAAGGCGCCCCCCAACTTTGTCCTTCGCTTGTGCACGACGCTGTTTCGTCTTTCGTCATCAACTGCCAAAGGCCAGCACCGGAGCATTCCTGAATCGGTTGCACACACCAGCTTTGTGGGAGCATTTAGCTGCAATATACTCCTCGATACGCGAAACTGCATGCAGGCATGAACGAATTGCATGAAGGAAAGGACTTTCACTTCCAGCTTGACTTCCAGCTTGGCGCATTGAGCGTCGTCTGCTATTTCTAAATACTAAGTATGGGCGTAAATCTCATACATGGCATGCCTCGTAAAGGTCACATCCACGCTCAAGATTTACCGATCTGAAAAAAGCCCCTGTAGTTATCTACGCTTTGCAAACCGCACCGC